>JAAFCE010001036.1:49937088-50066271 GCA_013389805.1 Trigoniulus corallinus | reverse complement strand
ACTTGTTACTGGGACTAACCAGCTGCCGACCTAAGGTCCCATCCATGAGGACAATTTCTTTTATTGACTTCCAAAACCTCGAAATGTTGCCGATTTACACGATATAGAAAGGGTTCATTGACGCTCAAACAACATCGGGATCCCCGACTTAACTTTTAATCCGATGCGGTGAAGGCGCAATTAGGGAGGGGTTTCTCCCGTCACTCGAAATCGTCCACTTCCGCAACTATTGAATCACGAGTAGAGCACGCAAACCACTGATCCACGCAAAGAAGGACACATTAATCGCTCCTCTCTGATTTGGTAGGATCTTCCTAATCTACTTCCTTCAATATATCCAGAAATGTCATTTCTGATTCCTGCTCGTCCCCAGAATATCTATAAGCGCAGGAATAATAGGGCATCATTTTTAAAAGGTCATATAGAGAAGGATGCTGAATGACATAGCCCTAAACCTTGAATCGTCCTGCGACCAAATTTAAACCAGGACACTTCCCCGCCCTTCGTTACAAATGATGACAATGATGGCTGCTCGACAGAAAGAGGCGAATTGCAAAATGGTCGCTTATTTGTTTGCTGAGATTGGCAACTCGTTTCATTAAAAGTCAAATATGCTGACGTCTATTGTGGGACGGAGAGTGATTTTTAACCATAAGCGCACACACATACAAAAAAGCCCCGCAGAACAACGTCGCGAGCAGGCGTTTGTCTACTACAACAGTGCAGTTCGGCTGCTGTTCCTCCACCTCTCTCTCTCTGTCTGTGCTTGAAATGTACGAAAAATACAAGCAACACCAGTCAGTGAGTGAATGTATGCACATCAGTTGATCCGCTCCACAACCGATTTTGAACCGTCCCACGGCACTATTATATATCAAAAAAAAGTGGCCCTTCCCACTCATGCCCATGTACAACCAACAACAGACGGCAATCCTATCGGATGAGTTCGCGCATGCGCCCAGGTATCTAACGTTTCTCCCCCTCTCTCTCTCTTTCTCTCGCACTAACAACTGACAAACGTCTTGAAAAGTTCAGCTATCGTCATCTTTTTCCTTTTTTTTCGCACTTATCCCCATTTGGGACAGGGTATATTTCAATGGGATAGACAGTTCGCGCCCGGTCAGTCATCTTCTTTTCTAACTGTGCATTCATCTTACATGTTTTACACCTACTACTACAAGATATATACTACAAATCAGTGAATTATTTCCAAAATTGAAGTATATATTTTATATACTTTTTTAAAGGAGGGGGGGTCATTTAATTTTTTTTGACGTGAAGAAAAATATTTTTCTCTTTGGTTTAATGGCTTACAAACTGAAGATCATTTTTAGTGATTGTTGAATGTGTGTGGAGTGATCGCTCTCGTCTCAACGTGTCCATTTTCAACGGTTCGGTTCAAGGAAGAAAGAAAGAAAGGGTTAAGGCGACGAAAGACAGAAAGCGTAGGACCCGATAGTCATCATCATCATCATCTCAGGACATCATCATCATCATCCTCAGTGTTTTGATTTGCTTCTAAAATAATAATTAGATATCGACGTTGTTTACTATTTTCTTTTTGATGTCGACAACTTATAATATTAAACTAATGAAGAAAAACCGACACCAAATAGAGGATGCGAGCAAAAGCAACGGCAAGAAAATTGACTCAAAGTAAGTCTCATGATACAGTTCTAGTTCGGTTTTTCGGTTTATTTCGATTTTATGAGGGGTAAAGACAAATAGTTATTATTATTTCAAGTCTGAAAATTCGAAGGAGGAGAAGGGATAGGAATTATTTTTAAATTAATTCCTATCGAAAGAGGGAACCCAAGTCGTGTTTCAAATGTCCCATCGCTGGTTTGAAAGTTAACAAGTAACAATTTACATTTGGGACCCAATGTTCCTGAGAAATAGTAGCTATTGGTCCTATCTTAACTAGTTTAGTGCCAGCCGGTTGTTGTCCGAAATTGGATAGCCACAACAATATATAAAAAGAAAGTTTTAAATTTTTAATCGAAACAACGACATATAATATTTTAAGACAATATTCAATTGTTCGGACGTTTTCCTGGGCGGTTATTGCGGCAAAAGAGCAGAAGAAATACTATGGTACCTATTATTTTTCCGTTCATTAAGACATTAATAATGCAACAAAAATCATGTTGCATTTTTAATTAATATTATCATGCATAATTAATAACTATTTATTCGAGATACTATGGATTTCCGCTAAATTGTTAAATCAGTACCGTTAGAATTCTAGTAGGGGGGAAGAAAAAGACACGGCGATTATTAAAAAAACAGAAATGTTGGTACAATATTTAATTCATTATTGATGCCGATTCAGAGGTAAGATAAATGCCCTTTCAGTTAGAATGGGACCGTTGCAGTCAACTTAATATCCTTGAGCATATATACACACATTTTGGGACCCATTATAATACGCGATCGGAACATATTTTCGATAATTGATTGATTACAGGTTCGGGGGCCTGTTGACAACAAATTTCCATTATCAACTAATCGAGTTGACGGGTATTAGGACCACATATTAAATTACCGCAAGATCGATTCCTTAATTAGCACAGTAAAGCATAAGCAAGGGGGTAAATATATAACTGGGGCAGTCCTGCCGTATTTCTGAAGGAAGTCAGTCTAAAGGCAGCTAACATCTTTTACAATTAAGCCTAAATTTTTATACTATCAACATCGTGGATGTCAGTGTCTGTCTCAGTGTTCGAGATTCGTTGTTTTGTTTGTTGGTGTTTTAGGGCCCTTCAACTACAAGGTCATTAGCGCCCCGTCCACAGCATAGTTCTTATGCAGAGACTGCCCAGACACTACACTAATGCGACGATTTTTGGGTATTAGCAGTACTCAGCTTTCCCAAGCGGCCTCCCATGTCAGTACTAGCTGGGGTTGCGCTGCTTAACTTCAGTGATCAGACGAGAACTGGTGTGTCCAACGCAATTCGCCACTCTCGGGGTTCGTGGACGGGCTGGTGTGTGCATAGTCAACCTATATAACGCGAAGGCGCCCGTTCTGTCTCACACTTATTGGAGAGAGAAAGGGCGGGGGGGGGGAGAGGACAGAGAAACGTCGCCGTTCTCTGTCAGGAGCCATCCTTCACACTTTGAGTTGGGGAACAACATCATCACACCCTTATCCAGCCTGCGGCAGGGTCGGGTCTGCGGACTCCAGCCCTCCACTCCCGCCTATCTCCTACCAGGTCCCCGTCCACCTCACACACTACCATATCTTTACGTACAACCTGCTCCCACGTCTGCTTCGGTCTCTCCCCGGCTCCGGGTGCTTCCGACTACCTGCATTCCTGAAATGGGCCTAACGAGCTCCTCCTCTCCTCTTCTCATTACGCGTCCATACCACCTCACCCTATTCTCTCTCATTTTTTTCGGCGATGTCCGGCGATGGAGAACAATAAGTATAAATATAGCCATCGGATTAAATTTTATAATCATAATTAATGCATGTATAATAAAAATACATATTATTTAATGGAAAGGAAAAGTAATATTATATTAAAAATACTTTCGCACACCTATTGATTACAGGGCCTTTCTTATCTGTCACATGAAGGAACTTGACAACTCTTCCGCTAATACCTCCTCCTTGTCCTAACGTCCATATTTCTTAAATTTCAGTATACACTTAATATTTTTAATATAGAGATATATTCTTCATTTCGGACATAACTGTCGATTAATGTTTTATGAAAGAAATTATCAGGAAATTAAAACCAGCTTAGGGGTCAGTCACTCACCTATCACACTATTCATATAGAAAAGTGTTGCTGCGGCTACTGCTACTAATGGTACAACTTGATGGGACACACGACATTTTATTGACTTACCATATCCAAATGGGACATTTCAGTTGGTGGATTAGAAGTCGGGGGAGAGGGATGTAGGGTTGTAATACGTAGGAGAAGGGGGGCAGCGGCAGGATGACTGAACAAAAAAAAAAAGATGCCATTCATTTCTTGCAACATATTTGAAGAAGACAGAAATTAAAGGTGGTCATCCACACAGCGCCATAGTAATACCAATATAATTTTTGATATGGACAGAAGTGGGACTAGTTGAGGGAGAGAAGGTGGGGTGAAAGAGAGGAAATACTCACTACAATTTCGACCCGTCCCTTCGTCTCTGTCTGGCTATAATAACCACCACACACACATACATTTCACAAAAATGATACTTTAACTTAATTGTTTATCTGTTTATATCAAGTGTCCTCCTTAAAACCAATGTTTATATATTGAGGTGGGTGGAGAGATAGGGGGATAAAAATAAGTGAGGAAGAGGGGGGTATGGAATGGGCGAAGGAGTGACAACCAAAAAGCTTCTTAACCAAGCTGCTTGTAAAAGATGATTATCTTTTTTTTCCTTTTCCTATAATTTCGCTGATATCTATGGCTTTGGCAGAGATGGTGTGTCCATTTAGATGGATGGTCAGCCTTTTATATTATTATATAATAAAAGTCAATAGAACCGTTGTCTTTTTTTTTCTGCCGGACGGACGGAGGCGGGAAGGTGTCTGACAGGGGTCTGAGTATATAGGGCGGGATGAAATAGGGACGACTGGGGAATTGTAGACAAGAAGGCAATAACAAACGATTAATATTATATAAATTAAAAGCTACCTTTCGTCTCGAGTTGGTAGTCGTCGTCATTGTCGTTGTCACGATATGGAAAATTAATAACCGATCGAAAATGAATGGATATTTATTTGTCTTATAAAATGAAAGAGGACGAGAAAGAGGAGGAGGGGGGGGGGTCTAAGGTGGCAGAATTTTAATCCTTTGTTTTACCAATAAGACACAGAGAGAAAGAGTTGAGGAACAAGTGGGAGAAAGAAAGAAAGTTAATTAAAGGGCCCTTAAAAAATTAACATGGAACTTTGAAGCAGTATGGTGCTGTCCTACTACAACCACCACCAAATACTAACATTTTTATCCCCAAATACCTCTCATACAGACACCCCCTAGACATATCAGCTATCTCACATTACACAGACACATACACTCACTTTCAAACTGATCATCATCCCTTTATTAAATAATAAGATATCGAATTTAAATTTCTTCTTCGTCAGGACTAAGATAAAAGATAGATAGATAAATACCGAAATAAATAACAAGATTGGGGTGACACCTCCCTCCCTCTTTTCAACTCCAACAAAACTCATATGTTGTAGCATAGTACAGTACTCTGAAGATCACAAACTGCTATATTAAGCCTGTTTAGGGTTAGAGAAATAGATAAAGAGAGGGAAATTCAATTGAAAAATAAAAACCCCACACACATACCCAATAATCGATCAGGACAACAGATGACTTAAGTAAATAAAAACCATTAGCTATCATATAGACACTGTTCATATCAAGTGATATTTTTGTCTATACCTCTCCTCTCTCTGTCTGTCTCCCTGCTCTCCCCTTTCCTCTACGTCTATCTACATCATCCTCTCTCTCTCTCCGGGCATCCCACACGTCAGTCAGTCTCTATCTCTTCCCCCTTTTTCTATGTATATTATAAAAGTCATCTGATTTTTATAGATCTTTATAATCCATACATACATAAACATATTGAAGTAGTTGAAACTCCAATAGCACATTATACAGTCCACGAAATCAACTCTTGTTCTCTATCCCATCGTTTCCTTCCCCTCCTTGCTCTCATACCAAAAAAAGTGCAGCAGAACCTCACATTCGACTAAATTGAACATTTTAGTATCGTATTAGATAAACTTAGATGAAGACAAATCAAAAACGAAGTATCTATCCGCGATTTTAATTGTATATAATTATAGTTAGGAAAAAAAATTTCAAAATTGTCCCAAGCGTGGTATTATCGACTAACAAAATATTCAAACATTGTATGTTATAAGGACGAAGGAGAAATAGGGTTTAGGGCAGGACGAAGAAGACAAAGAGCAATCAAGGGCATCTGCCATTTTAACAATTAATCCGCTTTTTCAAACAAATTCGTAAAGGCAGCGAAAGAGGGGAATGTAGTAAGGTCTGGAAGGGAATGGGTAGCAGAGGTCCTTTAAATTAGGTGGTCGCTCTTACACTTCCTTCTACCGTCCCACGGCTTAAATCGCGATTATCCACTTTATGATTTTTATTGAACTGGCCAGAGTTCGTTTATGGGTGAAGGGTACCATAATTTTACTACTGCTTCTCATTTGGGACGAAATATGAATGTCTTATCCTCTCTCCCATGCAAGAAAACAAGGGCACTTGGGAAAACTGGGTACTGCTAATGCCCAAAAATCGTCGCATTAGTGTAGTGTCTGTGCAGTCTCTGCATAAGAATTATGCTGCGGACGGGGCTCTAATGACCTTGTAGTTGAAGGGCCCTAAAACACCAACAAACAAACAAAGACACACCAGTTCTTGTCTGATTACTGAAGTTAAGCAACACAACCCCGGCTAGTATTGACATGGATGGCCGCTTGGAAAAAAGCTGGGTGCTGCTAATACCCAACAGTCGTCCCATTATTGTAGTGTAGCTAACGGGCTGTAAAACACCAACAAACGAACGAAGCATAAGATCTGGATGTCATAAAAGTCTGTCCTGTCAAATTGGAAGATTATGACAGTGAAGAGGGAGTTAAAATGCAAACCTTTAGCAATATACTTCGATACGAAATATAATTGACGACGAAATGTCGACCCTTATTGGCACATTGTGCCAGAGAGAGTTAGAGGACCTTTCCTTTCCCTCATCAATTCCCTTTTTAAATAAAATGTCCTGAATCGGAATATCCTATCTCTACATTTTGGGAATTCAATACCTTACATTTATATGAAAAGTATTTCAATTAATAAGACCTCTATAATTAGCATCCCTTTCCATCACAAAAATAGTTTCATTTTAAAATTTGTATAATGTTTTTTAGTATTTTGACCACACCAGATAGCCATTAGGTAACTTGAGGTCAACGGATGTCAACAACGCCATGCAGTAGGCTATATGCGTGTTGTGGCGCGGGGAAAACCCAAATCCAAAACTCTACCAGCCAATTACTTTGCATTTTAATTTTTTCGTCAGAATTTGGGTCATGGGCCCCTTCTTTTGGTGTAGCAAAAAGCATAAATTTCTAATATAAAAAGTTTGTCATTTTCTGGTAATTATTGCCACCTGATAAAATTGGGTGATCGTCACCACTCAACATTCAAATAATTACATTTTGTTTCTAAAAAGAAAAGTGCATATCGTTTACAATACTTATTATGAGAGTGTCGACGAGCTCTTACTCATTCCAGTGGTTAAGTCAACCGGAAGTGCAATGAATCATATTTTGTGATCTAAAGAATAACTGGAAATGAAACCTTCATCAGAAATGTCGACATGATAGTAAAGAGACATGTCGAAATCAAAGTCCTTATTTGACAAATCCAAATTAGCAATTGAATTCCCCCGTCTTGTCTTCCTCTCAATTGGAGCGCCTTTATTTCGATCCTAGCATTATTTCGTTTGCAGGATACTGTAGTGATCAAGCTGATGGTCAGCAGTTAGCCTACACAATTTCATTATTCACAATTGAAGCAATATTTCCAAGAAACTGCTAGTCAACAGGACGTCAACTGGTTTCCTAATATAGAGATGGCTATTTTAACTGTCAGAAAAGTCCCATGACTGGACAGAGAACTACACCATTCGTTTAATGTTACATATCTTCTGTACAATTTAATTGGGACACGAACCTTATCAGCTCTGTAAGGAGCCCAAACAATGAGCCAAAACAACCACCATGTATGCGAGTAAAATGGAAAAGTAACCTCGGGTCACTTGCCGGCTACTGTAACAAAAATGTAAGTAAGTGTCAGGCCAATCTTTCGTCATTTGGAAGTCGACATCCTTGCGAACAAGGTTATCTAAAGTGGACGACTTGTTGACCATCTTCACCTCATTGGTTTGGTTTGTTGGTGTTTTAGAGCCCTTCAACTACAAGGTTATTAGAGCCCCGTCCACTGCGTAGTTCTAATGCAGAGACTGCACAGTCACTACATTAATTGGGACGATTTTTTGGGTATTAGTGGTGCCAAGTTTTCCCAAGCGGCCACCCATGTCAGTACTAACTGGGATTGCGTAGCTCATCTTCAGTGATCAGACGAGAACTGGTGTGTCCAACGCAATAACTTGCTCCCCATCTTCACCTCATGGTCACCTCTCTCAAGCACCAAGGGGGGGGCGGTACATACTCTACAGTGTGATATAGCATTTAGTTGGAAAGGGAGCGAACAGGGCATTGGTGGGGTACAAAGTGATTTCAGAGACGGAACTCGAACACCTGACCTTAGAAGACTCAAATACGCATGCCCCATATCTCTATTTTAATCAACACTCCATTTATATATGAACCAAATGCAGCTCAGGCAGATTATAATAAATTTAAATTATTATTTGATTGTTGGGATAATTATATGCAGTGCATTAAATTAAATTCATATTTAAACACCTTTGCCTCGTCGTCTTTAAGTTAACACCGGGAATGAAGGAGGAGGAGGAAGGAGGCGAGAGAGGGGCAGAAAGTAAGACTTAATGGTTTATTTATAGAGAGACCTCCTTAGCCACAGAGTTAAACCTTTAATACTAGGATTTTTTTGTGTGTTTCTCACTGCATAAAATGTTATATAAATGCAATATACATTGATAAAATTCAATTATTCATTGAAGGGTATTTTTTACCTCCTGAAAAATTGTATTATTATTATTATTAGCTGCTTCCATTGTTATTCTTGTTATTATTACTCTCTATGGAAGTCTGGCGTTGTTAGAAGTTTTGAAAACATCAAATCCACTTATGGGACCCTGTGTTTAGTCTTCATTTGTAGTAGAAAATGCGAGGGTGGAATTTAGTGTATGGGACGGGTATAGAAGGAGAAGGGGAAGGTACTTAGTCACCAGAGGAAATAATAGGCCTGCGGGAGGAAGAGGACAGAGGGAGAAAGACGTGAATGAAGGAATGTTTAGGAGAGAAATATTGTAGTGGCCCACATGTTGATCAACATTTTAGAGACTCTTCTCAATTGGTTCATATCATACAAAATATATGTATATACACAGATGATAATGATGATGATGACGACGAGACGAAGGGTGTAAAAGAGGGTCATGGAGTGGGGTTGGGGCAAGACACTAAAACAGGTCCCACAAACCTTTTCTATAGGGGAAAACACATATTAAAAACACTTAGCACAGCTACATTCCAAAGAAGGATCATATGATAGACTACTGTATACATACACACTCATATGCAGAGTTCTCTCTTGGGGCATGCCCCTGTGCAGTCCCATATAAAATACCATATTCCCCTTTTCATATTTACGACTATCTCCATTGTATGTCCGCACCCTAATAACCACTTCAAATATAGATATCAAAATAGAGCATATGTTTATTAGGAAACGTCATCTTCAAGTCTTGAAAAGTTCCTAAATGCTTATTGATAAGTTGCATTTCGTCCAATTCTCTTTTAAAAAGGACTGTCCCATCTCGGTCACGATGACCTACCTACATAGGGCAACATCCTTCATTTTTATATTATCAAATCTATGCTGCATAAAACCGGAACCCCCACCTGTAGCCTGCTCACTTTCATACCACCTAATTGGAGCGGCGAATTGCGTTGGACACACCAGTTTTCGTCTAAGCACTGAAGTTAAGCAGCGCAACCCCAGCTAGTACTGACATGGGTGGCCCCTGGGGAAAACTGGGTACTGCTAAGCCCCAAAAGTCGTCGCATTAGTGTAGTGTCTGTGCAGTCCCTGCATAAGAACTATGCTGTGGACGGGGCTCTAATGACCTTTGTAGTTGAAGGACCCTAAAACACCAACAAACAACAACAACATACCACCTAATAACTAGCGTTGCTCTGAATTTCGTATACTGTTATAAAAAACGCATCCCGTTCATGGCAGGATTGACAATCCCCGAATTTTCTCGACGAATTTTCACGACAAAAACCAGAAACCAACAGCACGTAGAAGGAAGGGCGGTATAAGTATGGGAAGGACATACTGCACCAAACGAGTAAAAAACTCAGCAGTGGACTTGGTGAGTCGTGAGCGACAGTAACAAAGCAATCCTGAACATTCTGTAGTAGGCTCCCCCTGCACCCTTCATCTCAGTCATAAGGGAGAGAAAGAAGAGGAGGAGGAGGAGAGACAGAGGGAGCCTAAAATCAAACCCGTTTATGATACAGATAATATAGATTATCTTATAAT
Organism: Trigoniulus corallinus; assembly: GCA_013389805.1. NCBI lineage: Eukaryota > Metazoa > Arthropoda > Diplopoda > Spirobolida > Trigoniulidae > Trigoniulus > Trigoniulus corallinus. Next base: position 50,056,028 of record JAAFCE010001036.1, on the reverse strand, counting down.
AAAAAGTCTATGAAAATTACTGTTAAATATTTTAGTGCGAAATTAATCGGTTATAACTATATGCATTATGGTATGATAGTTCCCCTCCCTCTCTTCTCAGTCCCTTCTTTTTTTTTACCGATAAGTATCGGTGAGTGAGTCAAGATTTCAAACTAGCAACAACGACAACTAGTACAAACCTCGATGACTAAAACCTCCATTAAAAGCTTATCAAATCTAATAACCTATTATCGGAGATCGTACAATGTATGTTGAAACAACAATCTATTAGGTGTCGTTGGCGTAATCGTGTGTAGATGTGTGTGTATTTGTGCTTTTTAATGCGGTTTCTCCAATCAATGATGATGCTAATGATGAACATGAATAACAATATAGTTGAGGATATTTTGGAAGTGGTTCACAAGCCCCTGAAAGAGAGTAAAAGTGAGGTAGTGAAAAATTAGGGGCGGCAATATGATGTTGGTGGTGATGAGTGTTTTAGAGTGGATAAAAACGTTTTTATCGCACATTACAGCTTTAATATTCAGGGAAAAAAAGTAATCACCAATTGATCAACGTAAAACATCCAGTCTTTCTGTTATCCCATATCCTCCCTAGACACTCGTAGGGAGAATTTGGATTACGTGTATGGTTCACTTTTACTCCCTCTCACTCTCCCCACATTTTTCTATCCTCCGCCTCTTTCTCCTGTCACCTCCCCCACTTAGTTTTTATGCTTGACGTGATTATCACCTATAAAAGTGAAACTTATGGATCAATTAACTCCTCATTTATGGAAAACCTAAATGATCTCGCAAACCAAAAAAAAGTACAGAGTGAAAGAGGACAAGGGAGAAGGAGGAGGACAAGGAGGGTAACGAAGAGGACCAACCAAGGGATACACACACAAGTGAGGGAATCATAATCAATGCCATGTGTGCGTGAGGAGGAGAGGCAGTGAGAGCGTTGTTGCACTACCACAAAGTTTACATTCCCTTCAACACAACACACGTGGATTGAGACTGTCACGTCCATTTTGGGTGCATAAACTCGCAAATGCTAAACACAATGCCAAGGAGAGAAAGAGGAATGGTCAGTCGAGTAAAAAACAGTTGGAATGGCTCAATTGACCAAGTCTGAAGGACAACACCAAAACGAGACCATTGTTTCCATCTTCTAGCTACGTCCTTTTTCAGACTTGATCGCACAACACATCCTATTACTGCTACTTAGGCTAAGGCAAGAGGAGATTGAAGGGCAAAGTTTACAGAACGGTCGTAAGGACCGCTATGCAAGAAGAACCACGAAAGGCAAATGCAAGTGGCTGAGATGCGAATGTTGCGCTACATGAGTGTGGTGTCACGATCCGACGAATCCGAAACGATTATGTTAGAGGTAGCTTGGGGATAGGAGACATCGCGGAAAAAATGAGAGTCGGTTAAGGTGGTATGGGCATGTGATAAGGAGGGGAGAGGAGGAACTTATTAGGGTCATTATAGGATGGAAGGTGATCAGGGGCACCAGGAGCTGGGGAAGACCAAAACGGACGTGAGAGCAGGTGGTGCAAAGGGACATGGAGGCGTTCGATGTGGAGGGGGACTTGGTGGGGGATAGGCGGGAGTGGAGAATTAGAACCCGCAGACCCGACCTTGCCTCAGGCGGGAGGAGGGTTAGATGATGATGATGGGAGCGGCGAATTGCGTTGGACACACCAGTTCTCGTCTGATTACTGAAGTTAAGCAGCGCAACCTCAGCTAGAACTGACATGGGTGGCCGCTTGGGAAAACTGGGTACTGCTAATACCCCAAAAATCGTCGCATTAGTGTAGTGTCAGTGCAGTCTCTGCATCAGAACTATGCTGTGGACGGGGCTCTAATGACCTTTCTAGTTGAAGGGCCCTAAAAGACCAACAAAAAAAATGATGATGATGATTATATAGGCTAAGGCAAGAGGAGAAGGAGCACTGCCATTAATTCTACAGCAGGCCTGCTTATACCTCGTGCAGGACTTGCACTGGTAGGGCATCCATCATTAGGGTTTACCTAATAATTGAATAATTCTGTAAGCGTTACCAGTTTTAGTAAGGAGAGGAGGGTGGGACTTTTTTGGCTTGACATTTAGAAGAATCAACGAGCGGGAGATTGTGAATTGCACATCCATCCTTGTCTGCAATAGCATAGCTTCTCGAGAATTCCAGTATCTTGAGTTCGATAACAGCAAAAACCGATTGTATTTTTCAGAAAAAAAACTTAACCTGACCTAATCCAAACAGGGAGACGCAGAAAAATATCAAGAAAGACGTATTTTTGCTCCTTGCCCATACACCCAGGGAATTCCAGTGTAAAGCTGTATCTTGAAAAGTCATGAATAACCAAAAAATCCACATTTTATGAATTGTCCTCATCAGATGACCTGATATGTCCGCACTAGTTGAAGATTTTATTCCTAAAGGCGACGTTTATACTCCTTGTAAATGCCGTGTTTGATGGTATTTCTGCCTAGTTACATTTGCCCCCTCCGCCCCAGTAACATTTAGTTGAAACATTACCTACCCCACACTTTCCATGCGGAAAAGCAAATGAGTTTAAGCATTAGTTCGCTTCCCACTACTATCAGTTTATAACCCCAGCAACATTTGTACGGTGACCATATATCATTCGCCGGCCAAGAAAAACACAACGGGGGAGGGGAAGAGTAGAAGGGAATTGGACTCTGAAAGTCGACATACATACGCACACGCCTGGTGTGACGTATGAACCAAGGAAAGGGGAGGGGGGAATAATCTCAGTTAGGTGGTAGCTGGCATTTTGTTTTAAGATTTGCATGCGTGGGTCCCAAAGCAATGAAATGTCTACAGGGACGTTATCAATATCTGTTAACTTTCAAAAAACAACTGATTCAACATCTCAACTAACAAGTTAAAAAGAACCCCTCCCCTCCCTAAGCGGAGGTGTCCTGTATATATGGAAGTGGTTAAGGAACTGACAGTAATGGGACAGACAGATTGAGAGTAAGGATGATAGTAAGTAGTAGTAAGAGAGTAGTTGAAATCGGCCTGTTGTTGCGGGTGGGACGAGTTTAAAGCATTACCCAGCAGGCCACGATACACTAATGGTAATGGCATGGGGTGTCTTGAGGATTATGGAGAGGTCCTGGTCCACGAACATGTGTGGCATTCATCGATGATATATATTGTGACGACCAGATCGTGGGAAATTTGTGAAGTTTTACCCCTATAAATAAAAACACATTTTAACAAATAGTTTTCAAAAATTGTCAGAAGTTGAGGGTAGTGTGGTGTACGTGGGTGGAGGGGAAGGGGAAATTGTCAAGACGAGGTAAAAGAATAGATTGGTTCTCTTAAAATTTGCAATCGCACTTTCTGTACACTACATCCATGTATGGGCCGATGGACTCTGTGCTAAAATTTCACCAAAACTGACCAAACCTCCTGGTCGTCAACTCTACCCGTCAACCCACACCACCCAAAATGTTAGTGACATTATTCCATGTGTCGTATTTCTATCACTAACTATAAAATAATATTTTTCTTAGCGCCAAAAATGGCCGAGTTTCGTGTGGCCATTTCGAATCGATATTGACTAGTTTTTCAGAGCCTTGAAGTCTGCCGTCTTGCGTCCTGGCTACTACACTAATCGACCCACAGCTACACCAGAGCTGGCAGGAGTTTATTATTATAATAAATTTAATGTAATCACTGAGAAATTTTATTTGTCACCTCGTAGATTACAACAATTCACTCTGAAATACCCAATTGAAGTTAATGGAAAGTCAGTTACTATGGAAAAACAGAAAAAGTCTACTCAAAGATGAACGAGGTGAAGAAATGGACAGACGGAGGGGGTGAGCGTGTAGAGGGGGGGATGAGGATAAATTAAGCTACAGCAGTTACCAGATCAGTGTGTGTGAGTGGGTGGAAGTCAAAAGTGGTACATAAAAAGGATAGAAGAGAGTCACTAGGAAAAATTTAAGAAAAAAGGTCATATTGCTGCGATTCTCATCATCCCCATGTATAATTTTCACAAATGTCATCATTACCCCCCTCTATGCCAGTAAAAGAAGATTTTTAGTGTCCTTTGACATAACGTAGAGGCCCCCCTCCGTGTAAGAAAGTCTTCCAAGCAGTTCTTGTGTAGTAACCACTAAAAATGTCATCACCCAACACGTACTAAAAAATATCGAGAGCGAGAGAGTGAGAGAAAGCAAAAATCGGTGGGAACCCCTATGAGTGGACTGAGTCGTTGAAATAAAATGAAATAAAGGAGGAACCACAAGCCTCTTCCCATCTCCCTCCCTCTCTCCTTCATGACCGATCTTCTTTCATGTGTTTCTTCTAGAGAAAGAAACAAAAGCTTTTCAAAATCTTAAGATAAGAACTACAGTTCTCTTTAAAAGGACGATGATGACCTTTGGATTTCTTACAAAAACCTTTTTCTGGAAGCTCCTGCGACGAAGATGCCTTTCTTTTATATAGTGCACATACGATCTTAAATAAATAATCAAATTTCTTTTGACACACAATAATTCCACTTCCACTTACCATTCTATAACCGTCCCTACTCAGCAACCCCCTCACATACAAACGCAACACTCTAAAAAAAACTTATAAATTATTAGTATTTCTTTACGAAAATATAAATTGCAAGAACCATTTCTGGATCTCATCTCTCAGATTCCTCAAACTTAAAACATACGACAATCATAATGGTGGCAGTAATAGTAGGATTTATTTATTTAAATCTAAAATCTGTAATCGCAACTTCTCTACAAAAAAATGTCAACCTCCATCAAATGACCCTTCCGATCAACAACAGCCGGGCCCGCACCCTCTGCACACATACTTGATGCAGCTGCAAAGGTCCCGTAACGAGCATTTTAGGCACACAAATACACATACAAACCACGTAAATCGAGACTAAAGAAGTCAACACTGCCCTTAACTCCTTAGATGTTCGTCCTTCTGCCTTCTCCTCAGTATTGATCCATCATGGGATAGTCTACAAGGGGATATACACTAATGAAAAAAAAGGGGTAAGAAGAGGGGAAGGGATGGGGAAATGAATCTATTTGCCTCTTTAAAAGTCCTAAAGAAATGTGCTCATTGTCACCTGTCAAAAAAATGTGCATGGGATACTTTGGGGCGAAACTCTTTAATTCCATGAAAATCTCTTTTATCTATTGGGGTTCCTACACACCAGGCTACACAGCCGCGACTACCATCGTTCAGTATCTTTCTCTCTGTGTCTTATCACCTCGGTTTTTCATTCCACCTACCGTGGTGTGCCCATCATTCATGGAAAGATCTCCTGACATATCTCATTCTTGCAACCAAAAAATAGTTCAAAACAATTTCAGCGACGCTGTGTATGTTTTGTCAGACGGCGGCTTTCCTTCTCTTCTTCCTCCTCCTCCTTTCTCATCACACGTCCCCCTCAAATGGTGAATACTTGTCGGACAGTGAGTGGTTGATAGCCCAAAGATGCCCCCAATCACCATTATGATTTTTTTTCTTAAGGCAAAAGGAAGAAAAAATCAGGAGGGGGCATAAGAAATGCAGGGATAACGTGATTTGGTACTGAAAGTTTATCAGTATGGACCACTAAAGTCTTTCCCACAGGAAGCTTCCCGTTCACTTTTGGTGGTCTTACATTTACGACTTTTCAGGAGGAAGAGGCTAAGAGGATGGTAGGGACCATGGTAGTAGGCTACCGTCAGACAAAGTTAATGTGAGAAATTGCACTGGGTAGGATTTTGAAAAAAAAAACAACAGCAAAAAATTCTTTTTATTAAATGCATTTTTTACCCCAAAACCAGATGCAAACTGGGACAACTGCAATGTGAACAACATAATGGGAATTTAATCTATTTGAACTACATTTATTTTAAAAAGAGCACATATCGGTCTTCAATTATAGTTACTTTAGTGTTCCTGATAGGCATATTATAAATGTGTATTAAATATCTAACACCTAATAAGTTTCTAATATCTCTTGTCAACTCCTGTATCTCGAACCTTGACACAGACTAAACGTCTCAGTAATAAATGAATGACCCACTGTACCGCTTATTACACAATAATTTGACACTCTGCTTGGGGGTCCGGTAGTGCCCTGGTCCGGTAGTTCAACAGGGCCAAATTTGAGGACACGAAAGACCTCTAGATACATTGTTTTGGAAAGAAAACTACTGACCTACTACAACTTCCTCGCTTTTGGTAGAGTCGGGTACCCATCTTTGTCCCTCTGGATGGACATATGGGCGATCTGTTGGACGGCATCTGATGCAGCCCCTATGCTCATTTAATGTCGGCCTACTGTTCGTTGGGGGACTCAATCGAAGCCAGAGGGCGAGCTCCTACACCTGGAAATTTTGCCCAATCTACTCGTTGTTTAGTAGAGTGGGTTCTTTTACGTACACATGACATGGTACTCCACACGAGGACGAGAGCGACGAATTGTGTTGACCCACCAGTTCTCGTCTGATCACTGAAGTTAAGCATCGCAACCCCAGCTAGTACTGCCATGGGTGGCCGCTTGGGAAAACTGGGTACTGCTACTACCCAAAAATCGTCGCGTTAGTGTAGTGTCTGTGCAGTCTGAACTATGCTGTGGACGGGGCTCTAATGACCTTGTAGTTGAAGGGCTCTAAAACACCAACAAACAAACAATCGATCCAGGACCACTGACTCACTAGTCGAGTACGCTACCCTCCTCTGTCACCGAGGCGGGTGCTGAAAGGAAACTTAATGGTCGTAACTAAATATGTAGTACGAATAGAAAAAGTGCTTTAATTCTAGCTACTGGGTCCTACGATTTTATTGGCCTTAGGCAAATACTTTGTTTATTCAGGAGACCTGGTGTGCAGGTAGGGAACTGTGATGACAGGATGATAAGACCATCACTACCCCCTTCACCTTCCCTTCCTCTTTCTCTTTGGCGCCTTGATGGACGTTGGTCAGTTTTTTCAACATGTGTAGGGCTCAAAGCTGCGCTGGGATAAAGTGAGTGGTTTACTGTATTAGGATGAGCTGGGATAAAAAAAGGATCTATTTTCTACTCGAGAGTCACAAATCATACATTTTCGGGCGTGGGAACTCAGACTGTGTCATTCTAGAGGGTCATTATAATAAATTGTACAGAAATACCACAAGAACAAATAGTTATGCTGCAGAGATGCACAGTATGTTAAAATGGGAAGAGGAGGAGGTTTGTGGTACGTCTGGGAATCGAACTTATGAATATATCAATTATGACATAAAGCACGTTACTGTTGCAATAGAACAGAAAACTCCATTGGACATTTTTTAAAATGCTTCAATCTCCCTCGTCCTAACTTCTAGCCATTTTTTGTTGTTGTCGATGTCGGTGTGGGGGGAGAAAAAGCAGCTCGCAAATATCCTGTTACTTTATTATAAGAATAAGTCAATGCTCGCCCATCAGGTGTCTCTTTTTATATTCCGTATAAAGCATTACTTTATCCTATCTCCCCCACCTTCTTAACGTGCATGAATTTTAGTTAAACCCATTGAATGAATTTTAACAACAACAAAAAAGGAGAGCGACCATATCGTCGTGTCCCTTGACCTCCTGCCTTTTTCTTCCTTCTTTTTCCTATTGCTTTTCAGTCTGCCCTTTTTCGTCAGTTTCTTTCTGTGTCGCTTTTTTTCATCCCCTATTTCTCTCTAAAGCTAAGGGCCACTATAATACAAGAAGCCGGTATCATGTGTGTGTATGAAGAGAGAGGCCTCATGGTGAGTCCCAAACCCTCTCTATCACTAGCTATCTGTCGAGAGGACAAATAAGATCATGAAAACGTCAACAGGAGAGCTGTTATCGCGAGATTCGGTCACACTAAATTCCCGCAGTCCTTCACATTACCCTAAACCCCCTTCTCCCCTTCTCACTACCCTTCAAACTTGGACGATTGATATGTTAGGCGTTTAGTTTACTCGACTAAGGACACATCTTGGGACGAATCTTAGATATGATAACATCAAGAATGGGAACCAAAAAAAATAGTACTCGTTGTATCTCTTGGACCTTCTTCAAAAACAAACTATGAAGGAGAAAACGAAAGAGGAGACACCAAAGACCGAAGACAAGACAGGCAGGATTTCAAACATGCCTTTCAAACTGTTGAAATCAAAGGACCTCTCTATAGAAAAAGCGACAAATGATAACTCTATCAAATTCCTTTTTCCAACAACAATTGCGGAATTTCTGGATAGGCGTTGTAATTAGGATGTAACAACTACCTTCACAGGATATTCATCGATCTAAATTTGTGGCTGTTTTCATCCCCTTTAAATACCCGACCACACAGGTTGAACTTGTTATGATGTAATTTTAGAAGGGTGACGTGAATTTAGGGTGTAAGACTCGTGGTGACTCACTAATATCACACATGTAAATAATGTATGAATTCAAATAAAGATCATGTTCACCACAAACTAAACTCCATTAGTGTCAGGTGGAGTTTTTGGGAATTATTGGAAAGAAATACCATTGTGGTACAACTGGAAGTCAGTCACCTACTGCAGCGTTATCAGTAGTGAAATACAGTACATTACAATATACACAAATATAAGGACATCCGCAATCGCCGAAACTTAAATCCAGAGTATGACTGAGACACTAAGATGCAATTGAATGACGAATTCATCATCATCATACCCTTATCCCACCTGCAGCCGGGTCCAGTCTGCGGGTTCTGGCGCTTCACTCTCACCTATCATCCACCACGTTCCCATCCACCTCACACGCTATTATATCCCTTCGTACAACCCGCTCCACGTCTACTTAGGCCTTCCCCTGCTCCGGGTGCTTACAGTCACCTGCATCCCTATGATGGACCTAACCAGCTCTTCCTCCCCTGTTCCCATTACATGGGGAGCGACTGTATTGCGTAGGACACACCAGTTCTCGTCTGATCAGTGAAGTTAAGCACACAACCCTAGCTAGTACTAACACGGATGGCCGTTTGGGAAAACAGGGTACCGCTTAAAACCAAAAATCGTCGCATTAGTGATAGTGTCTGTTCAGTCTCTGCATTAGAACTAAGCAGTGGACGGGTTTCTAATGACCTTGCAGTTGAAGTGCCCTAAAACACCAACGAAGAAAAAACCCATTGCATGACCATGACACACAAATTCTTGTGAGATCACTGAAGTTAAGCATCGCAAACCCACGTTAGTACCAACATGGGTGGTTGGTAATGAACGTTGGGTGTTGCAAATTTTCCCTCTCCTGTATCCTCTACTCCTACCACCTAATCACTCGGGAGCAGCCTCCTAAGGGTTAGGCCCGTTACGGCTGCTTGGCTTACTCCCCAACCCGTTCGCACATGTCCAACATGTCCATACCACCTCAATCTATTCTCTCTCAAATTGTATGGCGAATTGTAAAAAAAAGGGAAAACGCCAGGGACATAAATTGAATTCCAGAACAAAATCGATAAGGTGATAATAATTTGATAATGTACCATAAGTGGAAACGACAAATAAACTTATAATCCAGGTACACGTCTTTCCTTAAGCCGATACTACACATTACGCAAATATGAAGCTGGATATCTGACAATTACTTCAATTCTTTTGTCTTCGCTTAGTATCTGTTTTACTTTACGTTTTCATGCTACGGAAAGTTAATTATTTAAGTCAGTAAACACATAATAATTCCCTATAATTGAATTAAATCTATGTTGGCCATCTTAGGGAGATGCATAGTGTTGATAGTCCATGTAAATAGAGTCTATGATACAAGGCTGTTCGCACACCTAACACGCAAAGCTTTTAAGACATAATTGAAATTAAAAGTTAGTAGGATTATTTTCTTATTAACGTTAATTACCAAATCTTTCATTTACAGTACCTAACAAAAGCGTTGTTCCATGTTTGATATAAGGGCCTATTCACATTAGGTCAGCAGTTTAGTCAAGTATCACGTGATTGGCTTATCACTAAACGTTCTAGTAGACAAAAATGTCCAATTTGTCGTTGTTTGTTGGTGTTTTAGGGCCCTTAAACTACAAAGGTCATTAGAGCCCCGTCCGCAGCATAGTTCTTATGCAGAGACTGCACAGACACTACACTAATGCGACGATTTTTGGGTATTAGCAGTACCCAGTTTTCCCAAGCGGCCACCCATGTCAGTACTAGCTGGGGTTGCGCTGCTTAACTTCTCTCGGCAACTGCGCCAGTAGTTCTAGATTCGATACTGGACCGTGGTGGGTCGGCTTCTTTCGGGAAAGAGAGAAGCCGCGAGTGTGCCTTCTTTCGGATGAGAAGTAAAACCGAGGTCCCGCTTGGGTGTACGATGGCACTCGCACGTAAAAGAACCCTCTCTACTACGCAACGGGTAGATGAGGCAAAATTTCCACGTGTAGGAGTTCGCCCACTGGCGTCGGTAGCATTCCCCAACGAACACTAGACCGACGATAAATAAGCGTAGGGGTGCAGCTTTGGCCGGCAACCAGCTGCAGAAAAAAACTATGCCCAATATATCGCCCTGTGTCCATTCAGAGGGACAAATGGGTACCCGACCCTGCCATAGGCGGGAAAAGGGTTAGGAGTTGCTTTTTGCTTTGCTTTTTTCTAAATGTTGGCTTTTTCGAGGTGACTTTTTGCAGAGTGCTAGCAATGCAGTGGGGCAAATGCCAAGGGCGTGAGGGACGCTCGAACAATTTAGAACTGCATTAAATTTAATGGGGTGGGGCGACAGCGATGAACCCACTTGTTTAAAGCGTCTGAAACTCACTAGCCGGGCCTGATCGTACACCACACGGGACTTCGGTTATATGTCTCATCTGAGGGAAGGAGCACTCGGGGCCTATATCTCACCTGAAAGAAGCCAACCCACCTCGGTTGTTGTTGTTTTAGGGCCCTTGAACTACAAGGTCATTAGAGCCCCGTCCACTGTGTAGTTCAGATGCAGAGACTGCACAGACACTACACTAATGCGACGATTTTCGGGTATTAACAGTACCCAGTTTTCCCAAGCGGCCACCCATGTCAGTACTAGCTGGGGTTGTGCGGCTTAACTTCAGTGATCAGACGAGAACTGGTATGTCCAACTCAATTCGCCGTTTCCCTCGGTCCAGTAGTTACCTAGCACCCCACCCACTGCGCCACCGAGGGGGATCCATGCGAGCAAGGGTTAAATGAAAGGATCCAGGCGCATGTTGAATATACACAGCATCTTGGATTATACAGAACCACGGCTTGCCATAATAGGATGATGGCAATCGTTAAATCTGAACAAAATGGCTGACAATCACATCGTCAATCTCCGATATGATATTTAATACTGGATCCTGACGTTTTAGACATAAAAATAGTGGAAACAAGACCTATCTAATTATGTCTAAGATTTTGAAATTTATCAGATGTATTACTACGCTTTTTCACCCACACAACATTGTCTATTACATCTAATTAACTAATGAATTGATGGTCTCGTTACAATAGCCCTTTAGATGTACTGTATGTAATGAGTGTACTCTGAACTCATTTAAGAAATATGTCACTGAAATGGCTCAACTTCCTTTCAACATTTCAATATAATTTTAAGAAAACAACAAAAAAATAAGTGATAACAAATTAGGGTCCTTCAAAATCTAAGATATCTAAGTACCGTATAGAGAGATATTTATAGACGACATTGAAAAGGAAACATTATTACACATCTTAAGACAGCAAGTAACAATCTTTGCTTTCTTTCATATCTAAGAAATTCACACGCTAACTAGGCGCTATACAAAGATTTGCCAACCTCTTTATTTTGAGGGAAGGGGGAGGGTTATCAAAAAAAAAAGTTAACCGACCTTTCCCACTTCTTCCTCTTCTCCTTGGACAAGAAAATAAAAGAAGATCCTAACATGATTCAAAAAGTTCGTGTATCATTGATGCCACAAATCGCCTTTAGGACACAGAGAGAAGAGTCATACCCAAGGTCCACTCACCTGGAAAAGCAACCTGGTTGACAACTAATCCGGTTTGCTCTCTCAATCTCTTTTTTTGGAGGACTAGGAGGTCTTTTATTTTTTAAATTTAAGGATGGCTTGTACATGCATCGACACCTGCGTTTTGAGCCAATGATAACTGTGACGATGATGAGGATGATGAGGGCCTTGAAAAAGAGAGAGAGGAGTGGAAAAGTAATATGCCCCAAGAGAAGAAGGAATAGGATGAGGAGGAGGAGAAGGTGTGAAAGAAAAAAAAGGACATTTAAGAAGTAAAGGTAATTCCACAAATTGACAGAGATGTCTTTTGGAGGTGACAATCTATTGAGGCAAGGCGTTACAATGTTAATACACAATGTGACATTTCGGGCAGAAGTGCTAAGAAATGGAAAGGGATCTCTTACTTGGGTCTTCTGTGTCCAATACCCATTTTTTTCACCTTTTTTGGGGGGGTCTGTCGTCAGTCTTCCATTCTTTCATCCCTCCACTTGTCTCTAACCCTCCTCCCCCTCGAACAACTCTCTTATATTTGCTCTTAATCTGTCTTCTCACTCACAAGAGTTTACACCTCCTCAACTTCTTGTCCCTTACACCTTCCTAGTCAACCAACCAACCACATAGGGCCAATTTCTTAAGACGATTCCGCCTGTATATTGAAGTTGTTACACTGTCTCTACTTATAAACATCTTTACTCAATAGCAGCTTTAGTTCAAGAAAAAGTCCCTTCAAAATTTCACTTATCTGCCAATTGTACCATAGCACCCTATACACGCCCCTCCTCCTTAGAGCTTCTCCTCTCCCTTTAATCTAAGTCCCTTCTTTTCTAACTTAGGGCCTTATATGAAAGAGGTGACATCTTAAAAATTCTTACACACATACATAGGTAAATAGATACATTCTCGCATTAGATGAATTTTTGAATACAGGCCCTTTGTAGGCCCTCGTTTGAGTCACATCTCAAAACGTTGTCCCTTTCACCTTATTTTCATCCTTTAAAATTTTGGTCTTCTTTCTATCATTTTCATGCCCTCCTTTTCTTTTGGAAAGTATATGGTCCATTGCAGAAAAATAATTAATTTGGTTTATAGTCAACACCTCGGCCGAAATAAAAGTATCAACTACTATTGTAACGTGACCTTTGAGATTGAAGAATTTGTCAATTAGGCGTAAAAATGTACACCCTTACGATAGGTTCCGTAAACTTGTAGCCCCTGTGATTTTCTAGACAGAAAAATGGATACGTTACCTGCCTACAATAATACTGCTGACCAATGATTTTATACTTCTTCAAATTCTAACCCTTTTCCCGCCTATGGCAGGGACGCATGGCTGGACACATGGGCAATCGGTAGGACGGTATTTTTACGGAGCTGGCTGCCGACGAGAGCTGCAACCCCTATGTTTATTTATCGTAGGTTTACTGTTTATTGGGGCACTCCGCCGATATCAGGAGGAGAGTCTTTACGCATAGTAGAGAGGGTTCTTTTAGGTACAAAAGGCATCGTACACCACAGCTTTACCTTCCACCCAACGGAGGGCACACTCGGGGCCTCTCTCTTTGCCTGAAAGAAGCCAACCCACCTCGATCCAGTATCGAACATGGACCTACTGACACAGTTATCGAGCATGCAACCTTCTACGCCACCGAGGCGGGTTTGAACTCGTACTTCTTCGACTTATGAAAACGAATGTGAACCTGTGACTAAATTTCTTACATAGGGCTCAATCTGGAACTGTTGCTATTTTTACACCATATGGAAATTTGTTCAGCAGAAATGAAAAAAGGACCGGCTTATTGTGTTGGACACACCAGTTCTCGTCTGATCGCTGAAGTTAAGCAACGTAACTCGAGCTAGTATTAACCTGGGTGGTCGCTTGGGAAATCTGGGTACTGCTAATACCCAAAAATCGTCGCATTAGTGTAGTGTCTGTGCAGTCTCTGAATTAGAACTATACAGTGGACGGCGCTCTAATGACCTTGTAATTGAAGGGCTCTAAAACACCAACGAAACAAAAAAAATAGATAGCAAGGGCCATCCCAAAATTTCCGAGAAAATATTTATGCTTATTCCCTTATCTCCTTCCGCTGTTGAGCCTCATATCCCTAATCCACATCACTGATGTCCTAAATAGTGGTTGGGTCGTCTTATTGCACATGTCAAAAGAAAACCATTTGTCACTTTATTAAATAGTGATCTTGAAATGGCGGAAAAAATAGGGACATTGGAAAGGCACAGCCAAAATAGTTAACTGCAATTCTACACTCTCAGATTTTTATCGTTTTTCTTATCCCCTACCATGCAGATGTAGGCTTAACATCTTTTAAGAAGGAGGAGGAGCAGTGAAGAGTGTGTGTCCCATGAGAAGAGAGAGGAATATCCACAGATGATTTGGGACATGTCCACCAAGTCCCATTATTTATTATAACGAGGATTCTAATACATGTGTTTAAAAGCTTCACTTTCTTCGCCTGAACATTCACTGACAGGAACATAAAAAACGACAGAAAATCCTCAGAAATTTAAATATACCTGCTACATTTCTTAACCGAAATGTATCAAAGGTTATTTTTAAGTGCCAGGAGAAACCTCAATGCCGAACTTATCGTACTGCATTTCTCTATCGGTCATTAAGGGGCATCGAATTTCAAAATGGGCAACTGGAAGGTGGATTAAGGAGAAGTTCCTTTTATAAGAGCTTTACCACATCTTTTCGACAAGAAGACAGGTTTTAGGTAGTGAGGGGGAGCGGCATATTGCGTTGGACACATCAGTTCTCGTCTGATCACTGAAGTTAAGCAACGCAATCCTAGCTAGTACTGACATGGATGGCCGCCTCGGAAAACTGGGTACAGCTAATACCCAAAAATCGTCTCATTAGTGTAATGTCTTTGCATTAGAACTACGCGGTGGATGGGGCTCTAATGACCTGGTAGTTGAAGGGCCTTTAAACACCAACAAAGCAAAGAAAAAAAACGTCGTGAGGGTATGCATGAGGATAGAAGGATGAGTTTAGGCATCAGAATCGAACCCAAGTTAGTGCAGCAAAGTTGCATTGGGCACACCAGTTCCCGTGAGATCACTGAAGTTAAGCAAGGCAAGCCCACGTTATTACCAACATGGGTGGTTGGTAAAGAACGTTGGGTGCTGCAAATTTCCCCTCTCCTATGTCTCTCCTCATCTTCCGTGAGCAGCCTCCTAAGCGTTCGTCCTGATATGGCTGCTTGGCTTACTCCCCAACCCATTCAAGTAATCCAGTAACTAACAGGAATCAAATATTACTGAAGGTTACTTACTTAACCCAGGAACGGGACGAGTTCCTACAATTGGGAATGTTACCTACAGTATCTACACGAATTGTTCTTTAAGTCATGTGGAAAAGGTTCTTTGACGTGCATGTGGCACAGTACATATAACATGGGACTCCGAATTTCCCATGTGATGGAAGGCGCACTTAAAGCTTCCGGTGAAGCCACCATCCGACTCGACTAGGATCGAATCTGTAATCATGGACTCAAGAGGCACTCACTCCACTTCCCGGGATCGAAAAATTGTAGGACCTACGGCTTCTTCCGATCCGATTTCTGAAAACTGTCCTCCCCTCTAGAAAGTCTTCCGCGGACGCTGCATGCGGGGGTGGGGGTGGTATTTGAAATCGAAAAAATTGTTTGCTAATTTGGATTTCAAATGAGTTCAATGACCTCTTTCAAATCAAATTGTGATAAGTGTGTTCAAGGAGGTGAAAGGAAATAAAAAAAGTGATTGCGTCTTGAATATTAAAGATAACAGATGGAATTCGGGACGATAAAAATAATCAATATTTTATGCATAAAATTTAGGTTTTTGAATAAACATTTTTCTGCAATAAACAGCCTATAGCTAGCTGTGAAATATAACTAATTTCATCTATTGGCTGATATTTTCTTGAGATTGTCACCACCGTCTTAAAAATATCTAATTTCTTGGATTCTACTGTCTAGAGACATGGATACGAAGACTGAACTATCCAGTCCCATCCATCATTTTTAGGTCCTTTCTTCTCATTGGTTACATGATGTAATAGGTGTCAGTCATGATATTTCAAACGTGACATTTTCTCCACCTATTTTTCTTTCTTGAAGAAAAAGTGGACTTTCTCAAGACGAACTAATGACTCGATGGCAGCTTGTAAGAATTGTAGCTACACCACCATTTTGATTTCTTATCTAGAAAGATATGTGCACAGACACTGTCATAATTCAATAGTTGCTTGTCTGTCCAGTTTAGATTTTTATAAACCTCCCCTGCCCCAGTACCACCTCCTCTCAAGACTTCCTCCTTCCCTCAATTTTTTTTTTTGGTTTACTTTATCTTTCCGCCCTTTGGATATCTTAAGAAGTCCCTATCATAGTTTTTCTTACATCCGTTCTGTCAATGGTCCTTTTACCCAGATACTGTAGATGTCAATAGTACCATGTATCATTGAAATTGGTTGTACTATCGTCAGTCGCCATATTTGCTTTCGGTTTTTTGAACTTTGGTGACCAGTTGTGCTTACTCATGAAATGGGTCCTCCTTTCCCCACCAAAATTTATCGATATAAGCGAGAAGCAGATGTCAAAATTGCAGGACAATTTATTAGAGAACGTGGTTTCCACTTGGTTTCATTTCTCTTTCTCCCTTTCCTGTCTTCCATATTGTAGAGGTTAAATGGTCAAACTGACCTTTCATGTTACGCCTTCTAAATTCTCTCACTCTGGGCTCTGCGTTTGTCTTCTTGTTTAACAAGGTCGGGGTTAACTCACCCCTTCCTTTCTCTCTCCCATTGCTGGTCTGAGAGTTTTAAATAATGGGCTGACTACCTAACCTCTCCAGACTAGGACCTACAGTATCTCAACTATCTTTCTGCTTCTATTTTTCCTCCAAATATCCAAGCATCCGCGATCACCCTCCGCTAGGGTTCCCTGTTATGATGATTGGCGTTTCCACAATCCCGATAACCGAAACCTGTACATTTCTGTCAAAATTTTTGAGAATAATATTTAATAATTGAAGCATTTCTTAGAAAAAATGCTGTAATTGTTTTATTAATAATCATTCTGATGCTGCACTCTCTGCTAGCAATCGATGTCACAATATCAAACTGAACTTTCATACGCACTTTCAACCGGAAATTGAGGTTAAGTATACATCCTTAGTAAGCTGACAGGCGAAGGATAACGGAAGTGTGAATTTACATATAAATATTTCTAAGAAAAGTTTCTTAAGAGTGATTTTTCCGTCAATTCAATGTTATAGTACCAATTAAGATTTTTGTATTTAACTGTCCTTACTTAGTGGGCCATCAATAAATTAACATATGCCCGCAATAGCCTCAGAATTTGGGATTCGTACCGTGATACTTGTTGTTGTTGTTTGTTGGTGTTTTAGGACCCTTCAACTACAAAGGTCATTAGAGCCCCGTCCACAGCATAGTTCTTATACAGAGTCTGCACAGACACTACACTAATGCGACGATTTTGGGGTATTAGCAATACCCAGTTTTCCCAAGCGGCCACCCATGTCAGTACTAGCTGGGGTTGCGCTGCTTAACTTCAGTGATCAGACGAGAACTGGTGTGTCCAACGCAATTCGCCGCTCCCTACTGTGATACTGATAATGTAATATTGGTCTCTGTCTCTTTTCCTCAGCTTGAACGATATTTAGTAGATAGTGCACTTCAGGCTTACAGACTCGACCCTGTCACAGGCGGGAAAAGGGTATGATGATGAGTGCAGTTCAGGCTGCCAGGACTCCCTAGCTGACTATTCTACCTTATAGCACATTATTTTCCGCGTAAATGAGGGAGGGAGTAAGGTTGATGCAGAAATGGTGCAATGCAATATCGACAAGTGAGATTAAATTTTTTAGCCAAATGGAAATTGTACATCCATTATTGAAAGAAAAAATAATGCCAATCGTGATCAGGATCGATCCTGCAGTACCACCCTACTAAAGAGAGCACACATCTAATGTCGTTGAGGTCAGCCACTGATGTTAAGAGACGAGCTCCAACATAGTGAAGTGACCTACCTCAAGATAACACCAGAAATCATCAGACTGCCCTTCTTTCTCTCTCCCTGATGGAAAGTGCAATTTCAGAAAATTAGAAAGTACACCGAGTTGTCTCTCTTGGGATTGAACTCGCACGCACTCACGCAAGATATGACGAATCCTACATTTTATTGATTACTATACATAAAAGAAAAACCTAGCTCAATACAACCTTTCTCCTCGTGGAACTTTCGGAGCTTTTGGTACTGAAGGTCGATCCTAGCTCAGGCTGATGTATAAAGAGAGAACGCATTTAAACCTACCGTACGGTGCGTAACCATGTTACCACTGGGCTTAAAAACAGCCCTTTCATCGCAGAATAGAAATGAAACGTTAATTAAGTAGATCTTTAACACCAATAATTTAGGCCGACTGGGATTGAACTCACTTCTATTAAAAGCGTAGGTCAGACATGGATTAGAGGTTCTTTATCAGACGGATGACGTTGAGCACACCCCAAGTGCACATTTTGAATCCATATAGAAACGAAAGGATGCAGTTGAAGGATAAGGGAAAGGATTTCTTTCACCCGCCCATTTCCCTGGGCCACAGGGCCCTAGAGTGATCCTGAGTATTTTGAACTCAGAAGGCAACTGACTTGCATATTTCGATCCTCAAAGGGACTACAAATCAATTCAGTGACTTTTGAGGGAAGCAACATTTTGTTGGCTGTTAGAAGATATGCTTGGAATGACCATGTAGTTGTTAAGGGCCGATGGTATTGTGGGTGAAAGGGACACTCAGGGAGAGGTGAATGAGAGAAAGAATGAAAGGGGATAGTTCTCCGGTCTGGAGAGGGTTGAGGGGAGGATATTTGTGTGTGTGACGGGATAAGAAGAGATGGTTAGCAATAGAGAAAGAAGAGATGATGGAGAGATGGGTGAGGAAGTGTACCGAAGATCATAAATCAAAGGGAAATTTGTGGGGCATCGGGAAGAAGCAAAGGTAATTTGAGGGCATCATGCCCAAGTGCATTTCCCATTCCAAGGTTAATGAGCCTTGCAGTTAAATGCTTTTTCTTAGTTCTCATATTCAACCTTGTTCATTTTCTGCGTTTACTCCTTCTTCGTCATCATCTACAACTGCAGCCTCTCCACCACCACCCCATCCAGTACTCATTTCTAGAACCAAGAGATGAACTAATGGACTTCGAGATGGATGTTGAGGCAGGACATCACCTACCTCCGCGTCACTCCCTCATCTCTAAGTGGACCATAATAACTCCCGATTTAGAAGCTGTCAATATCACACTAAGTAACAGTTAGACACGTTTTCATACAACCAATTAAGTCATTTCACATAAATTAAATGACAATTCGTTTAATCAATGACAATGGGTTCGAGCCTCTCTAATACTCTGACGATCATTTACAGACGCCGAAGGGTGGGCGAGCTTCTACACCTATGAATTTGGCCCATTTACATGTGTTTGGCCCATGTACATAACTTATTACGTGAAAGTGACATCAGAAAAGCTACACAGGACCACAGTTTATTTCCATCTGGCAAGAGACACACTTGGGACTTTTCTATCACCCGAAAGAAGACCTCGACCAGGATCGAATCTGAAACTATGGACTCACGAGTAAAATATGCTGCGTTACTGAGCCACCGATGATTCCTTTGTTGTTGTTGTTTGTTGGTGTTTTAGGGCCCTTCAACTACAAGGTCATTAGAACCCCGTCCACTGGGTAGTTCGGATGAAGGGACTGCACAGAAACTACACTAATGCGACGATTTTTGGATACTAGCAGTGCCCAGCTGCGTTGGTTGCGCTGGTTGCGTTGCTGAACTTCAGTGATCAGACGAGAACTGGTGTGCCCAACGCAATTTGCCGCTCCCTCCGATGTTTCCTGTTTCTTCAATGAGACTGATGAACATATCTAGAGTAGAGCTTCCAACAATCTGATAGGGCGTGTCGAGGTTCCATCTGTAGGTATTCGGCGACACCTTTACCATTCCATAACAAGTGGACACTGTCCGATAGGGTGTAAAGAAGATTTTCAATAATGAAAGAATGACAATATCAAGGCCCTAAACGTAAATCTAAGGGCTCTATTTATGTTCAGACTGCAACTATTCCGACAACAGTGATTATTCAATAAGTATCGCTCTTGCTAGGTTCGAACCGAGGCTATATTTTGGCCAATGGTTTCTGCCTTTCGAGCAGAGAGCGGAATACTATGTATCTTTCATAGGATGGGAATTCAAACTGTTGGCAGTTGAAGGTGAAATAACCGTTGTCGCAGTAGGTAAAGGTAGGGCTGAGTCTAGTATACAGTAGTTGAGATTTCAAGGTGCGCGGTTACAGTCCGCCTAAAGGTGTCCGAAGTCGAATATTGAGTTATCTTTGACGCTGAAAGTGACCATACCATTTTCTCATTGAGATCGCAAACTTTATTAAACAGGTTCGATTCTTGTCCCCTCCTAATGTACACTACATGTCAATGAAGGGAGTATAGGGATTTAAGTAATTAATATGAATTTCGTACAATTTGTAGCAGATTTCAGTTTTATAATGATGCATCATTACTTTGTTTCTTTCCATGTCGGATTTTAACTCTTTGATGTTTAGCAGTAAAAAATGAGACTCCCCTTAATCATTAAGAAGAAATGGTTTGAAAAAGGAGCAATCTGATAATCCAAAATTGAACTAATTATAACTTTAATTCTTGATACGTTTGTGTAGATTGTAAAAAGTTTTAAATTATATTTCTAAAAGGATTTATACTGAAAAGAGAGTAGCACAAAGTGGGTGGAGAGATGTTAGTTGTTGAAAATGTGACAAATTTCTTGCAAGTCTCATGTGAAAAATATAACCACATCTTTAACCCCCAATTACTCCAATTACGTAGTAGCTTGATTGGTGGCACCTCATTAATTGAGATGAGTGATACAATAACTTACCAAACACGTCTTTCACTTAGTGACTTCAACAATCAATTATTTATAAATTATTAATTACACTCTCTTCCCCCTCTCTGTTTCGAGAGAACTGAATCATGATGCTACATCAGAACCGAAAGGGCCGTGCTCCTAAAGTAGGAGCAGTCGCCAGAGAAAGATAACAATGGACTCATCAATTACCCCAATATAAGAGCATTTCTTCTGCCTTAAATGAAAATGAACTCATGGTAAGCCTTTTGTCACTCGCACACTAAGTGAACATCATGGCAACAGGAAGAGGTCCCTACTCACCCAACAGGATGAGAACACTACACATTCATGTAAGTAAAGTCAATGGTTCCTTCCTCTTTTCAACGAGCATCAATAAGATAAGAAAGGCCATAGTCACAGCTGTACTGATAATCATGTGTTCATCCTTAAGGTCCTTCGTTGTACCACATCTTAAAAACAGAATACGGACATCGATAACTTAATTTTAGTTCCTTTTAAGATGTCACAAAAGCGAGTCGGAAAGGGAGAGAGGTAACCTTTAACCTCAAAAGAATACATCTCCAAATTAACAACTATAATACTTGTTCGTTGAGGCAGATGTGACTGTTCCTATTCCCTCCTTTAAGGTTCGATACACTTTAATTAACTGGATCTGCTTTCTTACGTTTCTCCGCAGTCCGAATGTAGAGGGTTATGTTGTTGCCCCTCAAATGAGCCATATGCCAACAAAGTGGCCTCACTCCATCCCCAATTAGGATCACATAAGTATCGCATTATCGAGGACAAAAGTCCTGTATGGGATATTTGTTCAGTTTGAATAGAAAACATAAAAATACGTTAGCATTTCTTCTCTTTCAAATTTTAACTATCGCTACATCTTTAAATAATCACAGAAGTCGCAACTGAATTACATTCCACGAGTTATCTTTCATCTATGAAAAGATAATAATTTCGATTTATTTACGTGACCTTTAGTAGTAGGTACAGCAATTGTAAACAAAGTAAAACACCTGCGCCATTTTGCCTTGTTGATCACAGAGAAACACTTTATCCACATTGGCTAACAGTTGTTCACGTGCGAATCCACGGGACGAATAACGTCCGTTACGTGTTCAAAAAAACATGGCAGCCGGGTTATACTGATAAACGCCAAATCCAACATTTACAAAATGACCAGGACCCGCTCTAAGGAGGGGGAGCAACCCGGATATTTGTCCGGGGCGCCATTTTGGCTGTAAGTGTGATAACAGAGCACGCAAACAGACCTGCTTCAAGGGGCGGCATAAGTGCTAGAGCAGGCGCTGAAATGACCAATGACTAACCAAACCTACTTGAGATTTTACCCTACGTCGCATTCCGCATGCTATCTGGAATATCCCTGTTGCTTACTGTTATTATGCAATAGGTCAGACACCATGCAATATTATAACCCACAAAGCATTAATTTACCCGCCAAAAATTTCTATTTTGGTTGTATAATGCGGTGTTGGAACAGTGGGGCAGGCCGGCATCCCCCTACAGACAACTCAGCCAATATTTCCTTTGTTGTTGTTGTTTGTTGGTGTTTTAGGGCATTTCAACTACAAGGCCATTATAGCCCCATTCATTGCGTAGTTCTGATGCAGAAACTCCGCAGACACTACCCAGTTTTCCCAAGCGGCCACCCATGTCAGTACTAGCTGGGGTTGCGCTGCTTAACTTCAGTGATCAGACGAGAACTGGGGTGTCCAACGCAATTTGCCGCTCTGCAATATTTCCTGCGGGTTCCAGACGCCTGGCTGGGGTGCCCCCAGTCAGAGCACGTTCAGTGAACCCGCAGAGACCCGACCCTGCCACAGGCGAGATAAGGGTATACTATACAGTATATCGCATCAATGTGATAATAATACGAAAAATTGTATTTTCAATAGTCTTTAATGATACGCTGTGTTAAAACTAAGCATAATTAGACAGCGAATTGATTGTTCCTAGAAATTAGCAGGCTAAAGACTGATAAAAAAAATATGTCGAGATTTTCTTTAATAGATACACAGAAAAAGCAGACATTAAGGCCGGCAATGGATACAGTTCATGTGCTCCTCCTCCCCAGGCTTGATTCCCAGAAACCATCAGTATTGATCATCATCTCTGGGCTTTTTTTACTCTTTATGATTAAAAAATATGGAACGCTTTCAATGGATATGGCACGATCACGTTAAATTGCCAATTTCATCTCTATTATTCCTTACAATTTAAAAGGTTTCATAGATGATGATGAGGATGATGATGGCCATGTCCTCTCCCTTCCTTCTTTATAGTAATTTCCTCCTTCGTCCCCTTAAAGCCAACTCAATCACTCCACTCTTGGAAAAAAAGGATAGAAACTGAAGTCAAAAATTTGGGTTAGAAAACACGAAAACTGCAATAACAATGTAAGGGCCTTTTACATAAGGTGATAGTAGAGATTTAAAAAGAGCGAGCGGAGGGACGAACGTAATGAAACCAACTCGAGAGTGAGATGGGCCCCCAAATCACAGTCTTTAGTGTTCAATTGAGTATGAAAGAAAACCGATTTCCTGTTGGGACATCATGCAACAATTGACGAATTCAAAAGTGGCGTGCATATTGTGAATTGTGCACGAAAGAACAAAAACGCAAACAGTCATGTGACTGGCGAAACCCCTTGCGGAAATAGAGAGAAATCAAGAGCAAGAGAGATTGAAAAATATTAAGAACTTTGATGTTAAATAGGATTCCTCAAAAGGCTCTGAAAAAAAAGAGATATCTGAAACCGTACAAGTTACTTGGGATACATAAGGACACAAAAACAACATGTTCGTATGTGCCTTTCTTCGTCTTCCATTTCCTATCACCCAAAATAAATTATTTGACAATATTTGTCGTCGATCCCTCCTCTTGTCCCATTATAATTGTTAAAAAAATGAAACTGCAAGGCATATACCCCATTCGCCAGAGAATCATAATGTAATTTTAGCATCTGAGATTTAACTTTCAGAAGTCTACATTTTAATTTCCTGGTTTTAAGCTTGATACGGAAGTTTCTTGTTCTTTTGAATGTGGGATTGGAGTCCAGTTTCGGGCTAACAGTCGTTCTTGGAGGACTTGGTAGATGGTAGATGGTAGATGGTAGGATGGTAGGCCTACAATAACCACACAGATGTGTGGCCTTATTTGTTGGAAGTGATGCGAAGAACCTAGGTTACCAGCAAGGTGACAAACATTTACTTAAACGACTACTCGATATCTGTTGTCTTCTACCTCAGCTGTTATCAATTTGCCTGTTTGAACACCATTTTCATCCCCTTACCCTGCCTCGGTTATTAATAATGACATGCAGTATCTCACTTGACATGTCGCATATATGAAAGTTGGCATATAGAGTGCTCAAACGTCTGGGATTTCAAGATTTGTTGTTTTTTGTTGGTGTTTTAGGGCCCTTCAACTACAAAGGTCATTAGAGCCCCGTCCACAGTATAGGTATTATACAGAGACTGCACAGACACTACACTAATGCGATGATTTTTGGGTATTAGCAGTACCCAGTTTTCCCATGTCAGTACTAGCTGGGGTTGTGCTGCTTAACTTCAGTGATGAGACGAGAACTGGTGTGTCCAAAGCCATTTGCCGCTCTAGGGGATTTCAAGAGGCACCATAGTAGAGGGAGAAATGGACACGTCAGAAGGACAAAGAAGAGAAAGGGAAAAGACGTTCATTTTCAGGTTGATTCACACTGTACACACGAGCAGTGTTGTGAGCAGTCTGATCATTGAAGTTCAGCAACGCAACCCCAACTAGTACTAACATGGGTGGCCGCTTGGGAAAACTGGGTACCGCTAATACCGAAAAAAATCATCGTCTCATTAGTGTCGTGCATCAGAACTAGGCAGCGGACAGGGCTCTAATGATCTTGTAGTCGAAGGGCCCTAAAACAGCAAAAAAAAAAAAACCAAAAAATTAGCAGTTTGGTGAAGGAACTGATCAAAAATAAACCTCAAGTGCTGGTTACCATTCGATATGTAGACTGATATCGGTATATTACCCGTCAGATATTGAGACTCAATCTTTAAGGCATTGGTTGCCAACCTCCCTCCCCCTTCCCCGTGAGACATGCAGGGATGCAACAGGCCTGACTATTCTATCTCGTAACCCAATCTTCACCAATGACCTCCATGACCAACGACGCACCTCAACCCAACCACCTATGACCAGCATCAATCATTGCCCTCCGTTAGCTATTGCCAACATTTTCCTAATTCCCAGCGAAGAATTAAAATTTCAGAATTATAACAATGTTGTTTTAGGCAAATTAATGGATATACCAAGTCCGTTAAAATGAAGGCATATGTTTTACATACATGTAGTAGAAATTAAATACAGCAATAATTTGGGATGTCTGAGGGGCAGTGCCGAGGGAAGGGACTTCAAATAGAAACATTATGTTTCACAGAATCAATGAAATTCAAGATGAGACGGGTAGGTTTTTGTGACACCGTTTGAATGTTTCCATGTCCGTTTCTCACACTCATCTTGTTCTGTCCTTTATCCTCTGTGTCCCCCGTCCGTGTTCTGTATCCCTGTTCCTTCTTCCTCAAAGTCCTCTAGTACCACTTCCCCTTCCTTTTCTCCCTTCATTTCTATGGTAATTCCAGTGGTCCGAGTTTAGCATCCTTTTCTCCTTTGCCCTCTCCTCATCATGTTCTTCCAATTCCATTCGAGGCCCTCTGTCTTCTCGCCTCCTTTACAAATGTCTTTCTCACCTCTCTCCCTACTACACACTAGGCCCCTTGCTCCTCCCTCAGCTCTGTCCTTCCCCCCTCACCACTCAATCTATCCCTCTCTATATATATATATCCCTTTCCCTCCTTCCTTACATAGGTTTATAAAGTAATGGTTTTTGGCTTGGCAGCCATTGAATGTTCACTTTAATGTATAGGTCACAATCTAATGGTCTTTTGACAGAAGGCTCTTCTATCCAGAGCCACAACTGAATTTCCTTTTATTATTTATACATTCAATTGCAAGAAGAGTCAGACGATCGATTTCGTGGATCTCAGTCGATGGAGTAATCATTTAGTTTCGGAAAACTGTATTGTGTAGGGGTTAATTGAATGCAATAGGGGGTGTTATATAAAGGGAGGACGATGAGGATGAGGAGCTAGAGTGGTGGTGGAGGAAGGGAATGAAAGGTGACCGAGGGTAGTCTTTGAAAAAACGAGGAGGACGAGGAGACTCACTCTGCTAGCCCACCGTATCCTTCGTTGATATATATGTTAGTGCAATTTCTAATCCTAGCAGTCCCTTCATCTATTGGACTGGCAGCTTTTGCCACTACCACCCCTTTTCTAGCTTCTGTAGTTGCCATCTCTCTTAAAAACCATTCTCCATATAGCCGCAGTAGTATACATGTTACAGCAGTCGATTTCATCGCCCACCCCAACCCCTCTACTTCCTCGCTACAAGACCTTTTAAAGGTTTGATATAGGACCTACACATGTATGTTCGCTAAGATATATAGGGGCCTCTAGCAGTACACAAAAACGTACAACAGATAACGCTTGCTCGTTATTGATGTTGTCGGATGAAGGAGGGGGTGGATGGCATAGCAAAGTTTTCAAAAAATAGGAGAAAATGAAAGAAAGAGTAGAAAATGAGAGAGGGTTGATGAGCGCACGCCAATGAGTTTTTTAAGGGTACCCTTCTGAATGATACATCTTTTTTCCCTTTTTGCCACCTTTATCCCTCTTTTTTTCTGTGGCCCTTTAATAGTGATCCACCTACAGACCATTCTTTATAATCTCTATGAATCTTCTTGTTCTTCTGCTTTCAGTATCTAGCAGCTCTTAACGGTGTATTTGGGGGTAGAGGGAGATGGATAGATTTGGGAGAGAGAAAAAAATCTGTCAGACTTGCATCCTTTAACAACCACCCAACATACGCACACGCACAATATGTAATGAGGGTAACGAGGCAATGAAAAATCACTGTAAAAACTCTTCAGTAAAAGGGAGGATTAATTTTCCTATTTATTGATGTGTCTATAGGCCCTATGAGTTGAGACCATGTAGTATTATAATGTATTCTCTTGCTAAAGGCGTCATAGGTTTCACTTAACACACGCATTACGGAAGGGGAAGTAAAAGGAGGGGAGGATAAAAAGGTGGTTCATTATACACCGTTGAAAATGAAAAAGTGCCACCTCGCAGAGAGTTTATTAGATAGGTCCTTTAGATTCAATCAGTGACAAAAAAAGAGAGAAAGGGAGAGGAAAGAGATCTTTAAGCATTTTCTTAAGAAAGGTTTTCACTTTCTCTTTCTTCCATCATGATGATGATGATGTACAAGAAAAAATGAGATGAAAAGGTCCTTTCTCTCAACCATCTCTCTCTTTCTCTCTTACAAACACTTTTCTTCTTCCTACTTAATGAACAATTGATGACTCTTCAGAATTGGATAACAAGAGCTTGCCCCAATTTGGGATCTGTGTATTGGACAAAGACTTCTAAGGAGTAAACGGAAGACGGAGATCTTAGCGCCAATTTCTTGACAAAATCGAGGACAATGCCAAATAGACTTTAAGAGAGTAAAGAACGCCGTGGCGAGATTATTGGAATAAGGGCAGGAGGCTAAGGTGCATAGGACTTTTTCTGTCTCTAACGGAAGGAACCACCCATCTTGGCAAGGATCGAACCGGCGACGTACCAAAAACTATCAGTGTTTCAGATTCAGGAGATGGTTTATAGTGCGTCTTAATGCGGTGGCTTTGTAAGGTGCAGAGTCCCCTCTTTGGGCTGGTACTCACTTCCAGAGGGGATTTGCACCTAAAAATTGTACAGGCCACATGTTCTGGAAGAGGCTTAAAACTGTCTGTCAAAGACTAATTTTAGAGCATTTCTTAAATGGACAAGTGATAAGATCGAGGTGGGGCGGATGAGGTTGTCGCTCCTTTCTCTCCCTTTAACAGAGGTCCAAAACTAATGAAAGACGGTCATTTCTTAAATAGAACAATTAGTCTCGAAATTTCAGGCGATGGATAGATGGCTACTTTTGGGATCAGGAGTACCACGCAGAAGAGTTTAAGTAGGGCTAAATTGGAAATGTAAAGAGGGAAAGGAATCGAACTGCTGGACGGTGATTCGACATGGCTTGTTACTGATTACAGGGCTTCCTATAATCTAACCCGGAAATTCACAGGGAGCGGCGAGTTGCGTTGGACACACCAGGTCTCGTGTGATAACCGAAGTTAAGCAATGCAACCCCAGCTAGTACTGACATGGGTGGTCGCTCGGGAAAACTGGGTACTGCTAATACCCAAAAATCGTCGCATTAGTGTAGTGTTTGTGCTGTCTATGCATTTGAACTACACAGTGGACGGGTCTCTAATGACCTTGTAGTTGATGGGACCTAAAACACCAACAAACGAATCGAATGGAAATTCACATGGGGTATCTATGGTTTCAACTGGTATTTTATAAAACCTTTGTGGACATTTCACTCCTAAATATAGCAGTGACATAACAGGTGGGATTACATAAATCGGTTAATCAGATACACTATACGAGTTTATTTTTTTGCATGTTAAACAAAAACAGGAGAAAAAATCAAGTGAGAAATTCAACAGCTGTAAAATGGTGTCATTACTAATAATAATAGTTAAATTTGATCATAGCGCCGATAAGTTATCATAATGGGTTATTGAAATATCCATATTTAATGTGGTACATGTAGGCCAGTTTCAGGTCTGAATAAAGAAAAGGAGAATAAATTCATGCTCTCCTGTATACTTCTTGGGTATTGTATTTCGTGTAGGGAGAGGGGGGGGGACAGGACCCGCGGAAAGATGCGAGATGTGACATGTATCACACCAATAAGACAAGGATACTGCCTGTGGGCAGTAAAGAGCGTGCTCCACTGGCCGAACTCGTAAGTCGTAACTTTTATAGAGTAGATGACCCTAAGATGGTACGAAGGCTGATGACCCAACTATGGATTTGCAAATATAGAAATACAGGAACGTTTCGGGCCACCAAAATTTAAATGGTGCTTAAATGGCATGAGTTCCTTTAGAGGCCCTAGACACGGGCCTACTTGGCCTATACACAAATCCGGGAGCGGCGAATTGCGTTGGACACACCAGTTCTCGTCTGATCACTGAAGTTAAGCAACGGAACCCCAGCTAGTACTGACCTGGGTGGCCGCTTGGGAAAACTGGGTACTGCTAATACCCAAAAATCACCGCATTAGTGTAGTGTCTGCGCAGTCTCTGCATAAGAACTATGCTGTGGACGGGGCTCTAATGACCTTTGTAGTTGAAGGGTCATAAAACACCAGCAAACAACAACAACAACACAAATCCGGCACTGCCTGTGAACTAATGAAACAGATCATTCGCATAATGGATATACTGTAAGTATCCGGATTATGATATGCAGAGGGTTGCAGGAGACATCCTGAGAGAGGGGAGGGGGGAAAGAATAGAGGGAGATAAGGGAGAGAAGAAAGAAGAGAGAGCTTTTCAAAGGAGAGTTATTTTTACCTAGGAGATTTGTCGTTGAGAGATGCAATTCAAGTGATTGCATAATAGTCCTAACCGGAAATGAGATTCACGCGTAATACAAAGCATTTTACTTAAAACTCTCGGGATTAAATTATGTTCGCAGATACTTATCTAATCCTCCAAATGTTAAAATTTCCACTGTTACTATAGAGCTTGAGATTACTCGCCAAGAGAGAGAGAGAAAGTGACACAGATAAGATTGGATCGCGTCAAATCTTCAGGTGTCATTTATGTAATTATTACAGGACCTTTTAGTCCCTCTCTCTCTAATATGGTGTCAAATATACACACACAGATTTATTGTTTCTGATACAGATTACTGTTAGACAAGTAGCGCATCGCATCTACTTCATGAATACTGATAAGCAGTTTTTCCTTTTTCCTCGAAAAAAAAAACCACATGTGCCACCGATTTCATCAATCATATTAAAATGTTTGATTAAATTGGAGTACTCTTTAACTCTTCCTGGCTGCCTCTTTCCCTTATCACCAGATTATAGACAATGGTATCTTTCACTCTCTCTCTATATCACTCTCACAGACTAATATTTATGTGTTTTCTAGCCTAAGTTGTTTGCCGGTGCTCTGTTCTGTTGAATGAAGTGAAGGAAATTAAAAAATCATTAACAACAGTAAGTCCGCCATAGTGGAGCACCTTAGTGATGCCACGATTCGGACCTGGTAAAGGCGGGTGGTATCTTTCGGGCGAGAGAGATAGAGGGTCCAACTGTCTCTCCTCTTAGATGGCAATTAAACCGTAGCCCCATGTGTTGTCGATGTCACTATTGTACGTAAAAGAACCCCATCTCACGTGGAGATGAGGTGAGCCCCTACGCGCGGAAGGTTTACTGATGTACAAGTAAAATGCATTCCAAAGGGTTCTTTTATTAGAAAGTAAAAACGTACGTTACGTTATACTAACGGGTTGGAGAGTAAGCCTATACTAACGGGTTGGAGAGTAAGCCAAGCAGTCATAACAGGCTGAACCCTGAGGAGGCTGCTCGCAGGAGATGAAGAGGTAGGTGTAGAGGATATAGGAGAGGGGGAAATTTGCAGCACCCAACGTTCTTTACCAACCACCCATGTTGGTACTAACGTGGGCTTGCATTGCTTAACTTCAGTGATCTCGCGAGAACTGGTGTGTCCAACGCAACTTGGCTGCATACACAACCAGCCTTGCCAATTTTGGATGGAAGGCGTACTTTAAATGTCTCTAAGTTTAAAAGAAGTCATTCGCACCAACTAGGATCGAACCTGACACCAGGGAGGGGGAAAATGATGAAGGAAGGAGGAAAACAAGTGCAGTATGATCTCCAGAAAGAAGCATGCTTTATCAATTGAGTTTTAGAGGATTGGGTTTACATAAGTTAAATAATGCACTGGAAAGTTTAGAAAGAAAGAAAGGGAAAGGAAGGAAACGAACCTGTCAAACCCAGTTCATCATTTAGTTCGGGGACGGTTTGAATTACATTTCAGATGGCATCAATGATTCATGATACTAGGGTGCGGTGTTTCGATTAAAATCGATTCATAATATATATCGATAAGGAGAGTAGTGGAAAAATTCTAAAGCAATGATTGGCTATTGAATTTTCTTTTGGTTGCGGTGTGCATTAAGAAAGCGATTTATATTCAATAGGGCAGTTCACATTCGAACAGTGTGTGCTTTGAATCAGCGTGCAGAGGTGTTATCTCTTTCTTCTTCTGTGTACAGAATCTCGAAAATGTACCGAGTTTATAGCTTTCTAGCTATGTGTCTTATATAGAAAATGAATTGTGTTTAAAGCCAACTTGACATTTTTGTAGTACCACCCTCTCACTCTCCTTCTCCTCTTCTTTTCATCTCATCCTAGAGAGCATAGCATCATTTTAGTGCGGAAAGGGAAGAAGATGGGGAGAAATGCTACGCAGTATGTGAGTTTAACCTAGGATTGGTGTGAGTGCACCATGTCTATCTATTGTAATAGGAGTGATTTAACATTAAATGATCGAAATTAAGATAGACGTTGACCTATGTTACACAGCCAGTGTTTGTATGTCGCTTCTATCAAAGTCACTAACAATGAATGGACCTTAGGGCACGCGACAGACGTCTTGTGTTATTATCACCTCACATTCTGCGAAGGAAGACGAAGAAGAAAAGACATTTCCACATACACTCACACTCCTCATCTATTATTTTTGTCCTCTTTAGGGCCTTTTCATCCTTTACAAATGCAATTCATCTTCTTCTTCTTCCTCTTCCTCAATAGACGCCGCTCTTAATTTTTTTTCGTACTTGGTGTCGCCATTTTTTTTCGAGGGGTTAT
Organism: Trigoniulus corallinus; assembly: GCA_013389805.1. NCBI lineage: Eukaryota > Metazoa > Arthropoda > Diplopoda > Spirobolida > Trigoniulidae > Trigoniulus > Trigoniulus corallinus. The sequence continues at coordinate 50,024,237 of JAAFCE010001036.1, read as the reverse complement.
TTCTTATCTAGATATGGTTTGAAGTTGAGAGCATATGTGTGTGTATGGGGGAGGTGATCCAACATTGTCACCTCTCCTATTCAGACTATAAGTTCAGATAACCAAGCTATCGTCAGTAGGCACTTCATCTCTTCAGGGTAGTAGAAGTAGTAGTTAGGTTGAATTCATTCCTCCTCTCATTGTTCCCCTCCTGATCATCAGCTGTGAAATTGTACCTCCTCTGCCTACCCTGCATACACACATTTACACCACCGTCCTCCTTCCCTTCTACTTCTTTTCCTCTCTCTTCCGTTTGCAAGGGCGCCAATTTCCTTAAATCACGCCACTTATCTGGCATCCAAAGTCGCCCTCCTTTTGTTGCCACAAAACAAGATAGCCGAGTCGGAGAACATAACCTAAAGAAGTTATCACCCGTAGACTTTCATCCTTGGCAGTCACAAATGTTATAGATCAGTCAAGAAATAAAAGAGAAGCTTCCTGAATAAGAAGTTTGTGAGTATAAGAGAGAGAAATCTAACATTCCCTTCTTGTAACGTCCCTACATATATCTCGCTTTCGCCCTCACCCCCTCTCCTTGTCACTTTCATCCTCCTCAATAACTACAAGTACTACTTACAAGTATTGTGCTACCATCACACACACACCGTCTTCCTTTTTCTTATCAGTGAATCATGCCTTGATGATCCCTAGCAAGAAACGAAATCAGACACCCACTTGGTCGTCGTCGTCGTCCACAATCTACAAATCACTCTTGACCTGCCCCCCTTCCACCTCCTCTCGGTCTCCTTTCTTTCAGTCTTCATCTTAAGAAATATACAGTATATGATCTATCCTATTATTTAAGTTTTAAGACATCAGATAAAGATGGAGTTAGGACGAAGGAAAGATATATAACTAGAGCATCTGATGTGCAGTGCCCGACACTTATCCTCTTCCCCCTCTTTTTTCTTGTGCAATGCAAACTTTGAGACATTTATATGAGATATTGTTATAGGTGGTCACCACGATGTAAACTACAAGAAGTGCGAGGTTGACGAAAATTGATCCTGGTTACCTGCCCTAAGTCAATTTAATTTAATCTTCGAGATTTCATCTTGTTCAAGAAACGTGGGCATGAGTTATTAATCGTTACATTGTAGTAAGATGTTACCCGCATGCGGTATGGAATATCCCTGTTCCATACTGTTGTTGTGCAATAGGTCAGACACCATGCAATATTATAACCAACAAAGCATTAATTTACCTGCCAAAATTTCTATTTTGGTTGCGTAATGTAGTGTTGGAACACGTTGGGCAGGCCGGCATCCCCCCACAGACAACAAAACCAATATTCTTGCGGGTTCCAGATGCCTGACTGGGGTGACCCCAGTGAGAGCATGTTCCGTGGACCCACAGACCCGACCCTGCTACAGAAGGGATAAGGGTACGATGATGTTGACTTTAAGTGACGCTGGAAGCGTAGGATGACATGTCTTGCTGAGAGAAAAGAAGAAAGGAAGACGGAAACGTTCTAGTTGGGTAAATTTCAAGATACCACAGATTTTGAGGTATTTTAGAAGGTCAATTTATGACTCTTAGTCACACTAACATCTTAGTGGCATTTTTTTTTGGGGGGGGAGGGGGAAGGATGGACCTGTCCTACACCGGGATCAATTCCATAGGGAAATGTAATATCTATTTTTATGAACTCTGTCCCAGAGGAAGAAACAGTAACACATTCAATCCGTTAACCAAGTATGCTACTCTGCTTAAAGCTGGAGAGTACATATTGATTTTGGTCAACCACATCCACTTTGTCTGTCCATAGTTCCCCTCTTCCCCTGTCCCACCTACAAAGGGTTACAGTTATAAGACCACGCCATAACAATTAGCTCAACTCAAAATCTCTAAATTTGGAACAAAGTATATGGTATTCTCTTGAATGCAGATCGTAATCAATTTCGATTTGACCACAGATTTATTATGAGCCGCTCTGTTAATTGATGTTACATAATGAAAGTTAGGAAGGGAGGTAATAACTGACCCAACACTCCTTCTTTTGGACAGTGGTAATAAATGCAATGGCACGTTTATAGTTGAATTAAAGGGGTGAGGATAGGATAAAATTTTTGATCCAAGGGAGAAGGAGAAAGAGAGAGAGGAGGAAGGGAGTATAAATCAGTAACTAGTTGAATGGGGTGCTATGGAGGGTGGAATCAAGCAATAATCAGGAGAGGAGTTCAATAGGGAACTAGCATAGATGTCCATTATGGATCCATTCAGGGTGGAGAGCTGGCGAAATTGTAATAAAGGATATCGGACTCATTGAACGTGACAGAGATGAGAGACAGAGGGAAAATGGTCGGCGAACTAAATTTTTAAAAAGGACCTACAAGGGTCCTTACTTGATACAGTATATCCCTAAAGTTGAACTTTTATAGTTTTAGGGCATATTTCTCGTCCTCCTGCAATTTCCATTTGGGCACTCATTTCTTTTAGCACACTTTCAAGCTCTTCCACTTCGCTCTCTCCTCTTGCATTTCAGGAAGGGGGAAGATTGCACTTTTCTTTCTCCTCTATCAATCAGTACTTAATGGCATGTTTAATCAGGATCATTAAGCACAAGTGGACTCTGTGCGCTAATGAAGAGGTTTCACTCTACACCCCTCAGTCAATAAGTAAATGCCACCCCCCACACACATGCAGTATATACAATATGTTGCAATAGTATTTGTGGTCGTAATAGCAGGCACACACAACCTCATCAACAACAGGACCGAAACTCGTGATGCAATGAATGGAAAATGCATTTTTGTGGCCAAGTTTGCCTCATTATGTCTATTAGATAAGAAATCCGACACCTAATCACAATCCAATAACCGCAGAAGCCACGACAAAAATATATATAAAAAGAAGTAGTGCTTAACCCCCCCTCTCTTCTATGACGTCATTGATCTTAGACGAAAAAAAATGACTTGCAAATGGGGTTGAAAGAATAAAACCGATTGGCCACAGACTACAGACACGTGCGGCCTCGCTAAGTATATTTTTTCGTCATCGACCCATATTTTTGCCTCTATTGCCTCAGATATTTAATACAAATATGCGAGTAACCCACATTTGGGGCGAATAAGTCTTCATTAAATATACCGAATGCTACAACCCATATGCTGATTTATCGTCGGCCCACTGTTCATTGGGGCACTCCACCGACGCCATGGGATCCGTTGCCATACTTAGGAATTTCTCCGACCTACACGCTATGGGGTCACGGCTTTACAGCCCATCCACCGGAAGGCACACTGAGGACTGCTCCCTCGTCCGAAAGAAGCCAACCGACCTCGATCCAGTATCGAACCTGGGAACCAATGACGTAATAGTGGAGCACACTAACTCTGCGCCACCGAGATGGTGGGCTGTGTTACTATGTGCTACGCTAATGGGTTGGGAGTAAGCCAAGCAGCCATAACAGGCCAAACCCTTAGGAGGCTGCTCGCGGGTGAGGAGGTGGTAGGTGTAGAGGACATAGGAGAGAGGAAAATTTGCAGCACCCAACGTTCACTACCAACCACCCGTGTTGGTATTAATGTGGGTTTGCGTTGCTTAGCTTCAGTGATCTCCTGAGAACTGGTGTGTCCAACGCAACTTGGCCGCAGTAATCAAGAAATAGAAATAATATTTGATTCACTACTTCCAGCATTAGTGTTGACCCCATCATATTTCAGCTTAGGATTGTGATTGAGAAATCAACATTTGGGACGTTTCAAATGTTGAAATAGATGAAATACGATATTTATGTATCCAATGAAAGAAATAAAGAAAGAGGATGACGAGGGCAATGATATTTTTTTTTAAAATAATTTGATATTAAGCAGTGTATCGAATGAAATGTCTTTCAGTCTTTAAGAGTCCTTCAACGGCCCTCTGTTTCTTGTCCTTTTTTATCCCCTTCTCAAATTATTGTCGTCGCATCTAGAGTTAATGCTAGCAGTAGCTAATAAGATACTTAGAAATGTAACAATGGGCGAGTCCAGAAATAGTACTGAAGACATCTTGGATCCGAACAACTGGGTTGACCACGTTATGATGGAAGGGAGAAGGGCACAATTGATAGAGCTACAGAAAAGGAGAATCAAATTGATAAATCTCTAGTCTCTTACGTGTTTTTCCTACCCTCCTTTCGCTGGATAGTGTCATATTTACGCTATCCAAAATAATAATGGAAGAAAAATGCGCATCCAGACAGGAACATTTAATAACACTTTGATGTCTACTACTATGCGATACCCCATAAATCATTCTCTATTATGGCCCTTCAAAAGCACCCCCTGAAATATCTACGAGAAACCTGTAGTGTTGGGTGTAGTCGGCCTTCACTGCAGCATCGAGATGCAATGCGGGTTTGCCAACTTTTATCGCTCGGTTTTTCTCTCTCTCTTTCCTCTGTTTCTAGTAGTAACTTTTCATTAAAACAATTAGGAATTTTTTCCTTTACTATTTTTAACTCTTACACTACCCTAAAAAGTTAAAATTAACAGCCCAAAGATCCCCTTCAACATGCACTCCATTTTCCTAATATTTTTTTTCTTCCTAAAACGATAACAACAGGCCTTCGCCACCGCTCTCTCCATTACTCGTCGTCTAAATTAGACATTTTTAAAATATGAATCTATTCCAATATTTAGTGTGATCAAAAATTATAATAATAACCTACACCAAGATTATTAACCACCACCGATCCTTTTCATAGTATAATGTAGGGAGAAGAAGGTGCAGTATAAAAAAGCTGAAATGAAATTCGGAACCTACAATTTCCCTCCCATCTCTTGCGCTAAAAACAATTTGTCAACTCTTAAGAATTTTCATTTCCGATTACAATAAATGTTATATGTGTGTAGTCGAAACACCTGAAAGGGGTTATATATGAAATTGTTTTCGCCTCATCGACCTTATATATACTACACACACCTCTCCATGCCCCATCGTTTAGGGCTCTCTCCACCCATCCTCTTCCCACTCTCTTTTCTTCATCTTCTTCTTCTTCCTGTACCTTCGTCTAGATCACTAGATCAAACCCTACCCTCCCTCTCTTTCCCTCTACTCCCGATATCTCTCTAAACCCCTTCTCTCCCTATCTGCCTTTAATGTATTAATACAAATAATAATACTAGGTATAGAGGCGAGATAAAGCATATTCAAGTAGTAATAGTATTCACATACAAAATTCTGTGTCTGCAAATACTATATACATTTAAACAAAATTGGGTTTAACATCAATGGGCGCAGAGATATATACCTACGTCTATCTGCGATAAAACAAATGTCATTTCATTTCTTTGAACACTTTACTAGGATTACTTTTTTGTGTGTGTTGGGTTACAAGGAGAAGTCGACATCTGTGTTTTACAGTATCCATCATAGATCATTTAAGATTTTCATTACTTGAGATATGGATATAAAGAATCTGTGTGGATACATATAGGAATCATACCAACCCACAGAAAGTCCCATTCACTCACATGACACATACAGAGTTTGAGTGTGGGTGGAGGTATGCAGGAGACTTGAAGAAGGAGGAGGAGGAGGAGGTAAAAGTGGGAAAAGTTAAAAAAAAACCGAAATGTAAAATCACCTTTTCATACATTTAATATACATATAAAAATATTATAGGAGAAAAATTGTTCTGTGTACATACACACATAGCTATATACATATTAAACACACAGTGTTTTTAAACGTAAATGGATAGCAATGTAAAATTTTATGAAAGGTTTTAAATTTTTAACATTAGCAGAGGAAGGCGACGAGGAAGAAGATGAAGGAGGTGGATGGAGACATGTGTGGAGACCCGCCAAGTTAAGATAGAGGGGGTGTATGTGTTATTATACAAATAAAGTCCCATTTAAGTGTGCTCTATACTGTTACCTACCCCCTTCTCCTTACCCTCTTGCATCTATCTCCTTTTTCGTATAAAAAATAGCGTTATATGCAAAATAACGTTTACATTAATGTCACTTACAAGCCCTCTGATGAATTGTCGAGTAACACGATTACATTTTCAATTTACAAGTTCCTCTAATCTTAGAGCTTTCAGAGAGAGAGAAAAAAGGGGCGAGAGAGAGAAATTGGGAGAGAGAAGGAGAGAAAAAGAGAGTTTGAAATTTCCTTAGCATCAAATCACATACGTATCTATGTATTTATACAAACAATAAGAAAATAACAGGGGTGGTTAAGGGAATAAGGAAGAGATTGAAGAAAGGGGTAAAGGAATGGTTTCAGGGATATGCTCTAGGAAAAGAAGGGTGTTGTGCGTGTAGTACATATATGCTTCGATAGTAATCGAAATTTTGCCAAGATTTTTTATTATTATTTCCATCCTCTCCAAAACACACTACATATCACTGTTGTAAATGTTCTTTATACAAGATGTTGAATTGAACATTTTTTACAGTCTTGATATCTCGTAAAAATTGGAAACCCCTTTAATGAAAATAGGACAGGGAGGGGAGAGAGAGAGAGAAATAATATTTGAACCAATTTCATTCAATTTATGCCTGTTTGAATGTTGTACTCATTTCATCGAATACCTCCTAAACGTATACACAAATACATACACACAAGACAAGAAATTTAGTTTTTATTTAAGAGTCGTTCTTATATTACGTTGCCGTTATATTTATTATTATTAAAAAAATTATGGGATGTCAAAAAACCGCTAAATTTGAACTTGATTTCCCTCACCCCTTTCACTCATGATAAAATCTTTTACTTCTTTTAAAGTTTCTATATAAGATTGATTTAATTGCAATTTTTTTTTAATCTGTAAGGATGGGTTGCGGGAAAAAGATATAAATTATATCCTGAAAAGGGACTAGGAAAGGGTTATTTTTTTTTATTAAAAGAAGTGAATACTTTTCAGGAAGAAATTTCTGTGACGTTAATTTTAAAACGTGATCGGCATTTTCTACAGCTCAATAATTGTATATGTCAGGTGGAAAATTGGATTTCAATGAGAATGAGAGGGGGGACAGTTAACTGATGAAGACGAGAAAATCACGCATTATACAAATGAGTTTTCCTGTTCCTTTTTCCTATGTTTGTAGGAATAATTTTAACCTGTGTCAAAGCGTTTAATTTTCAGTAAATTTCATATATTGTTTCTTCCTTTATCTCGTAGCATCTCTCTGGAAAGCTCGAAAGTCGCAAAAAGAAGGATTTTCTGCCAGACTAATAAAATCATTGCGTTTAGGAGTAGAGTCAATCAATTTCTGTTAATATCAATATTAAGGCTATTTTAGCATTTTATCGATTAATCTATATCCGGATTAAAATTATAATTTTATTCAGACCTCGTCGTTCTACTCCTTCTTCCTCTCATCTATATCATAATAACTATTGGCAAAAATTACTCCGATAAAAGACAAATTTATTACCCATCTTATTTTTTTCTTCACCTCGTTAATCTACTAAGTAGCTTTTCTTTCCACTAAGAACTATGGTTATCCACTGTTTTAAAAATTTTCATATATTGCTAATCGTAAAATGGAGAGAAAATTAAACGATGCTATTATATAGGCACTGTTTTAATTCGGATTTATGACGTACGATTCAGATTTGGGACGGTGTGGAGGGAGAGAGAGAGAGAGGGAAGCAAAGGAAGAGATGGTGGAAAAAGGACTACAGGATAGAGGAAGGAAGGAAGGAAAAGCAATGTAACAGTAAAATTAGTATAATATTGAAATGAAATTATTGAAATAATACTAAGCTCAGGGGGAACGGGGTTGAAAGGTTAAAATAGATTTGTGGGGATCAGAAATCATGTTAATCTCTTCCTTCCATGCCTTTCGACCCTCTCCCGCCTGGTTGTGTGACACAAATTATCCAACACTAAGTTTATTCTTCCGCCTCCATCTGCATAGTCCCGACACATACATACACAAAGGGTTAGTCTATTCTAATACTGGATTAGTTTGTGGATTGGGGAGTAAGCCAGGCAGCCATAACCGGATGAACCCTTAGGAGGCTGCCGGTGGAAGAAGAGCTAGGTGAAAGGACGAAGGAGAGAGTTAATTTACAGCACCCAACGTTCTTTACCAACCACCCATATTGTTACTGACGTGGGCTTGCGCTGCTTAACTTCAGTGATCTCAAGGGAACTGGTGTCCTGGGTGTGTCCAACGCAACTTGGCTTTAAAAATACGGATTCTGTATTTTTGAAGGTCATTTAGCGACGCTAGGAGTGGAGTATTACACCTAAAATTAATTACAACTTCCTTAATTTGGAATAGATTCTTTAACGTGCAACAGTGGCATCTTAAATATCGCAGAGCTCTATACTCCTTTCGACCGATAGAACCCCCATCCCTTTTTATGCTGACTTCCGTTCCCGCGGAATACACACCCGAGATTTCCGGCTTCAAGATTCAAGGTCATTCTAATGAGCTGCTGAGGTAGGCTTCAAAGAAGTTTAGAGAAAGAAGTTGTATCTTAATTCAGATATCAAGGATGTTTTGATGGGCATGGAACACTCATACGAGTGGACCAGAGGGTCATGCCTGATTCGGACGGACATAAAAGGAACATATCGACTATGACTAGAGATGATTAGCCACACTAAAGTGCCAAACAAGGAAATACTGATGGCAATTAACGGAATAGCTGACCAGCAAAAGATAGTAAGGGGTCGTCCATAAATTCTGAGTGCTAAAATGGAGAGGTACAGAGTGAAGAAGTCTGTCAACGACCCCTTACTATCCCTACGGGAAAGGTGCAACTTTATAAGTCGACACTAAAAACAGTGATGAGGAGAGATCGGGGTTTTAATCTTCTCTTCCTTTTACCCCTTTTCTCCCTCTCTTATTCATCTACCTGTGGTTGACCAGCAATTTAACAGATTCTTTTCAACTGACGGATCAATTTGAAACGTTTACAAAACAATAATAAAAGCAAATCAACGATACATTACGAATTGGCTATGCACTTGTATCAAGCACATCATAATCTTTCCTCCTTCCTCCTCCTTAAAAAGGGAGGCTATCTTTATGGCCCTCATTCGTGTAACCCCTCAGCTCTCCACCCTCCTAAGTTTCGGCTTCTGTCCTCTGATCTAGACACCTTTTCTCATGTGACTTTGCCGGTAAAAAAACTCCGGGAGTTCACCTGTCACCCTGGTTTCCATGAATACAAAGATCAATGAGATGGTCAAGCAGTGGCATCATAATAGTTACCATAGGAACGGGGACAGTGTCAACAAATCAACACATAACGATTAGATGAAATTACAACATTGGAATAATGCATTTGCACGCCATCGAAATTGTGTGAAAAATCATAAGTACGTGGTAGGTTGGTTGAAAGATGGTAGGGGAGGTGTAGGAGTGAGCACAACTATCGAACTAAAAGTATCGGACATCACAGTAAGGAGGGGGAGGATCATGCACAATCTAAATGGATATATCCATGAGAAAGCTTATATGACTGAGTTGGGTGAGGAGAATGGTCTGGATGATATATTCTCACAGAGGGGAGCTGCTACTTAGAGGGGTAATGTAACCGGACATTTTCTTCAATCTCCTATCATTCCCTGTCATCCACCATCCCCTTGTCATCATCATTTTATGTAGTGGACACTCCATTCCCTCTTCTTTATGCTTCCTACATGATATACTGTAAATTTTTCCTGATAGGTACATAGTGTATAGAAAAGATAGGGAAGCAGGTAGAAGGGGAGGTGAGCCTGTCGCTTTAGACAAATCCTTAAGAAGTTCTAGGGAAACTGGGTTTGCGGTTGACTGTGAGATGCTGTGTTGTAGTGTATCTGGCTCAGCAGGGGGAGCTTATGTGATTGCTTTCTACCGTCCACCAGGGAATTATCACAATCCTTTGATTGAGATTGGCACACTCTTTGGAGCTTCTCAATCATAGGAAAATGGTCCCAACAGTTATTCTAGGTGGAGACTTCAATCTTCCAGGGTGAGGTCGGACAGCATACAATCTCCTTAAAATTACAGTCTTTCAGGTGCTCTGTATTCCTTGCTGGAGCAGCTCTGTTGTACTGGATGACAGCTGATTGTGACCATGCTATCTCATGAAAAGGGAGGAAGTTTAGACCTAGTTTTTACTAATCTGCCTAGGTCTGTCAAGGATTGTGAAGTGCATTAAGGAATTAGTGGCCATGCTGGGGTTAGGGTTGAGATTTTGGGTCATACCTAAAACCCAGTTGAATGATTTGCAGGTCACTGCCAATGCTTGCAGTGTTGAAGAGCCTTGGCAAAGGTTCTTAACACTTCCGGGTACAAGACAGGCGGTTCCTACTAAGAAGAAGAGGAACAATGGTATTCCAGACTGGTATACCCAGGAAGTGAAGGGGGCTTCGCGTAAGCAGAGAAGATTCAGAAACATATTTAGGGGCGGGATGCAGATAGCGAGGTCGCTCGTAAGGAAGCCAGGAAATGGGCAAAAGTACTGATTAAAAAGGCCTACAAGAATTTCCATAAGAATGTTTTGGAGGAAAGGCTCAAGAGCAATCCAAAGGCGTTCTTGGGGTACATAAAAAGTGCAGAAAGGGTGGTTATATGGTTCCAGCTTTTAAGGATGGGTCAGGAAGCTTAGTTAACGATAATCTTATAGCAGCAAATATTTTTAATGATTCATTTGCAAATACTGCAATAGGGATGATTACCTACCAGTGTCAGATAGGGACTATCAAGGGGAAATGGAGGAGATTGTCATCAAAAGAGGCTGTGGGACCTGATAACATTTCTCCATTTATTCTACAAAGACTTTCTGGGACTGTCAGCTACTATTTGGTGGAATTTTCTTAAAAAATCATTAGATAGTGCCATCGTTCCCTCCTCCTGGAGGCTGGCAAACGTTGTTCCAGTCTTCAAGTCAGGGGATAACTTGGACTACAACAGGTAATTAGTTCTATGAAAGGTGGCACTAAAGTTCGGTACCTGCATATGCCTACTTAGATAGGGATTGAACTCGGGCCCCCTTGATCCCCGACAACAGCCCTATAAATCTCCTCATGAGTGATTTAATTGAGTAATTATCTTTTGATCGAAATGTGGGGGATGATAATGTTAATCTTTGTTGACTTTTTCGATCCCTTCCTCCTTCACCCGATTTACAATCTAGTTCAGTAGAACGTCGCAAGGACCCTCCCCTTATGCGACGGAATACCTTGCATACCTCTAGTTATTTCACTACATCTACAGTGTCCGTCTTAGAAAGGGGTTCTATTGTATTTCATTTTTCATTCTTAAGAAAAGATGGCAGCCGTTAGGTGGTAGTGATGGCAAATAGTGAAATGGATGTTACTTTCGGAAATCTTAAGGTTCGTATTTTCATAACTTTAAAATAATCTAAGGTGTGCCCTTATAACATCCTCTATCTCCTCTATCTATACACCTTTCTAGAAAGTGTATGTGATGTGTGTACACCTTTGTTCTCAGAACAAATGTGGGCTGAACAAACACTACCTTCCCTCCCATTCCACCACTTCAATCTTCGATCCACCGCAAGGATATATACACACTTATCCACCCCCTCATTCATCCCTTCACCCCATCCCGTCAACTACATCCATGAGGATGAGGCCGTTTTTTTTGGAGTGGTGAAGGTGTAATCACAGACAGCAGAGCACAAAAACGGTGACTGGTTACAAATACAGCTGTGTCAACATCATAAGGTGATGGTAAAAATGACAAAATGCGCATTCACCATTTTTTCTACGATGCAAACCTTCCTGTTAACAGTTTAAAAGTAAACCCCCTCTCCTACCTCACCTTCTGCAAGATAATAGGTCACAAGTGATGTGCATATATAAGGAGAGGGGCGGAGGAGTGTAGTGTGTTTATTGGTGCTAAAATGTTCACTATTAGAGTATACGTAGTAGTAATAGTAGTGATGGTGGTGAGAGAAATAGTATTAGTGATAGTAGAAGTAGTGAAAGGATAAAAAAAACTAGGTCCCAAAAGAAGAAAGGCTGCCATTAGAGTGACTAACTTGAATAAACAACATCAAACGCATCAGTTCAGAGTGAAAAGAGATGACGACAATAGGCGGAAAGAGGGGGCGGGGCACCTCGATGAAAAATTAAGCAGTAGTGGAGTGTATCTTCAATTTAACAGATTTTGGTCTATTTGGTAATTTAATGTCGGCTTCTCTGTATCTCGGAGTAATTTAGAAAGGGGTTCTGCAAGCCTCTGTGGCACCTCTCCAAGGCGAATGGCCTCATTTGGGACTGACATGGGTGGCCGCTTGGGAAAACTGGGTACTGCTAATACCCAAAAATCGTCGCATTAGTGTAGTGTCTGTGCAGCCTCTGCATAAGAATTACACTGTGCGGTGGGTTCTAATGACCTCTGTAGTTGAAGGGCCCTAAAACAACAACAACTTTATTCGGGAGACAGAGACAGAAAAAAGGTCCCAGGTCCGCCTTCTGTCGGGTAGGAAGTAAGCCTTGGCTACCTGCACGTAAAATAATCCATTCTATCCGGAATGAAATATACATATAGACCGGCAAAGTTTCCAGGTGTAGGAGCTCGCCTCCTGGTGTTTTCAGCGAACGAAGACACTCCCACGAGAACAATTAGGTCGAAGTTAAACTAAGGGGTTACAGTATTAGGTCGGCAGTTGGCTGCATAAGTCACCAGTGTGCTCCCAGCCCTAATGAAACAAATGGGTACCTGATCGTGTCATAGCCTGAAAAGGTTAGGAATGATGACTTAGATAGGATTCTTTACAGTGCAGTGGAGACGTGATACAGACCACACGGGATCACAGCTTTATGGCATTCCCGCTCGGGATGGAAGACGCACTTGAGTGTTTCCTCTCACTCACTCTAAGTCAGTACTGCTCTAAGTGTAGCAAAAAAATCCGCTTTGGCGAGGGTCGAACCAGTAACCATAAACTCACGAATCAAGCACGCTACGTCTAGATATTTCAAAATGAAATTAGAGACAGAATTAGTTTCTTTTTGAAAAACCGACTTCTCACAGTCTATTTTCATCCGTTAAGTTCTCGTGCGAAAGGTCCCTTACTGCTTATGGTAATTTACCGACGGGAAGAGGAACTTCCTACATCTGGTAATATTGTTGACATACACTTCTTTCCATGTACAAAGGGTTTTCCTGCACACCAAGTGGCATCATACACACCAAATAGGGTCGTCGGTTCTAAAGCCATGCTCCATCTGGAGCGAAAGGCGCACCTGGGGTCTCCTCTCGTCCGAAAGAAGTGTGCTACCATTGAAATTCAAGTGTGCTACCATTGAAATTCAAGTGTGCTACCATTGAAATTCAAGTGTGCTACCATTTATATTCATTGGTCGAGAGGGAAGCAACTTCCTATAACTCCTTCCGCTTTGTAGAGGTGATGTGTGGAAGATGCTACTTCTTCCGTTATTGTTTGTTGGTGTTTTAGGGCCCTTCAACCACAAGGTAATTAGAGCCCCGTTCACAGCATAGTTCTTATACATAGTCTGCACAGACACTACACTAATGCGACGATTTTTGGGTATTAGCAGTACCCAGTTTTCCCAAGCGGCCACCCATGTCAGTACTAGCTGGGGTTGCGCTGCTTAACTTCAGTGATCAGACGAGAACTGGTGTGTCCAACGCAATTCGCCGCTCCTACTACTTCCGGGTGAATAAAGATGTACTGTATATGTTGAACGGTAAGATTCTCAGACTCTCCCCTCCCCTTCTCTGTCATCGGTGAATGACTTCATAGACAGACAGACGTACATTTCTCGGTGGCATAGGAGGTAGCGTGGTCGATTACCGCGTTAGTGGTTCTAGATCCGATACTGGATCGAGGTGGGTTGGCTTCTTTCGGCCGAGAAAGAGGCCCCAAATGCACCGTCCATCGGATGAGGAGTAAAACCGTGGTCAGAAATGTTCTTTTTAGAAATACGTGGCACAACCACAGTGGCGACGAAGCCGACATCCATTTGCGTATAAGGGCTTTATTTTAGGGACTGCAAAATCAAGCAAAAGAAGGCTACATTCCACAGGTGGATGGAGATAAGGGACCAGGAATCTAGAATACAATATAGTCAGGCCAAGACCACAGCTAGAGGGATCATTGCCTTAGCCATACCCAAGAAGTATGAGGCCCTCTATGATCAGTTAGAGACAAACAAAGGCAGAGATAAGTTTTTAAACTGGTCAAAACTACAGTTAAGGCAGCTCAAGTGAAGGATAGCACAGGTAGGGTCTTGTTTCCCTCGTCTGAGGTAAAGAGAAGGCGGGAAGAGTACTCCAAGTGACCCATAGAATCAATGAGGGATGGTTGAAGTGGAGTCCTGTTGGATAGGAGAGTCTCAAGCAAGTCGCAAGGGAAGTTTTACGGGAAACAAGTTTTACAGGGCAGTGGTTAGGCCCGCTATGCTATATGGGTCAGAGTGTTGGTTAGTGAGGAAGAGCCACGTTAATTGAATGCAAGTAGTCGAGATGCGAATGCTGCGGTATGTTACAGGGGTGTGGAGAGTTGATATTTAGGAATGAGCATATTAGAGGTACCTTGGGGGGTGGACATCGCGGAAAAAGTGAAAGCAGAGTAGATTGAGGTGGTTTGGACACGTAATGGGAAGAGGAGCTCGTTAGGTCAATTTAAGGAATGCAGGTGGTTGGAAGCACCCGGGGAAGGAGGAGACCGGAGCAAATTGGGAACTGGTTGTCCGTAAGGATATGGTAGAGTGTGGAGTGGACGTGGACCTGGTGGGAGTGGAGGGTTAGAACCCACAGACCCGATCCTTCCACAGGCGGGATGGGGGTATGATGATGATGTAGTAACCGGTAACATAAAATGAATGCCGATGGCGGTTGGCGGCTTCTTTATTGCTAGACCTCCATTACAACGAAATGCAAAGTACGAGTACCTCGTTCATTTTGTGTAAACATTTCCCACTAGTGCGTTTTTTCCTGCAAATAGGTAGTTGCTTAACCAGCCAGTCGGATGCGTGTAAGCCGAAGAAAAGAGACAAATAATCGGTGGTATGAATTGTTGCGACGGCCTCGGTCATTCAAATTTGGTAGAGAGCGCTTGTACCTTGATCTCTAAGTATGCAGGTCGCCCTTGGCCGAGGTCATTTTTTTCTTAATACATTGACTGGAGAAGGACGGAAGTAAAAAAAAGTCGTGGTTTGTGTGGAGGTGTGTTGTTTGTTTGTTGGGGTTTAAGGTCCCATCAACTGCAAGGTCATTAGAGACCCGTCCACTGCATAGTTCTAATGCATAGACTGCACAGACATTACACTAATGCGACGATTATTGGGTATTAGCAGTACCCAGCTTTCCCGAGCGACCACCCATGTCAGTACTAACTGAGCTTGCGTTGCTTAACTTCAGTGATCAAACGAGAACTGGTGTGTCCAACGCAACTCGCCGCTCCCTGTTCCCCCCTCCCCACGACTTTCACAAAACATCCAGAATCAGGATATGACGAGTAACGAAAGGGGTTCCTTAAGGTGCGGTGGTGGTGGTGAGTCGCATCACCGTACACATTAGGAGGAACCATAACTTCTAATTCTTGACAGAAGACAGATTTGAAAAGGGAAGTTTTTCGAAACCTCCGTCACTCACCCAAAAAGGAGAGTCACTTATCTCAGTCAGACCCGAATCTACAAAATAAAAGCAGAGATCAAGAGTCAAGCACAAGTTACAAGTCATATGTGGGATGAGAAATAAAGGGTTAGAAAGAGCAAACATGGGTGTATAAAGGAATATGTTTCCTCAAATTTCGGACGACAAACTAATCGTATTTCACCATTCGGGACAGTCTCTTCTTATTGGCACACTGAGTCTACCCAGTGGGCAGAAGTTAAAAGATTAATAATATAGTTTCGTAGTGTCCAAAATTCATTTGCATATTTAGACGATTAAGTAGCGAAGGAGGTAACGGGACAACGACTAGTGAATTTATTATTCGGCACGGTATCTACCAAAACAACCACAAGACATTTAATCATGAGGATAGTTCATTCATTTTTGGAGGGATAATTATCATTGGGGTTCTCTCTCTCTCAAGAATTCAGTTTTTTACTTTGCAGTAACCCTCACCCCTTCGCCACACATGTACCACTTTCCCCTTATTTCTGTCCCGCGTTGTAGTATTAGTATGCATATAGCAAATTTTGAGATTAAACTGCTTTTTTTTTCTCTTTCGTCTCCCTCCCCCTCCCGTGAGTCTTTCTCTCTGGCACCCATTAGTCTTGTCCTTGCTCTCTCAATCTGCCCCTGGTATCCTTTATTTCTTCCTCCCCTTCTTTATTCCCTTTTATTACCCCCTTCCTTATTCCTGCTTTCTACCTCTGTCTTTCTGCTCAGTTGCCTGACTGGGTCGTCACTGCCATGTATACGCAATTTCTCACTGAAAATGATAGTGGCACGTGTGGCGGTGCATACCAAACGGGAATACAACAACAAGCCTGCGACGATGATAATATTGTTTGCCAACAGAGATTACAAATGATGATTTAAAAAACTTGTTAGCGAGTAATAATTAAACTATACAAGGTCTCATGTGTCAACTTCTCATGACTGTGTGTAAGCTCATATTTATAAGGGGTGTGGATATCTGTGTACGGGACACGGAGAGAGAGAAAAAAAGAGGGGGTGGAAATACATCCAATGAGGTGAAAGGGCACATCAACCGCGGGTTTTTTCTTCTTGGATCTAGTGCCACTTTCTTCTCACTCCCCATCCTTTAACACCAAGATATATATGATCTCCCTCCTTCTGGACCGACTGTTTTTTGTACACACATTTCTATATGCACCATTTTGGGATCGTATCTCACTCTCCTCTTCCAACCCTCTTCACTTAAAATTTTGCTCCCTCATCCAATTTTTAGCATCCTTATACACACACACATGACATCTGGTATTATAAAAAATTAACTTTACCCTATCTTCGACTTAACACCCAATGTTAAAGTCTTTATATGAAAATTAATTTTTTTTTCAAACGGGATGGGGAGGGAGTGCTGTATTGTAGACACATTTGGTTGAATATGTTTGACATAAAAAAAAATTAAGGAAGGGAAGGGGGTGCCTCCATCATATTACAACCTTCTCTGTCATCTCTTCTTCATATCACCCTCAATTCATCCACCCCACCTCTCTCTCTCTTCTCCCCTTTGTAATACCAACTCATGTCTGTTCTTCTCCCCATCAAAACCTCTCCTACCGTTAATTGTTTTACATGGTAAAGACTATTATTTAGGGTGTTAGATGACAAAATAAATGAAGGGTAAATCTCATCCCCCTTTCCTTCCACCATTTGATATATAATTTGAGACGAGGGAGGACAATATCTCCGTCAATCTCGAATCCTTTAATATGTAATTTTCTCCCCTTCTGAGATCTTTCTCTCCCCCCCCCCAAGTCTTGTCCTGTAACATATTTGTCAACTTCCTTTCTCCTTCTTTCCTCTTGTTTTCCAACTGCGTTGAATAATACATTTAATTATTGATAAAATTTGAATGTTAATTTTTGAATACAATGGGGAAGACCTTGGTATAGAGCTCAATTAGTAAAGAGTGTTCGGTACTTGTCTACTGAGTCCAAAGTACGCAAGATCGCTTGTTGTTGTTTGTTGGTGTTTTAGGGCCCTTCAACTGCAAGATCATTAGAGCCCCGTCCACAGCGTAGTTCTGATGCAGCAACTGCACAGACACTACACCAATGCGACGATTTTTGGGTATTAGCAGTACCCAGCTTTCCCAAACGGCCACCCATGTCGGTACTAGCTGGGGTTGCGCTGCTTAACTTCAGTGATCAGACGAGAACTGGTTTGTCCAATGCAATTCGCCGCTCTGCGCAAGATCGCATCCAAGGTTGGACTCTAGAAAAAGAGTACGTGAGGAAGCTACAAGACAACTGCAGTAGACCCTCATTTATCCGTGCTAATTGGTTCCGGACAAGTGGCGGATAATGGAGGGTTCATATTGGGCACAGTTAAATATGTATAAAAGGTTATCAAATGTGCAGTGGCATAAATCTATTAGGGACCAAAGAAGCGCGTCCTCTAGAATTATGCTCATGGGGCCACTCATTGATGGTTCTCCCTCCTCAGAAATGATGAAGATTGACTTCTATGCAAATGAGTATATGTACATATTATTTTATCTCTTTGGAAATTACCTATATAGTATGTGTATACAATTTTCAAACATTTTGAACAAAAATAAATTTAGGGAGAACTTTTACCTGATTTTGAAAAAAAAAATCCGTTCATAAGGAGGATATCTTAAGGAGGCGATTGTAAAAAAATATTTGGAACGGTAAACCGAGGGATGGTTAATCGGGAGACGGATAAACGCGGGTTCACTGTATTAAAAAGGGGAACAACATTTTAATAGCTGTCCATTGGTTCCTAGCAGACGACGGAGGCCCACCGAGTCTATTAAGTGTCAACAGTCCTTCCTCTTGCTTCCTTTCGTGTACCAGTGTGTATCCCTAACTGGACACAATTACTGTTATGATGACCAACCCTACCAGAGTTCTTATTTTGGAGGAAATGTTGACCCTAGATTGATTAAACCCGACTGAGATATTCAAGATTCGGGCGGCAAGTAGTCAACATCGCGCACTCTTAGTTCCTTACACACTAACGGGCTTGGGTGTAAGCCAAGCAGCCCTAACAGGCCAACCTCTTAGAAGGCTGCTCATGGGTGAGGAGGAGGTAAGTGTAAAGGATGTGGAAGAGGAGAAATTTGCAGCACCCAACGTTCCCTACCAACCACTAATGTTGGTACTAACGTGGGTATGCATTGCTTAACTTCACTGATCTCACGAGGACTGGTGTGTCCAACGCAACTTGTCCATCTGATGGAGGGTGGTTGCATTGCGTTGGACACACCTGCATGGGTGACCGGTGACCACTTTAGAACACTGGATACTGCTAATACCCAAATCGTCGTAACAGCGTAGTGTCTGTGCAGACTGCATTAGAACTATACAGTGGACGGTGCTCTAATGACCATTGTAGTTCAAGGGCCGTAAAACACCAACAAAGCAAAACCCATGTGATTTCCCATCAGAACGATGATATCGCGATACCACTTCCGTACGACTAATGAGCATGCGCAACACGCCAAACAACGTAGCATCACTGATGTATGTATGTTATAACAAACGGGTTTGGGATTCGACCAAGCAGCCATAAAGGGCCGAACCCTGTGGAGACTGCTCGCGGGTGAGGAGGAGCAGTAAGGGATGTAGGAGAGGGGACACTAGCAGCACCCAATGTTCCCAACCAACCACCCATGTCAGTACTAACTTGGGTTGCATTGCTTAACTTCAGGGCTCTGACGAGAGCTGGTGCGTCCAACGCAATTCAGCCGTTCCCCCGACTAGAATGCCCCTTGAACTCGGGGGACCAATGTTGAGCTGCTGTAGGACAACTACCGAGAGGAAACTACTGAGAGGAAAACTACCAACAACGACCAGGTGCGAACCCAATTACCCTGTATCATTATCTACTAAAAGGATTTAAATATATTTGTGAGGTTTCCTCCCTTCCAATTCCCCTTTGCATCTTTCTATTGCAACTTCTTGTTTTTCACGTGGTCGTCCATTACCTTCTTCTGTCTTTGGTTGTTGATGCAGATTGATGCTTAAAATTAAATTTTTACTCGCATTTCCTTCCAGACACAATATATATGCATGCACACATCAAACAAAATTTATCTTTTGATAAATGTGAAGATGAAATGAAAAATCTGCATGTGGTTGTCGCCAACAGGTCATCATCTGGAAATGGCATTTTGATAATGATGTCACAATAGGGTGTCAATTTTTACTTTGTGAAAGTAGAAATTTGGATGATGGGTCTCAGAGGGTGAAGGAAGGGAAGTGAGAGGGGGGAAACTTTCAGATAGAACTACTATGAAAGCGGGTACAACGAGACCGGAAGTGAAGATCTAACCAAAGAGATTGAAGATAATAAATATCAATAAAAGAAAATGTCATATGTGCAATCTTCTTCAAGAAAATCTTCATCAGTAATACCACTTTTGGCAAAATTTAATTTAAAATTTTAAGATGGGAGGACGATAAGACGAAAATGCATTTCAAAGTGGTTGTCATCTTTAAATTTTCAATTTTAAACTCCCAATTTTTTGAGATTTATAATATATTTTTTCTGATCTCTCTCTGGGTTGTGTGTGTGCGCGCGCGCGTGTCCCGTTCTCCTACATGTGTTGACTTTAAATTATTCAAAAATAGAAATTTGACAATTGATATCAAACTGCAAGTCATACAAAGAATCGGTTCTAATACCACCTAATAAGGCGCCAGCTCCCTGGGTTACACAACTGACATCATACGATACGGGACATGGTGGCGTGTGGGGTGGAGGGGGACATGGTGGCGTGTGGGGTGGAGGGGGACGTGGTGGGGGATAGGCGGGAGTGGAGAATTAGAACCCGCATACCCGACCCTGCCCCAGAAGGGTGAGATGATGATGATGACTGCTTGAGTTTATGAAATGCGGGTTCAATTCCAACGAAGGAGGATGGATGGAAAAAATCGTCCCAGATAACAATTGAAACCTCGGCTGTTTGTTGGTGTTTTACGGCCCTTCAACTACAAAGGTCATTAGAGCCCCGTCCACAGCATAGTTCTTATGCAGAAACTGCACAGACTCTGCACTAATGCAACGATTTTTGGGTATTAGCAGCAGTACCCAATTTTCCCAAGCGGCCACCCATGTCAGTTGTTGTTTTAGGGCCCTTCAACCACAAGGTCATTAGAGCCCCGTCCACAGCATAGTTCTTACACATAGTCTGCACAGACACTACACTAATGCGACGATTTTTGGGTATTAGCAGTACCCAGTTTTCCCAAGCGGCCACCCATGTCAGTACTAGCTGGGGTTGTGCTGCTTAACTTCACTGATCAGACGAAAACTGGTGTGTCCAACGCAATTCGCCGCTCTTTTGAAACCTCGGTGTGGGTAGTAACGTTAACAGCCCTTATACGAGGTGTCCCGAAAGTCAACGGGCATACGTCAACAACTGACAGAAAATGGAAATCTGAGACAAAACGTTCCTATTAACATGAGTCCAGAAACGCTCCAATGAACATGTTTTTGGAACGTTTCGGTTTCCAGTGATATCTTCTAGCAGTGGTTGACGCATGACCTATTACTTTTGAGACACCTTGAATACACAGAGAAGCACACAGTCAATTTAAAGCTGCTATTAAAACACTAATACAGTACAAATTTTAAAAAAGAAGTGACAACAAACTGTTTATTTTCATTACAATTATTGGAAATTATGGCCACACTTCATTATTTTAAAAACTGAAGTATAAAATTATGTATTTGTTGCCTAATAAAAAACGCGCTTAATGAGGAGAGTTATTATAAGCCTCTCCGAGATCGCGCCCAGATCTCCCTCCAGAAATTCTTATCAATTTTTGAGATTTTTATTGTCACCTATTTTAATGGTCATTTCAAATATAAACATCTGCTGGTGACAAAATATCTGTATGACAATACGTTCTTTAAAATTTCTTGAAATTTCATAAATAACAAGTTCAAGCACAATAATTCTTAAAAGTCAGTACCCACCATATTTATGATTTCGTAATTTTCACAACGTTTTAAGTATTTTCATAAATGTATTGACTTTTGAGTGGTCATTATCATCGGTTGTCACTTTCAGTTAAGACCATGTGTGGTCAAGAGTCCTTGTTTGCCATTTTTGGGATAATGAATTTGGCTTACCCCTGACGCTGAAGTGAATCCCTCACTCCGTTCACTCGTTAGTGAAGGGGAGATCACTACTACAGGAAAAATTTCAGAGCAACTTGTTTATTCTTAGCCCATGTAGTAATGGTTAGATTAAGAGCAATGATGACGTGTTGCACACCACACGTGACTGCAGCTTTATTTCTCGAATGTCCAAAATCGAAAGAGCACTTGGAGATCTACTCTCATCCGAAAGAAGCCACCCACCTCTGCCATGATAGACTGTGTTCATGGAGCACTGGCCAGGTACAGAGGAAGTGAAACGAATGACCACTCCAATTTAATGACCTGCCTCAGCCTATGGACGGTACACGTCTCCCTATGCGAGTCTTCTGAAAGGATATTTCGACCTTCTGTAAGGGCTCGACTTTGCTTGTTTTTGTTGGTTCTAGGGCCCTTCAACCAAAAGGTCATTAGAGCCCCGTCCACTGCGTAGTTTCTAAAGCAGTCTCTTTTGGGAATTAGCAGTACTCAGTTTTCCCAAAACGGTAACCCATGCTAAAACTAGCTGGGGTTGCGTTGATTAACTTCAGCGATCAGACGAGAACTGGTGTGTCCAAAGCAATGCAACCGCTCTCGTAAGGGCTTGGGCCTGACTATGACTTAAAGAAACGGGTTAAGTGCTTCAGTTGGTCATTTTGTGACTCTGACCGTTTTATCTACTGACCATGAAAGGTCATAAATGAGATGCACTCACCAATTACACAGCATTCTTGCAGTACAAGTTCGTTTCCTAAATGGTCTCTTGTTAGTGGTGAACGTCGACGAAGACGATACAGAGGCAGCAGTACGATACGAGGCCAAATGAGGCAAATGCTCAAGCTCAATTGCTGGTCTGCTTTTCGTGAGCATGCACAGTTGCCTCATTTGACCTCGTATCGTATTTCTGCCTCTGTATCGTCTTCGTCGACGTTCACCACTAACTCTGTATTGTTATAAGAAACGTCATTACACCTTCAAAACATGACCATTGACTAAACTTTTGAGAGTTTAAATACCAATTGTAAAGTTTGGTAAAGCAAATCATCTTTCCTCACCATTTACAGTATCTCTGCGGCAATTTCCCGTTTTACATGTACATACATATACAGTATGTCACTAGCCTTCCGATTTTGTGTATAAACCGTCGAATAGTCCAAGTAGTCCGTAGCCCGAAGTAGTCCAATTCGGTTTCCATTTCGGCAAGACCTATCGTGGGAAATTGAAATGGTCCAAAGGAGGGCAGCAACAGTTGCGCTAAGTCGGTTCTCTCGCAGATTGAGTGTGCCAGGCATGATCAGAGAATTAGGGTGGGACCCACTCTGTCCGAGGTGGACATCTGATAGCATTAAGCTGTTTAGCAGACTGTTGAAAATAGGTTTTGAGGGTCCTCTAGATAGCAGGTTATCCCTTGCAGAATATAGGGGGAGAAATGACCATCTGTTCAAACTGAAGGAGATCAGGGCCCGAACAGACTCATATTACTGGTCCTTTTTTCCAAGGGTCATTCGGCAATGGAATGCTCTTGATGAGGATAAGGTGAAGAACTTTCTGGAAGAAGGCGTCATTATACTGGGCAGGCGATGTATGGCAGAATAGATGCTATGCTTCAGGTTCCTTGGGGTTTTAAAAATGAGTGAATTTGTAGGAATGAGAGATATTCTCTCCACTGCCAATTTGGCCTATCACGGCTGCTTGCAGTGTATTCAACTAGAACTAGGACTGGAACTAGAATAGTCATAACCAAGAAATATTTTAGAATCCGTCGTTGTATAAGATGGACATACGGTATATATTTAAAAATGTTATAATGTTTTAGACACAAAAATCAGAATCGTGTGCTCAAAAGACAACAACAAACTCTTATTTAAACCTAAAAAGAATGAACGAAGTTCTATTGAATTATGTTAAGTGCGCATGCGTGCAATTCAAATTCACGTTTTTTTTATTTCAGTTTGCCATTGTGGCCGATTCTAACGATAATAGAATGCTTCAAATTAGAACGATGCGTTCTATTTCTTTGTGTTCGTTAGGGTTACGGTTGTTGTTTCTCTATCGTGAATATATTTACTTATTTTTAATAGATACACAAAAATAAACTCTGAGATCTAACTCCTAAATGACCGAAATTAAAAAATCAAGGATGAGAGACATCAAACGATAGGCGAGTAAGTAAAAAACTAGTTAAGATCATCCTTGGTGTACTAAATTACATTAAAACAGATGTCACAAGTAGATAGATAGAGAGTGAGACAGGGTATTAACATAGTGGAGAAGAATTATCTTTGAATAGTATTTTTATGGCACCAAGATATGTTGTAAACTTCTCTCAACACTCTCCGGGATTTAAAACCTAGATAAGAGAGAGCCATATATGATTAATAGGGATTTTTCAAGCTCGCAAAGTTTTCGACTTGTCTATCTATCTAATGTCGTTGTATTGTCCTCCTCCTCCTCTGTTCTCCCTTTTCCGTCTAAAATCTCCTTTCGCCTCCTAGTCCTCCTCTAAAAAAAGTCGTTAATCTATGAAATTGCAAAAAGCATAGGGACGACCAATTGAGTCGTGGAAAGGAAACAGGTGTCACCCACCCAAAAAAGGAGATTATGTCCTACAAAGTTTACTCAGGTATTGTCGGAAGCTTTTGAAATAACTTAGGTGATGACGACTTGATGAGATTTAAAGAAACCTTGACAGTAATTCATTTTTGTGGAAGAATCAATGAACTGTTTGTTTGGCATCCCTTGAAGGAAGGGAGTAAGGAGGGAAGTGACACCTAACTTAACCCTCCTCCCCCTTTGCAGGACCACACGAAACACTTAGTTTGCCTTCTTTGAAACACTACATACATCCACAGGTTGCAGGCCTCCCCCTCCATCTATAATTTTATATAAGGATAAAGTTTTTTTTTTGAAATGGTTGGTTACGACGGAAACGAGACGACAATAAGGGAATGTAGTAAGGGGCAGGGCTGACCCGTTGACAAAAACTAAAAATACACCCTAAGCAAATAAATGTACTTTAGACGACATTATATTCTTCTGTCTCTTTATATACACCATTTTATTATTCAAAAGTATTATTCTCCCCTCTTTTGAAATAATGTTCAAAATATTACACAAATTGCGTGTTAAAAAGGTATTGCAGTCAATGAACTTTGAGGAAATAAACGGTCTTTTAAGTATAAGAGGAGGGAGAAAGTGATAAAACGATTAATTTGTAGCTTTGGTAATATAGTAACGTCATCATCACGTGACATATCCATATGCAAATGATAGTATCAACTAATGCGTCTACTACTACTTAGGACAGGTATGTCAGTCACCCTTAACGGTATAATAAAGATTTTTCTGTCTTATTGCAGAAAAAGTAATTATAATATTTATTATTAAACGCAAGAAATTCAGTCGACGGCTTAATTCCGACTGAGATATTTTCTTTTCTGAGAATGGGGCACCTATACCCTCCGTCCCGAGCAGAAAGAAGAGTGGTGACTACCGCATGGGGTGTACTCGGCGAAAACCCACTACACTGTAGTGGGTCCAGGAATTCTTGTAGTGACTACAGGAATCCATTTTACAGTGAATAAATATGCCTATCTTAAGGAGTAGGAGCAGACTATCAGGGGTCCAAGATTGACACACCGTGTACAACTTGGGACAGTTGCGAGTCATGCGAAAGCCCAACTCATTTTATAAAGGTCCATGTTTGCAAGGTTCATATTATTATTAACTGTACAGTGGGTTGGTACAATGCGGAAAACTGAACTGGTAGATGACTGGGGGGGGGGGGCAGTGTCTTTGATAGATTCGGGTGGAGACAGGTTAAAAACCAGGGTGGGTGTGTAGCAGGTCGCCTTTTTATTACAAGTGTGTGTGTGTGTGGCCTGACTTGTTTGATTTGAGCTCTTTTGGATTAAAGAATGGGATGCACTTGTTTTTATTGTGCAGGTGGAGGAGAATCTGACAGCGACTATGGTGTCAACAGCTCAGATTTGTCGACGACGACGACAACGGATTTAGAAAACGACTCGTTGGAGGACGAAGGGGACGGTAGTGAGGGGGTGGACCTCAGTGCCAATAATACCTACTCGGTGACCATGGAAACTCAGTCGAAACTGGCCCTTTCCAATTCGTCGGTATCTACTGCTGCTCTTGTGCCCTCCTCTCCTCTCTTTGTACTCGACCAAAGCATAATGCCTTCAGAACTGTATCTGGGACAATCCCAGTGTCCATCTCAGGAAGTGTCCACTCTACAGAGACTAGGATTAGGTCTTGGAGTGACTCTCGGTGTTTGGACTAGAGTGAAGATACCGTCTGGAACTCATTTTGGACCTTTCATTGGCAAAATACGTCCATTGCCTTTGGATCGTCAATTTGCTTGGGAAATTGCTCAGGTAAGACGATAAAATCAAGCTATATTTTTGTTGCTAATATCATTGTTACTATTATTAATTTATAAGATATTTGACATATTTTTCGCTTCTGAAGAAAATAAGTTTTGTAAAGGGGGTAATGTCATCATTCAAACTAATAACAACAAAGTTGTTATGATGTAGTACGCGGTTTGTGGTGATGTCATCGTTTCGACATTTGCACACGCGCCGTTTCGAATCATGGAACGTGAAGGGAATGTTGGAGAATTTGAAAATTTAAATATCGCATATAGAAATTCGACTCCTTGACATACAGACTTGGAAATACTATCATTGGCTAATTAAGAGGCTGGTAATAAGATAATACATTTGTCAACAGTTGGTCAGCAGTTGACCATTAACACGTTCTTTTCACTGTTTCTTAAGATGTGATAAATGAGACCAAAGTTGAGTGCCAATATATTGGACTGTAAACGGCCGCCTACTCTTGCACCTAGGTGACGGTGGGATGTTCACAGGGTTAATTGGAGCATAAGGCTTTCCCTGATGGACTGTCACAGTTAGAGGATCAATAATGACAATAACACGGCAGTAATATTTTGAACTTTTATAGTACTTCTTTGGAAGCATTATCTTATTCGCCTGTTGCTTGTTGTTCTTCCTTCAATGGCTGTGGGTCATTTTTATAGATTTTCTCCAGGTCTAAATTTCTGTCTAGTTCGAGATTGAGTGCAGCAGAGCAGTGGAGTCAATTACTAACCAAAAATTTCCTTTTTTGTATGTTTTAACACATTAGTGGTTTTTGGCCTGTGACATGAGCTATCCCATCATCGTCACCCCTACTCTAAATTTTCATGCATGAGTAAAAGGAAGACAAATATACAGGTGTATAGGCATCATGGCCCACAACGCGCCCTTTGTGCCACTTCTCTCTCTCTCTCCCTTCCCTCTCCTCAAATCATTTTTTACTCATTTTCAGGAGAATTAAATGCCTGTATTTGAAAGTCAAAAAGAAAAGGATGTGTCGTTGTTACTCCTTCGGACCATTTGGCAGGGCGACAACTCCCTTTCCCCCACCTAGACGCATGCAATTGAGACATGACCAGTTACAATATGAACGAAATGTAAGAAGGTACCTCTGGTCATTGTCACCTCTCTCTCACACTCTTTCTATCCTCTGAGTACCGTTTCATTCATTTCCCCAAATTGAATAGGTGGACATAAATTTTAACTTGATGGTAATGGTAGTGTGGTTGTAGCAAGGAAATAAAGTCAATTTTTTTCCCGACCGTTTCAAACTTAGTACTGGCTTTCTTAGTACACATCCTAGTAGAAGGAAAGAAAGAGGAGAACCAGAGATGGGGAAGGGGTCAGTTAGTGATGATTATAAAACTATTTTGTCTAAGATATTTATGTCAGGTGGTTGGTAGTGGTGGTCGTACCGTTGGGACCACTAATTTTTTCACTCTTGTCCACCACTGCGCCTCTCCCTTCTCCCTCTCTTTTTATTCTTCTCTCTACCGTTTTTACCCCTCCTCTACCTTCAATCACTCATTATTAGTGTACGCCCCCCCCTCCACAATCCTCTGCTTAAATTTTAAGGGAACATCGTGCTCTAAGAAATGCTACTGCTCTTCACATGCTGAAGGTGGTAATGATGAAGATGGTAACTGCGATGGGCTTCTTCCAATAAGTCACACATGCATACTACTGACCCATTCTCTCTCTCTCTCTCTCTACCTTTGCAAGACGAGACTTTATTTTTTATTTTCACGGTTTCCATTGCAATAACAATGGATCGCAATCTAAAAGTTAGTAAAAGTATATCTGTATAATAGAACAGGGGTAGAACTCCTAGGATGGTCCTCTCTCTCAATGAAAAATGACCACCTTGAAAAGTTAAAGATAGAGATGTTAAAAGTTATTGAAATTTTCTTGACATGTTGTATTGAGACCTCATGCTGGGTGTCGCCTTTTCAACTTGCCCCAGCAATTGTCCTTTCAGGGGGGAGAAGGATGTCTTCTCTATCTCTTTTTATCCTCATCACTTTAGATATCGTCCTGAATAGGTCGCCTCATCGTTTTGCTACCGTTTTTCATCTCTCTCTCTCTCTTTCCCTTTTCCCCTTTTAATGCAAAAAATGGGTGGTTGGAGAGTATTTGTGTAATAGTAAGGGTCAGAATATGTGGGGTTCAAAATCGCTGACCGAAATTTTGGTTATGTGGTGATGGTAAGGAGCGTGTTGGGGAAGGCTAAAGATCAGAAAGAGAACTACTGTATAAGGGACTCGAGGATATTTGGATAACAAGAAATCCGGCTAATTTTTTGGTGACCCGAAATTGGAATGGTGGGAATTTGGGAAAGGGGGATGACTAGATAAGGAAGAGGTTTGATTTTGCTTTAATTAATGTGATATTTAAACATAAAGAGATTAATGAGTAAAGGGGTGAACGAAAGCGAATTAAGGCTATAGGGAGTTTAATACGGTGCGTTGTCCGTTCTGCGGCCCTGGGTTCGAGACAATCTGACAGTTTACGTAGTCAGTGCCAGGCATCTCACCTTTATGGAAACCTGTACCGCCCACACCATAGTAAGTTATTTAAACTGGTCCTCAATATCAGAAACAGGACTACTCCGATTCTAGAACTCTTAAACCTGAGAATGTGGCAATTATATAGCAGTGGACATCCTTTAAATTTCTTGACCCCCCTTCTCGTAATAGGCGTCTACAAAAAATAATCCAAAGACGGGCAAAGCTTGGATACAGCGTTTCGGGATCAACTTGTAGATCCGAAGGCATTTTTCGATCCAGAAGAGAGAGAGAAAGAGAGCGATGCCATGTCGTCTCATGCAAGAGCCCACCCTTCTCTGGATTTTACTAAATTTTCTTGACCCAACCTCATACCTTACTCCGGATTTTAAAACATCTAAGTTTTAAAGAAATAAGATAACTTTTTAAACTTCATGTTGATGATAATATGTTACAAAAAATGGAGAGGAGAACAGTTGATGTAGATTGGTGCTAAAGAAAAGATATATTTTCCGGGATTCTCATCACTTGGGGGTCTGTTTTTGAAAGGGTGAAGTTCTAGGGCAAGAATGTTGCCTGGTGACTTGTGAGAAAAGCCATATAAACATAATCTTTTTTTTAAATTTCAATAACCCTTGTAGATGCAAATTTAGCTTATTATTATTAATATGATGCTGTTAGTATTATTCTTTTGGAAGATGAGATGGTGGAAGTGGCTGTCGGTGGCCCTTTGTGTCATGCTGCGCTTTTTACTATGAATGGGTACTAACACCAGCCTGGGACGACAGAGCTCATAGAGTTTGTGCCAATAGACAAAAAGTGATGGGAATTATTGCAGTACACTCTGCTGTATGTAGTTGTCGGTCATTTTCTATTCTCTTCCCCTTCTTCCTCTCTGTTCACATTTCTCTCACCCGTCCATTTTTCTACTCATGTTTCAATATTTCGCCACTTACACGCACACACACCCTTACCTTCCAATCCTCCCCTACGTACATAAATGTTCTTGTCTGTCTTAGGTCCCAAATGTGGATGATAAACTAAGTTTGAAATTTTAAGGACAGGATAGACAACATGGTCGAAATGTCAGGTTATAAGGTTCCTTTTGATATCTTTATCATCAAGAGCCTCTGTCTCTCACTAGGACAGCACAGTATAAAGGGAGACGGGTCAGTTTTCAGAAGTGTCCCATATGCGGACACATTATGGCTGGTCGATGAGAGTAGGAACATTGGATGATAATGATGAATTTTATATCTGCCTCTCCTCTAGTTGCCTTTCTCGCTTTACCTAAACATATTTATGTATACAAAAAAATAAGGGGAAAGAGGAAAAGAGGGGTGGAGGGTAAGAAAGTTAGGGAAAGAATAAAGTGGGTGTATGTATGAAGAAAGGACCGCAGACTTGAGGAGGAGACTAACTATCAGCTGAATAGTTTTGCATTTCCCTTTGCTTCCCTCTCTCCTTCCTCTTCTTGGGTCCTCTAGTAGGGTTCTCTCAACTGTTGTCATCTGTGAATGTCCCCCTCCTCCCACCCCGAGTCCATTCTTCTAACTCTTGTATCTCCTACAGGTGGTGTCGGGAACCCAACATTCAAAAAGTTGAGTAAATTTTTTCCCTTTTCACAGGGCTTCTGAAAACTCTGTCAAGAGTTTGCCATCCTTTAGTCAAATTTCGTGATTTAACTACCAGTGTTAAGGAGGTGGTCCCCCTTCTACCACGCTGCTCTACTCTATTTCCTCCCCCCTCTCGTTCCCCCTTTCTTCTTCTTCCAAGTCATCCCCCACATGCCTTCTCCCCCTTTTCTTTTTTTCTCTTTCCTTTGGACAATACTGATTTTCATTTCTTTTCCCCTCTCCCTCTCTCTCTGTGGCCCATTCTCTCCTAAACCCCTGTTGTATCCTACAGTAGGGTCCTAAGAGAGATATCTTGGTCTTCTCTCTCTCTTCTTTCCTATCCCTTAAATAATTTTGAAAAAAAGTTGGCAGATGACACTTATTCAGACAGTTGAATTGAAATGGGAAGCGATTGAATAGAGAAAAGGCAGGAAGACACTGGGTATTCAACAGGAAAGATAATATTTTATCAGTGGACAGGTACGTCCCTCTCTATACACTAATTTGAAAAGGACACACTTCAGTTCAATTGAGACACGATTATAATGTTATCGTAGGTAATCAAGTCTGATAGGACCAGATAGGGGCCATTCAAAGTAAGTTAACCTCAGCGGCCTCTTTATAAAAATATGGGAAGCCTCAATTTTGGGAAATGATTATTTATACTTGTTTGTGTAGAGGGTAAAAACATTTTTTTACATTTCTCCTTTTTCCTCTCTTTCTCCTGCCCCCCTTTACTCTCCGGCTTTTTTGAGATCCTATCAATCAACAATTATATGGACTCGATTGTCCGAAATCTCCTTTTATCTCTCTCTCTTTAGCTCTACCCTTCTATTTTTCATTCAAAAGATAGGTGGACATACAGTATGCTTGGACGAATGTCATCTTGAATGTCAGGATCTAAGTCTGATTTATAAAAACTTGTTTGTATTCCTAAAAATTTCTGTCCTATCTACGGAATTTTATCCTTTCTCCATCCCCTCCTTTAAAATGTGATGGTGACATTTAAATACAGTACGTAAGTATTGGCAGTAGTCCCTCACTTGTTTGTGAATGCATGATCATAGGTTCGATGCTGGTTAACGCCTTCTAAGACACCTTCACTGGTCTCCAGGAACCTCTTAGCATTTCTTCCCATTTGGGACGGAAGATGCAACGTTTTTCTCTCATCCGAAAAAGATACCGTCGTCAGCAAGATTTGAACTTGCAATTTCAGCCATCGAATTCAGTTTGAGTCTGCGGGCCGCTGACAACAAAATCTCTCCCAAAAGATGGTTATTAAGCAAAACAGGTGATGTATTATGTTATACTAACGGGTTGGTGAGTAAGCCAAGCAGCCATAACGGGCTGAATCCTTAGGAAGCTGCTCGCGAGAGATGAGGAGGTAGGTGTAGACTGGTGTAGTTGGATATAGGAGAGGGGAAATTTGCAGCACCCAACGTTCTTTACCAACCACCCATGTTGGTACTAACGTGGGCTTGCATCGCTTAACTTCAGTAATCTTACGAGAACTGGTGTGTCCAACTGGCCGAGAGCAACTTGGTCTTATGTGTATATCTCATTGAAATTTTGCATTAGGACGTTGATCGTTCTAGGGTCTTGTGGGCAGAGTTTTTGACAACATTGATGTACAGTAGCAGTTCTGAAATTTGGTGATGCACACTATCCCTATTTTTGATATTTATGAATTCGTTGCGTGGGATGATGCTAATAATTACTTGGTATATTAAGTCACCTCTCTTGCATCATAATTATATTAGCCTAAGGACGTTGCGTTCAGGTGTTGTGGTTGTGATAGCTAATGAATGTACAGGTTCGATTCCGCCTATAAAGGTAACAGGTGGTGGTGCACAGGCTATCACATATTGTTTATGAGACTGAACGGCGACCTTTGGACCTGTAATGAAGTGAAAGTTCATGGATCATATTTGATCAAATACACCATTGTCTTCAAAGGTCTCTCCATCTTCTAGCGAGTTATTTATCTTTCTTTGCTTTCGGAAATTGCTATTGTGTGTTCTGACTTGTTCTCTCAGGGTGTACTTCCTTGGACAACGGAAGTGGCATTGTTTAAATAGTATTTAGTCTACTCATCATGGGTGGACGACGAGCTGCGCCCTATTTTTCTCTTACTCCCCCCTTCCGTCAATTTATTATATGTGAGGTGACAGTCTTTCTAAAGAATGGAGACTATAGGGCTAAAAATAAAATCTTAAGTCATTTTACTCGAAGTTGCAATGCTTGGAGATGAAAATTCGGCCCTTTTGACTTATTCGTTTGTCCCACCAACTGTTGATGATTATGTAATAGGTCCTGTTGTTGAATGTTGGTGGGGGTGTTTATGGGAAGCATATTCCCAGGTCAAATGCGCGGGACTTTTACATTATTTGGGGAAGGGGGATGGAAGACTTAAAAGGCAGACGAGGAAGAGGTTGATAAGGCATCGAGGATTTGAAAACAACACAAGACACCATGTTGTTTCCTTTTCAAAATGTATTGGGACCTTTGATGAATTTCGACGACGTGGACTTCCTATAGTTTTAGGGCGGTGAAGCAAGACTAGTGGTGAGAACTAAAGAAGTTTTGCCTTAAGGGAAAAATGCGCCACCTGGAGTTAATGGAAAAGTGTCCTTTGCTACCCTCTACTCCTTAGATTTTAGAATGGGCCCTCTCTCCCTCACTCTCGCTCGCTGTCCTCCATCACATCTCACTGACCCTCTTCCCATCTCCCGCCCCTTTACAATTGGGGCAGAGAGCTAAATATAAATTTTTCAAACAATAGTCAAGTATGAAAAAGTCAATTGTTATAGTTATGAGAAGGAAAGTTTTCATTGAATTTTATATATATAAAGAAGATAATATTTTTGAATAGTAGAGTTTATTCTTTATGGCTTGTATTTGGGAAATCCAAATGTTCTCATCGGTTACTTCCAATTTCCTTCCATCCATTTTCTATTTCAAATCTTGTTGTCTGCATTTTGTATTAATTTTTGGCATATTAATTAAATAAGTGTGTTGTAATTTCTTGGCGATACGACGCATTTCTGTGATGAACTAGGTCATCTTATTACCACTCCTTTTAGTGCCATTGCAATTTAATCTTGACTCATCCTAATCCAGTTAAAAACCTGCATTTCAAACTTGTAACAGAGAGACCTTTGCATTGACGTAATGTGTGATAGGGCCTACTCGTGTAATAGTGTGCAAAGGAATTGAGTTTATCGAGTTTAGGAGAGGGGCGACATCGCCAAAAAAAAAGGTGAGAGAACAGACTGAGGTGGTATGGGCATGTGATAAGAAAAGGGAAGGAGGAATTCGTTAGGTCCATTACAGGAATGAATGTTACTGGAAGCACACGGGCAGGGGAAGACCATAGCAGACGTGGGAGCAAGTTGTACTAGGTATACAGTAATGTGTGGGGTAGTCACGGAGACCTGGTGGGAGAAAGGCCGACGTGGAGGGCTAGAACCCGCAGATCCGACCTGCCACAGGGGGATAATGATATGATGAATATAATATTTTCCGATGGAGCACATGGAGGTAACATTGGATGTGACTTTTGGCTCCCAACATGTGGGGGGAGCGGCGAGTTGCGTTGGACACACCAGTTCTCGTCTGATCACTGAAGTTAAGCAACGCAAGCCCAGTTAGTACTGACATGGGTGGTCGCTCGGGAAAGCTGGGTACTGCTAATACCCAATAATCGTCGCATTAGTGTAGTGTCTGTGCAGTATATGCATCAGACCTACACAGTGGACGGGTCTCTAATGACCTCGTAGTTGATGGGACCTTAAACTCCAACAAACAAACAAACATCCCAACATGTGTGAGACAGACACACCTTCGTTGGATAGGGCGTTTACAGAAACAATTAAGAGATAAACATCTGACAATATGAAATTAGCAATATTGTTGCTCTAACTGTCTAACACGTGATCTTACATTTGCAATGTTCCGCAAGGGGCGATATCGTCCCACTGTAGGCAAAGCAGTGGGAGATCAAGCACTCGGGGATACCAAATGCATGCTTGTTGCGTCTGTGCGACGCTCCGCCACACACTAAAGCTTAATTAGGCTGTTAATGGCCGTAGAAAAACGTACAAGGGCAGAGATATCCTCGAGTGCGATGACTTGGATCTTGAGTCTATAGTGACTGATAGGAGACCCATATTGCTAAAGGCGTGTGCTTAAATACCAACAATTAACCGTTTTCCTATGGCAGGGCCACGTACCCTTCTTGTCCCTTTGAATGGACAGACGGCTGCGGACCAAATCTGCAACCCCTATGTTTATTTATCTCCGGTCTACTGTTCGTTGGGGCACCCTGCCGACGCCAGGGGGCAAGCTCCTACACCTGGGAATTTTGGCTCATCTACCCGTTGCATATTAGAGAGGGTTGTTTTACGTGCAAATGCCATCGTACACCACACGGGACCTCACAAGGCGCACTCAGGGCGGCTCTCTCGCCAGAAAGAAGCCAACCCACCTCGATTCAGTATCGAATCCAGAACTACTGAAGTAGCAATTGATCACGCTACCTAATGCACCACTGAGACGGGTCGTGTGCTTAAATGAGGTTCAATAAAGGATTGACCTATGAGAATTAAGTTACTAGAGACCTCTAGCCTTATAACATTTACTAAGTTTACCCCAACGCTATATAGGACCTTATAACTAGTAGTGGCGATCAAGCTTTCTTGCTCTGCCTGATCTCCTAGTGATCTCTGTAATCAATTTATCCCTTTTTGTGGGCAGTCTGTCAGAGAACAACAATTAAGTCAAGTCAATTTGTCAGACCGTTAATGGTGATGACTGGAATCTGTCGAATGATTCTGGGTCCTTAATGGACTCTATTGTGCTTGCAACCGAAAATCTCTAGGCAATGTCCATGAAATGTGCCATTTTGAACACTTCTGTCTCCTCTTCTCTCCTCTCTTTTCTTTCTCTCATGTATAAAGGTGTACAAAGATGACTAGGGAGATGGGGGAAGGGCTGAAAGCTGATTGTGAATGGATTGGCTAGAGATCGAATAGACCATGGGGCAGAAGAGGAGGGTGTACACGATGAAGGGACGAGACGGAATAGTCATTTATTGAATAGAGACATCAGTACAAGAGACAGGATTGGGAGGTTTGAAATTGTCTGTGTTTTCTGGGT
Organism: Trigoniulus corallinus; assembly: GCA_013389805.1. Taxonomy (NCBI): domain Eukaryota; kingdom Metazoa; phylum Arthropoda; class Diplopoda; order Spirobolida; family Trigoniulidae; genus Trigoniulus; species Trigoniulus corallinus. The sequence continues at coordinate 49,988,835 of JAAFCE010001036.1, read as the reverse complement.
GGATATATTAGAAGGGAAGGATGATGAGTAGAGTGAGAGAGAGAGAAAGGAGGGAGGTAAATAGTCAATAGAATCAATGGGCTGAGTGCGAACAGTGAACGGGCCAAAAAGGCTTTATGTGACATTAGCAACGCTTTTGACGATACCATCACATATCTAAAGTCGATGTCCACCAACTGCAGAATGTAGTTGTTATTCAAGTTTTGTGTATGTATGGATAGTAGAGGGAGTGGACGACGACAACTAGGGCAGTTGAGGAGAAATAAGGGGGAGAAAAAAAAGGATGGGAAGATGTGGGAGGGTTTAGTAGGATGATGGTCTTTACAGATTGTCTTCCTATTGGACTATCATTCATCATGTGATTTAGGAATCATCGCATAGAAGAGAAGGGACAAGAGACGGACAGAAATTGAATAGGACAAGAAAATTTATGATCTGAACATGTGTTGAGCTCCTCCTCACCACCCAGTTCCAAGTGTCCGTTCATCTTTTTTCCCCTTCCTCCTCCTCCCCTTCTCCAACTTGCTGCCTTCCTCTTGTGTCGGGTGTCCCTCCACGGTTTTTCTTCGACGTTTGGACCATATTCTGAAACGGTACCACTACTACTAACGCACTACGTTTTAGGGGGAAAGACCTAAGTATTATTCTTCATAGTCGATTATAAAAGGTCTCATGAACGTTTCTTTTTAGGTCCATTATCTCTCAACCGTTTTTGAATTCAGGAGGGATAGCGGAAGAGAGAAGGGATTCAACGACCCTTGTCGTATAACTCTTGTATCAAATCAGAAAGTTCAGCAAGCAATGAACGTTTACTCATTTTGGTGTCCTTGTTTGAAAAGTTGGTTTACCAAAAATGCTCTATTGTCCTTCGTCGTGTCTCCTGTCTCCCATATGAAATATTGACAGACATTATAAATATTAACCTCTGGGATGATGACGATAACGGTGACCTGTTTGAGTCTTTCAATTCCTCCGGTTTAGGGGAGTTGTGAATGTCCTCAAGAGTCGGTAGGATGATGGCTCAATTCTGCCAAAGACTAATGGACGAATTTTAAGGCGTTGGCCCATAGTAGGAGGGCTATTTTTTTCAAGGTCCGTTCGGTTGCAAAATGGAAACCACAATGAAAATCCAAAGTGTTTTATTTGGAACATGTAGGTACACATTCCAGCTCTTTCTCTAGATAATCACCTTGCCGACTGAGACATTTGTCCTAGCGTAGTAGCAACTTTCCTATACCCTTGTCATTAAAGGTAGCCGTCAGTCCTTTCAGCCAACTCTGTACACTGGTCTGCAGCTCGTCTGAGTCAAACTTCTGTCCTCCTAGCCAACGTTTCATGTTAGCAAACTTCTGTCCTCCTAGCTAGTGTTTTAGCACCCAACATACAGCCTTGGCTTGACACCCTCTGACTTCCATCTCTTTGCTAACATTAAACGCTGACTAGGAAGACAGAAGTTTGACTCAAACGCAGTGGCGTCGCTAAGGTTGGTGTCAGCCGGTGCGGCCCGCACCCCCTAGTGACGCCACTGCTCAAATGAGCTGCAGACCAGTGTACAGAGTTGGCTGAAAGGACTGGCGGCTACTTTCAAAGACAAGGGTATAGGAAAGTTGCTACCACGCTAGGACAAATGTCTCAGTCGGAGAGGTGACTATCTAGAGAAATAGCAGGAATGTGTACCTAAATGTTCCAAATATAACACTTTGGATTTTCACTGGGGTTTTCATTTTGCAACCGATAGGACCTTGAAAAAAATAGCCCTCGTATTATTAACGTTCTTCATGCCATGTACTTTACGAATGACCCATCAGGATTGGTTAATGGTAACTAGTGAGTTATCTACTCTTTATTTCATCCGACTGAAATATTTCTTCAAGAGATATTGATCATATTTTTCTTATTTTATAGTAATATTAAATAACGGGAGTTTTGAATTAAACTAAGGTAAAATGATAGCCAGAAATGTTGATGCTGCCATCGAGCGATGATTTCGTTTTCCGCATCATCTATTTATAATCAAAAAATAGTTTTTACGACACTGATTCATAATGATCGAAAATAAACTTCAAAGGCAACAAATTGGGAAATGGACTGTGTCTTATTATTGAGGGAACTGCATTTCGTCCCCACCCATCGTGAAAAGAAATATTTCAAAATTTGTAAAGAAATTTGAAAATATAACTGGACAACAACAATATATAGTTTTTCTATTGTTTTTTTTTTCATAGTCGATTGATTTCGATGTTTTGCTGCCACAACCTGAAGCATTTCTTAAAAAAAAATTTTGATTATGAGTCATTATTTCTGTTATTATTATTCCGTAGTGTGTGTACGGTACCATATCTCAGAAATAAGGATCGATCAATAAAAAAAGTAGAAGAAAAAAATCCTTTTATGGTCTCTGACATTTAAAAGTTTCTCAAATACACAAGCCAATAAACTTGATAACTAGAACGAAATATTTTATATAGTGTAAAAATCTCCTCTTCCCTGGATATACTTATGCAATCAACTGTATGAAATGGATTTAAGCTATAATTTCGTTGGTTATTAGACAGTGCGAATTTGTTTCCGATTGCAGCATGTGGTGGTAGAGGTGTTCCTAACAGGACCGCCTTAGCGGAACGACGAGAGTCAACGATACAGCTTATTAGGGCATAAACAGCGAATATCCAAAAATTCTAATTCTAATATAATACACTGCAAGCAGCCTTTTTTGGGCAATATGGCAGTGGAGAGACTAACTCTCAATCCTACTTATTATAACATAATACTCCTAAAACCCTAAGCTATAATTCAGGAGCCTCCCCTAATACAATACTAGCTATGGTTGGTTTTCCTTGGATGAAACCCTCCACCTTATCCTCACCAAGGCTATTCCATTGTCGAATGACTCTTGGCAAAAATGACCAGTAGTATGAGTCTGTCTGTGCCCTAACCACTTTCAATTTATATGGATGACCTATTATTAGATAGAATGGTTGATCAGGTATTTAACCTCTTTATTGTCATCTACCTAAGTGCCATCGAACAGTTGATCGACGATAATTAAGCATAGGTGTTGCAGGTTAGGTCGGCAGCCCAGTGTTAATTAAAATACCTTCAAACAGATTTCCCATGTATCCATCCAGAGAGACAAAGATGGGTCCCGGTCCTGTCACAAGCCGGAAAAGGGTTGGTAGTTGCTTGCTGTTATTACCATCTACCTTGGTTAAGGGCCTGGTTAGTGCAAAATCAGTTTGGTCGTTTAGTTACCCTTACACCTGCCTAAATCAGTTTCGAACCTGTGAATCGTAAGCTTTTTTCTTGTATTCAATATTATGGCTATTTACTATTTTCAAATATTTCAAAGTCAATAAAAAGCTGCAGGATTGCACTCCATCTGCCGTGGCCAGTGTCAAATCTCCAAGCATTTTTGAGCTAAAATCAGTGTGTAATAACAATCGGGAATGCTGACCAAAGAGGGTTAATTTAGAACCTTGAGACTTTCAGAAAGGGCGGTAAACTTCCAAGGTAGACGGTTACCTGCATCTGTATATTAATTTACATTGCGCATAACAACGGCTCATTAATTTCGTATTGGGCTTCAATTCCTTGAGTTTGTCGTTCACAGGTGTCATCCTGGCTGAGGCGGGGTGACTTCTTCCAGCATGGAGAGAGTTGGGGGGGGAAGTAGCGTTGTATACGATCATGTTCCTATTCCATACAGAAGGGTTTCTACCAGGGCTGGGAGAAGCAGGTCTTCAGAGCTTGCACTTCAGGCGGGTGCCAATACAGAAGGCGCGCCATTGGGATGTTTCAACAATTACAGGTGTATGCAACATTATGCATATGAAAAATATCGAGGTAGGGCGTTTATCTGAATTTGCAGGCGGGCGCTGAAGACTCTAGCACCGATCCTGTACATCGAGTATATACAGTATATCAGGCATGTCAAACTCGTGGCACCCCGAGGGCCACATCGTAACATGTGCATTGTCATGAGGGCCATGCAGTGTTGACCTTTTTTTTATTTTGGAAATTTGTTTTTAAAAGTACCAAGACAATTGTCGAAATGGTACTTCATTAACAATAGTTTTAATCAAAATATGGCACATGGTACCCCATTCCAACTATGCCAGGGGCAACTGTCACCCTCTCGTTACGCCTCTGAGTAGCCAACTGCATATGTATACTACATGATATCGGTTGTGAGGGCCGAAACTCTAGGCTTCTAGGGCCTCCACTTTGACATCTCTGCAGTATATGGGCAAAATCCCCTCGCGAAGGTCTCTTATTTCCTGAAAGCGGTTAACGATCCTCAAGGAAGACAGATCAGAGTTAAATAACCCTTTCTATCAGTTCGAAACTGAACTCGGGTCACTGTACACAGTGCAGAATTATTATGTGATAAAGATAAAAAAAAAACCACTGACATAGGCGAAATCGATCTCACTTTCATGGACTTAGAAGCACAGGCGCGAGTGCAGTTTTAAAATTCCTTAGTCGTAGTGTTTGATATACATGCTTGAAATGGCTCAATCGAAGAAATGTCGCAAACCAAGCGGAATAATAAGAGAAGAAAATAATCCCGAAATGTGTTGTGATATTTTATATATAAAGAAGGTGTTTTTTTTTATAGTTTCTTTGGTCAAAAAGACAATCTCGAGAATCCTAAGTAAATGACATGTTATAAAAAAGTAGAAGAAATAGTCTACCTGAATATCTGTCCATAAATCAGTATGAGGTCAGAAAAAAATTTCTATCGACTGACTGGAGCGCTGTTAGACGGTCATTGGACGCGATTTTGATTGTCAAAGATATCAAATACTGTGTAGAAATATTGCCCTTTCCCTCTTCTGCCCTAATTGAAAATGTGGGAAATATATGAAAGAGCATCATCCTACACAAGAGCAGTATATGGGCCTATATAGGAAGTTGGGGGAGGGGGGAAATAAGAGGATAAAAATTGGTAAGGGTGGAAAGGGGGAAAAAAATCCAATACTACTTCAAAAATAAACCAACTGAATTGTTATACAGATGACCACTTATGTCTATATGACCACTTGGTTGATCCGCCTTCCTCATGGGCCATTGAAGACCAACTGTTGCTGTTTATTATGTGCATAAAAATGGTTCTTGTCTAAAGTGTCGTCGTCAGCGCCACATATTCAATATACCCACCGTCGTGCCATAGCTCATAAGACGTCATAGATCAAGTTTTTACACGTGACATTTATTTTTTTTTCCTTCTTATATAAATAAGTGACCAACTCAAAAGGTTCATGTCCAGAAAGTAGATATTTAAACTATAAAATAGAATGGGGTAATTCAATTCGCCTCCCCCATCTCCACTATTTTTTCTCCCCTCTTCGCCTTGACAGGTCACACATACACTGCGGTAAAAGACAAGATAGGACTGACGAAAACATGTCTCAAAGACAGACGACACACCATCATCATCATACCCTTATCCCACCTGTGGCAGAGTCGGGTCTGCGGGTCCCCTGAACATGCTTTGACTGAGGTCACCCCAGCCAGCAGGCATCTGAAACCCGCAGGAAAATTGGCTAAGTTGTGTGGAGAGGATGCCGGCTTACCCCACGAAAAGACAGGCGACACATGTTCCTTAAATTTTCCCCACACTACTTTCAAATACAGTATTTCGTTAGAGACCAGACTCAGACAAGTCCACATTTGTCGATATTGTGTCTTTCGCATGATGGCATCAGAGACGTTTGGGAGCGGCGAATTGCGTTGGACACACCAGTTCTCGTCTGATCACTGAAGTTAAGCAGCGTAACCCCAGCTAGTACTGACATGGGAGGCCGCTTGTGAAAACTGGGTACTGCTAATACCCAAAAATCGTCGCATTAGTGTAGTGTCTGTGCAGTCTGTGCAGTCTCTGCATAAGAACTATGCTGTGGACGGGGCTCTAATGACCTTGTAGTTGAAGGGCCCTAAAACACCAATAAACAACAACAAGTCAGACACGTGTCTAATGAAAATTTGCGGCCTACTTTATACTGTATATGAAAGAAGAGGAAGAAATGTGTGCAGGCACTTCAGGGCGGTAGGCCCACTTAGTCAACAAAAACTCCACAGGCTATCCTGCGGAATGGAAAATAAAGCCAAGGTCCCATATGGTATGCATGATTTTTGCCTTCACTGGATACTAAGGGCCCTCTCGAGGGCAGCAAAGTTTATGTGCAAGTAGCAAACTTTCCAAGGTGTACGATCTTCCTCTTCCACATGGAGTTCATAAAATCCCCTTAAAAGCTATCATAAGGCTGGTCAGTTAGTGGTAATGACCTGTTGGGGTTGTTGGACGTTAGTGGACACTTGAAATATGAAAATAATTGAGCCCATTATCAGCCAGCATTTTAAATTCGTGCGTTCAACGAAAACCAAACCCTTTTAGGCCTGATCTCTTCGTGTTCACCCGTTGTTGCCTCCTGCTATGTTCATGTCCTCCTCCCATTTTGTCACCCTTTTCTTCTGGACAAACAAAATCAGATTACCCATAGCTGTACATCAACAACAGTCTGCACACCTTGTGTGTGTCACGCATTCAACTATATCATTATTATGAATAAAAAAACTATAAGAAAAAAGATACTAATTGGTATTTAGACAGAGATGGACAGTGGTGTTTCTGGACGGTAACTAACTCACACCTCTAACTCGCCCAATTTCGTTGTCAATTTCTCACTAGCAGACCATCTGCCAAACAAAGTGTTTGGGTATAATTTGTTATTTAAAAGGCGACCTGTCTACCTCTGGTGGCAAGTTACTGACACCAAGGAGAGGTGAGCCTCTACACCTGGAAATCCCCCAATCTACACGTATATTTCACTCCGTGTTGAGAGGGTTCCTTGCAGGGCGGAGTAAAGAAATCGTAAGCACTCCGCACAGGACTAAAGATTTATGTCCCATCCAACGGAAAGCACACTTGGGCGGGGGTTTCCTTCCTCTCAGGACAAGTGGTGAGTGACTCAAATTTGGCATTTCCTAAGAGTGATCATTGTGAAGGTAACAAGATATCTCTTGCCCGATTCTGATAAGGGATTCCGAGAGGTTGACGCTGCCACTAACCCGAGCTACAGTTTCCACCATTAAATAATTTGTAGGGGAATAAGTCGAGGACATGGGCCTCCGCAGAGTCCACACGTCGTCCGATTAGGGGCCTACTGAAACAGTACTAACCCAACCCTGGCAAAGTTTCTGCGGACGCCCATACCGGTCGGCCAAATGGTTGAGCCCACCTACACTTAATATAAGAGCGGCGAAAGACCATTCTCGTCTGATCACTGAAGTTAAGCAGCGCAACCCCAGTTAGTACTAACATGAGTGGCCGCTTTGGATAACTAGGTACTGCTAATATCCAAAAATCGTCGCATTAGTGCAGTGTCTGTGCAGTCTCTGCATAAGAACTATGCTGTGGATGGTTCTCTAATAACCTTGTAGTTGAAGGGCCCTAAAACAACAACAGCAACAGCTAAATATAAGCGCCAGGGCCTGTCTCCCTATTACTAGGGATGTTAGTCTATTTACCTTCTGTGATAGGCGAGTGACTTACAAAGCGCTGTTGTAGTCCTGGCCGTTCATCAACACTGACCATCACCCTTCCCTAATTGGCTAGAATCAGGATTCCACGATAAATGAAGCAGCTTTCGGGTAGTGACGGTCACTCCTTAGAAGCATCAATAACAGGTCAAAATTAAATAAAGCTAAACCAAATATGTTGTTTTGGCATGAATATGGCATGGATGAGTGGTCAGTGGCGTGTTTGGTGCGAAGGTGATGTGAATATGGTCAGAAAGAATATTAAATCATATTGCTACCCTATCTCCTCTCCCTCTCGCCGATTTTCCCCCTTCCCGGGATTTCATCCCGATTTAACAGATTATGTGATTTTTATATATGAAATCACTTGGTATGGGGATGTCCCCGAAGATGTTCCCTACTACCGCTCAGCTGCACCAATTCTTCGTCCCTTTCTCCTCCTCCTCTGGTCTCACACACAACACATCCAAGTTTCTTGTGTCTGTTTCGTGTAACAGCTTGCCATAATTAGGCTTATTGAGTGCACCATTACACTATTAGATTGGTAGGGGTGGAGTTGAATAATTGAAATTTAGACATCAAACATATTTGCACAGCTATTGTGACGATTATTGAGGGGCATGACAGTGTGACGGTCATATTGAATTATCTTCAGAAGCGCCGTCATCATCTATTTTTCGGATCTTGTGATCGTTATTATCTGACAGACCCACTCCCTGTTCTCCTCCTCTCCCCCTTCAACACAAACATACCACCCTTCTCCGCCTAACGCTAGCACGGAAACGGTGCTGCATTTTGGACACATAAATAGAAAAAAAAAGATAAGAGATGACAGGACATAGCCGCCGCTGCCTCTTCATTTTACCCACTAGCCCCCCCTTCTCCCCCATTCCTCACCGTCCATCAGGTCCACCCTCTACCTTTCCCGTCTTGATAAGCTTATCGTAGCTGTACTATTGATTCAGGGTATTGTTGGTAATAACAATAATAATACTACCTAAAGGAGGGAAGGAGGAATGGGTAAAGGGCAGAGGGTTATGACATATCTCACTGGACAACAAAATTCGAAAACAGAAATCTCTCTCGTCCTTTTTTCTGTGATTGTCTACAACGAAGACGTCAGACAAATAACTCATGTTTTGATATCAGTTCTTCTTTGTCCTTTATACTTAACCATTTCCGGTTTGTAGCATGGTTGATTGTATTGGCGGGCCCATATATCATACTCGTGATATATGGCCACGTGATACGGGCCTACTTGGCCTATACACAAATCCGGGAGCGGCGAATTGCGTTGGACACACCAGTTCTCGTCTGATCACTGAAGTTAAGCAGCGCAACCCCATCTAGTACTGACATGGGTGGCCGCTTGGGAAAACTGGGTACTGGTAATAGCCAAAAATCGTCGCATCAGTGTAGTGTCTGTGCAGTCTCTGCATCAGAACTATACTGTGGACGGGGCTCTAATGATCTTGTAGTCGAAGGTCCCTAAAACACCAACAAACAAGCAACACCAAGCGGCTGTATTGGGTTGGACACATCCGTTCTCGACCAATCACTGAAGTTAAGCAACGCAACGACCGCTTGGAAACACTGGGTACTGCTAATCCCCCAAAATTTTCTTAAAAGCATAGTGTCTGTGCAGAATCTGCATTATAACTATGTAGAGGATGGGGCACTAATGACCTTTGTATTGGAAGGATCCTAAAACATCGACGAAACAAAAAATTCTAGTCGGGATCCCATTCTATCCTTTCTGTCTGGGGTTCGTACAATCTTAATTCGGCACTGATTGAAAGAGTATTGACAAAATTATAATTCAGTAACTTAGAATTAATTAGTATTTAGTTCTACCTTGAAATGAGAGTGACAAGAAAGGACATGTCATTGTCCCTTCGCAATTTGGGTAGAGACAAGGAGTGGGGTGGGCGTTTGTTTGAGTGGGAGATAGAGGAGGAGGGGTAGTGATGGTTGGAAGGAGAATGAAGTAAAAGTCATTGTGAATTTGATATCATTATTGAACGTTTCTCTTTTCGATTTCACTTTGTCTTTCTCAATTTCCTGACTTTTTGGTATTAGAGTGATTTGTTACAAGTTAACAGCTGGCATTGATAGCATCCAAAAACCTAAGTAACGGATGCTCCACCAGATGGAAAATTTCACGGCTATCAAATCTGGCAGGAGCAGCAGCCAATACGTGGTGGTTGTGCTGCATGGCTGCTGACGCTTTTTCCTCGCTACTTCTTTTTCGAGGAGGAGATGGATAAAGGGGAGGATATATATTTTTTTTTATCCTATCGTGTCCTTTCCACTTCATAAGGTCCAAAACATGGACCAAGATATTAGTGTAATTTGTCAATTTCTCTTTCAATGGGATCCAATATATGGCAGTCTCTTTCTTCTATTTTCAAACTTTGTATTACTGTTTACTTTCCACCTCTACCCCACCTCTTCCTCTGCCCTTTCTCTCACAGATATTGAATTTGTCCAATAATCTCGATATATCTCCTCGATTTCAAATGAGTATACACATATAGATAAATACCCTTTAAGTCCCTTCCTCACACCCATCTCTCAGTCCCTCAAAATAATAATGATATTCGGCAATGTCATATTTAGACGTTTTCTTTCCTTTCTCTCTCTCCCCCCCAACGCAGTAGTTCCCAGGGCAGTTCAGTAGTCCTCAAAACGTGGGCTGTGGGTTGGCTACAGGGACGCAGCAGAAATCTTTAAATATATTCACTGAAGTGGGACGCCTAGTTTCAGATTCGGACACCATCTAGTGGTGCCACAGACGCAGATAGGGAGCGGCGAATCGCGTTGGACACACCAGTTCTCGTCTGATCACTGAAGTTAAGCAGCGCAACCAGAGCTAGTACTGACATGGGTGGCCGCTTGGGAAAACTGGGCACTGCTAATACCCAAAAATCGTCGTATTAGTGTAGTGTCTGTGCAGGCTCTGCATAAGAACTATGCTGTGGACGGGGCTCTAATGACGTTGTAGTTGAAAGGCCCTAAAACACCAACAAACAACAACAACAGACGCGGATTTCTTGTGATTTCGTTTGGTTGGAATTTAAGCTATTGTTCCCCCTTCAACATCCGCACATGCGCAAATAGAGATTTCTAGGAAAACGATTGATTGGTCAATATTCTATTGATAGCATTGATTAGTATTTAGAACAGGGGGAGGACGGGAGGACTGCAGGACTTGCAGGACGTTCAGATATCTATTAATACCATTAATCAGTATCTAGAACAAGGGGATCTCCAACTGCATGGCCTGTCATTGCAGGACGTCCAAGCAACGAAACGAAAGCGGCTGCGATCTAGAAATGTTGAGCCACGTGGTCATGTGTCAACGTGGGTTTTCACCTGATTATTTCAAATCAGGCCAACGATTTCGCTCAGGCCCGTGATCTCAGGCCTGTTCTACCTTGTAGATACTACACCAATCAGATCAGAGAAAATATTTGATGATAAATAAGCAAACTAGAACGATGGACAAGAAGACATTCCCAGTGTTTATTTTGGTTTTCTGACTGTGGTGCATATTGCTATTTGGAGATGAAAATAAATGACGCTTGATTCTGTCTGATGTACGCCGTTGAGCAACAAAATGACGTGGAGGAATTCATATGTGAGGAGGCTGTTTTCAAAATTAATAAATGGTATATAAAAAGAATATAGGGAGGAAGGATGTGTGTACGCATGCGTCCACTCTCTTCTGGCAATAGAAGAAGAAAATGTACTCGTCCCTCGTCCTTCTCTCTTCCTCCTCATCCCATACTAGCGACATGCTGCATTGGTGCAAGAGTGATCCAGTGACTTGCACGTCTTCTTCACGCTGTTTGGTGCCAAAAATCTATATCTCTCCTCTCTCTCTCTCTCTTTCTGTCTGTGTCGACTGTTTCTGTCATTTTGTATGCATGGTCGACCTTGTTGGTAACAGTCCTTTTATGAAATTGCGAAACAAATGGGGCTTGATGACATTCACTACTACAGAGACACGGCAGGCGAGAGCGGGGATCTGGAAGCGAGGAGTGAGAGCAGGATGCAGAAGAAGGATGCATATCAAAGCCTAATTTTCTTGACTTTGCCTGTCACAGATGCAGATTTTTCTAATATTACATCCGCAAATTCTCAAAACTACTCTCGTCACCTCCTCCATCTTCTCCATGCCTGTGTCCTACACTACTCTTTCACTCTCTTTTCCTCCGACCATCATCATCATCACTGCGACCCATAGTTTACAGCTTTGCAGACATGGATAACATTTTAGCATATCAGAGAAAATTCATATCCTAATTTTACGAATGCTACTTATCACCACAGCCTTCCTCCCTTCCCCTTCTCTGTGACATGCACCATTTTTTTTACTCGTTCTCATCATCTATGTGCAGTCTACTGCAAGTTGAATTGCTTTTTTTTTACAAGTCAGTTGTGTTTGGGGCAAACAAATGCTGAGGTGACAATGTTTGCGCATGGCTGACAGACGGCAGGTTTCTTCTTTTTAATATCTTTCCATCATCACCACTACGACTTGTCTTTCTTTAATGAGCATGAATTAGGTTTAGGGGGAAAAGAACGTCTCAAAACAGGAGATGGCTAATAGGGTTTGATAAATAAATGTGGGAGTAAATTTGCAGGGCAGACGCATTGTTGTTTGTTGGTGTTTTAGGGCCCTTCAACTACAAAGGTCATTAGAGCCCCGTTCACAGTGTAGTTCTGATGCAGAGACTGCACAGGCACTACACTAATGCGACGATTTTTGGGTCTTAGCAGTACCCAGTTTTCCCAAGGGCCATCCATGTCAGTACCAGCGGGGGTTGCGCTGCTTAACTTCAGTGATCAGACGAGAACTGGTGTGTCCAACGCAAATCGCCGCTCAGGGCAGACGCGCCCCTGTTTTAAGCATCAGTTGTGTGGTCGTCATTTAACGGCCATTTTTCTGATGAATTTTGTTCATTTTGGATTATTAAGCGGGGATATGAATAAAACAGTTAGTTATGTATTTCAAAAATGATTTAAGTGGCAACACCCTGTCGTGGGACGTCATATGTCCAAGTTCAATTCTGGCTTATTGTAGCTTTCTAGCGTGTCTCAAAGATGTCGGACAAGAAAGGAGTAACAGGTCTACTCATCCGAGAAAGTCAGAAATCAGAGACTTCTACACTTCCTGGAGTCGACTTTCAGACTGGAAACTCAGGTGTCGGGGCGACTGATGTCTGGGGCACGTAAATTGTCAATATACTGTAGGTATACATCCACAGTTAACTGGTTGTATTAGGCGCGACTTAAATGCTATATTGAGTCTCGGGCAGATTCTGAGTGTCTCAAATGAAAGGAGCCAGCCCTAGCAGACAACCATGAAATAAACAAACCGGGAAGACTTGTTCCTAACAAGAGTTCTGGTGCGTAATAGACGTTTATAACCGGTTGATGGTTGCAAAATGACGGCAATAATTAATATTGAATAAACGATTTTATCATGAAAAAGGTGATTGGTCCAGTTGAAGACAACCCAAAAGATGGTGACCACAATGAAATGAGAGGAGAACGTGAGGACAACTAAATTTAATTTTTTTTTTTTTTTTTTGCAATTTTGTTGGAGGCGTACGAAACAGAGTAGAAATGCGAGACGTGATGAGAGATGTCAGAGATTTAATATCAAATCGGTCCATTCACAAATCATTTTTGGACAAGCCTCACCCACCCCTCTTCCTTTTGCACAGGAGTTATGATATCGATTGAATTGCTCATTTACATTCATGAGACTGCCCTATCCCACCTCTCTCTACCGGCTATTTGTCCCTATCCAGCCCTCCTCACAACATAGGTTTTCGTGAATGCTTATCGAAAAAATGTGATCCTCTTCCCCATTCCTTCATCCCTCCCTATTATTTCTCTTTCACTGTCCTTGAATTCGGAATCCCCCTGCCATGTCTTCCGTTTGTATGACCAATCCCCGGAATTAGATAGACTTTGTGGGTCTTTCTCATCTCTTTCCGTCCGTGAAAAGTCGATTAGACCACAGTTCCGTTCTCAGTATTGTAAATTTAGTGAAACTTAATAGGTGAACTAGGAAAATAGGAAGGAAGGGGCTCCTTGGGTACAATACACTAACACCACCACCACTATCTTCTGACAGAGACCATTTTATTTATTGGTTGGAAACTGTGAAGGCGGAAAACAGGATTGGATTTCACTTCTTTTTTGTGCTTGCGAGTACAAGAGAAGGTGAAGGGTCACAAGTTTCCCGAATTTCTCTGAATTTTGTAAGGAAAAACTGCTATTTCCTCTTTGTTGTTGTAGTGTATCTCTTCTTTTTAGGGTGTGGTTTAACTCGTATGACGATTCGCTTCCGGTCTCTCTCCTCATCTTTCTATATCCTATATACTGTATTTGAATAGTTCCTATTGAATTACTTGCCATCATACGACCTGCGTGGAGCACATCCCCGTAGTAAAGATACAGATTTTATAGTTGAGAGGTCGAAAATAATAATCACGAATAATTTAGAACCCTCCCCAGGCGGAAAAGAAAACGTATACATTGTTCCTGGCTTGTGGCGGTATTAACGTAGCATCCGACTTGTGTGCAGACAAACCGAGTTCAATTCCCAGCTGTGGAGTCATAGTGATGCAACGACAGTAGAATGCGCTTGCCCTTTAAGTACAAAGTAAGCACAGCTTCGCCTCAACCACCCATCTCAGATGACGTACAAGTCTTTGTACCGTGTGTGGGTGGTGCAATGTGAGCTGCTCTTTGTACTAAGCCTGAATACCCCTGAATCTGAGGTGTAATAATGACATCAACGTAAGTGACTGCACACCACAGCTTTCTTACAACACACATTTGTCTCTAGGAGAAGCTTCGTTCAGGGGTCGCTTTTATAATTATTTTTACCCATAATTTAGGAATGATTATGATTAATCATTTAACGCTGGTCTTTTGACCCTTTAGTATGTTATGCTACACTAACAGGTTGGGGAGTAAGCCAAGAAGCCATAACAGGCCGAACCCTTAGGAGGCTGCTCGCTGGTGAGGAGGAGTTAGGTGTTGGGGATGTAGGAGAGGGGAAATTTGCAGCATCCAACGTTCCTTACCAACCACCCGTGTTGGTACTAACGTGGGTTTGCGTTGCTTAACTTCAGTGATCTCACGAGAACTGGTGTATCCAACGCAACTTTAGGTCATGTGAAGGTGACCGAGGGCAAAATGTTGCAATCTCTTGTCCGAAAGAATTCACTCGCAGTCTCGGCCACAATGGACTCTGTAATCATCGGTCAAATATATTAGAATAGCAACTCCTAATCCTTTTCACGCCTATGGCAGCGTCGGGTATCCATCTTATCCCTCTGAATGGACACAAGGGTGATATATTGGACAGTGTTTTTCCGCGGCCGGTTGCCGACCAAAACTGAAACCCCCGTGCTACCCTTGCGGAATTCCACCGACGCCAGAGGCGAGCTCCTACACTTGGACATTTTGCCTCATCTACCCGTTGCATAGTAGAGAGGGTTCTTTTACGTCCATATGCCATCGTACACCACACGGGACCTCGATTTTACATCTCATCCGAAGGAAAGGCGCACTCGGGGCATCTCTCACCCGAAAAAAAGAAACCCACCTCGGTTTAGTATCGAACTTTTCATCACTGACGCAGTTACGGGGCACGCTATCCGCTGCGCAACCGAGGCGGGATGCCAAATATACTAGGATGAGGTACAGAAAAGAAAGTGGCGATTCCGTATTAATTTATGTAGTCAAAGGGTTATATCAGGTATTTAATAACGGTACGTGCGTCAGGTTCCTTTACTCATGCAACTAAGTTCCGGTCAAAGAGTTCTAGAAGTCAGTTCCCTGTTTGCTCAATCAGCAATGTGTGAATAACAGATCGGATCCGCTTCCCTAATGGCGCATTTTTAAAAGGAGAGATGGCGGCCGGTAGGTTTTCTGTTGTTGTTGTTGTTTTTGTTGTTTAAGGTCCCGTCAACTACAAGATCACCAGAGACCCGTCCACTGCATAGTTCTAATGCATAGACACTACACTAATGTGACGATTATTGGGTATTAGCAGTACCCAGCTTTCCCGAGCGACCACCCATGTCAGTACTAACTGGACTTGCGCTGCTTAACTTCAGTGTTCAGCCGAGAACTGGTGTGTCCAACCCAACTCGCCGCTCCCGTAGGTTTTCTGACGTCAGATTGGACGCTTAAATCTTGAGCATTAAATCTACATTATCTTCCAGCACTGACAAGAATATGGACAGTGTTGTCGGCCCGAATATGTCCACAGTGACGTCATTAAGTGTCAAGCTCGGCAGCATATAGCGGTAAAGTAGGCACCTTTGAAATTGAGCAGTTACACTGAGGGAGACGGCTGAACTTTAGTGAGTGACCCCTATTTTTACCCTGCTCTTTGCTCATTAAACTTGAGCACGTGGACGTGTACCAGGAGCACGCCAGGATTATTATTGAATGAATTAGAAGCTTTGAGGGGCAGTTCTTCTTTTACGTCTCTCTTTTTGGCTTTCCTGCTTTTTCCATCTTAGCAAATATCATATTACCAGTTCCCCTTTTGCTATCGCGCCCCTTAATGCTTAAATTTAATGCCTTGGTTTTTTTAGGTCCATATGCTGTATAATACACATTACGATTGTGGTCATATGAAGTGATTAAAATGAAAAAGGACCTTGTTTCTCATTTTGAGGTCCCTTACTTCCTTATGAAACTTCAAGGCAATCGGGTTGCGTGTGTGTACGGTTTTTTTTTTGTCTATGGCCCATTTCATTTGTTGAGAATAAAGGCACTGAACCGTTACCCCCTAAGCCTCTGGTAGGATAAACCGCTAATCTTGTGTTGAGTAAAGTGTCAATGTAAAGAAGTTAAGCGAAGCGCATGAAGTTGAGACCACTGCGGGTATATCAGGAGGTCCCTTGTTCATCCAAGTATCCTAATAATCCTCTACAATTCGCGGCTTCCGTTTGCTAACCTCCTGTCCCCGTTTTAACAGCACCTCTTCTATGCAACCCCCTCCCCCTATTTTAATTCTGAAGTAAATCATCATCCCTCTTTACCCAGACATCAAAATGCAAAGACAACATATATCAAAATGCATAGTGGATCGTTGAACCAGTTTGACTCAAACCACCAAGTAACCACTAAGGGCCTTATTCCAGGGGGACTTTTTTGCCTCTCCTGGTTGGTGAGCCACTGTTAGTCTCTAAGGTGTCTCGCTAAGCTGTAGTTTACACCTATCTTCAAAGCCAACTCCAAACTAGTATCATCAGCCATATTTTAAATTTATTCTTTCTCTTCCTCACTTTTCACCCCACCATTTGCGTGTAGACAGTGGGACCCAGGACTTTGAAATTTGTGAGTGGTCCAGAAAGTCCTAATTTATAAAAAAAAATCTGTCTCATTTTTTTATTTGTCGACCTGACAGGCTGTTGTGCGAATTGTAAGGCTTCTTTCCTTCTCTTTCGAGGTCCATCCTCCTTTTATTTTGTCTCTCACTCTCCCTTTTTCAAAGGGCCCAAACCGTACTTACTCGTCAATGCCATATCCTTGAATAGCCCCCTTCCTTTACATAAGAATAAAAGGAGGGAAAGATAGAATATATATTGGGGAAGAGGGGGGGAAAAAATTGGAAGGTAAAAGTAAGGAGCAGCATTTAGACAACAGTGTGAAAGTAAGGGCTCTCCCACTATTTTTTACTTAGGGCAGATGCGCGACTTAAAGACCCAATGAGAATGCACGGAATGCTTGTGTGGCTCGTTGCAGTTTAGCGTCCCACCTTCTATGACAGCCTGAAGTTTGCTGTCGAGATTGTCTATTTGCTTGAACAATAATCGATGAAGAAAGGAGACGATGACTAGGCCATGTTAAGGAGGCGCTCAGAGGTGGATCCCATCTTGGAAATACGAAGAAGAAAAAGCCATCTTTCTGTTGAGGATCTGCTTTTAGAGTTGATACAACGGCGCATGCGCTCTACAGTCGAAAGATAGCAAAGTCACGCCTACTGTCTCGCTCTTCTCCGCCCTTTTTCCTTCTTCCTCCTCCACCGCCCTGCACTGCAACATCGTTATTTTCATCTTCGCCCGGTGTCTGGAGTTGGTTCATTCTGTCTTTTAACATAGGTTACCAATGCCAGGGGAAGCGATCTCCACGCACCTGGGAGTTTTGTCGCTCCACATCAACATTTTTTTCCATTTTGAAAGGGTTCTCTCAGTAGTGGTGCATGCCGGAGTCGAACTAGCAAGTAAGCGGTGTCTATTGTCCCATTTCCATGCACTGGTTCCCTACCGTGCTCTTCGGTTACAAATTTCATAACTGAAGAACGTGCTCACGTGACCGCGCAAAAACCTTGACATGTGTGCGACGTCACAAAAACATGACGTCTAGAACCTGCAGTGAAACGTCATAACGTCCTTTTTTACGATTGCCGTCGCCACTCACCTTTTCTTTATTCCCACATTTTACCGAATGCAGTGCGACCCGTCTTGGTGACGCAGTAGGTAGGGTGCTCGACTACTGTGTCCAGATACTAGATAGAGGTGGCCTGGTGCGCCCTACCGTGTGGTGTACGATGTCATTTGAACGTAAAAGAACCCTCTCTACTATGCAATGGGTAGATGAGTCAAAATTTCCCAGGTGTAGGAGCTCGGTGGAGTGCCCCAACGAACAGCAGACCGACGATAAATAAGCATGGGGGTTGCAGTTTTGGTCAGCTGCCGGCTGCGCAAAACTGCAGTCCAACAGATTGCTCATGTGTCCATCCAGAGGGATGTAGATGGGCACCAGACTTTGCCATAGGCGGGAGAAAGGTTAGTAGTTGCTTTTGCCGAACTATAGGTTGAAAATGAATTTACGAATGCGGGTTCAGTCCTGTGCTTAAACCAACCGGTCAACCAAAGCAGTAGTAGACTATTTCCAGTATCTAAGTCTCTAGAGAGGGCTAAAAAGTAACACTCTTTCAAGGGTTGTACAAAACTCCTACCGTTTTCTTATTGGCGGTTGCACTTGATTGATTCTCATTATTTTCTAAAAATAGCATTTTGGATAAGATCGGTCATTTTTCTCCACAGGATCTCTTTAGAGTTCACCCACTTCCCAATTATAGGAAGTGGACTGGAGAAAAGGGGGTTGGGAGGAAGGAAAGGAATGTATAGTTCTGTAATTTGGATGATGAGTTCTGAAGGTCAATTACCGACGTTAACAGGGAGGTGGGTAAAGGGAGATAGCTCTATTATTTCTGATCTATACTTTTTAAGCTGAAAATAACCGCACCCGTCAACCAGGATTTGAACCTACGCAACAAGAAATCGAGAGTTAAGAGCTTCTGCGACACTACTGCGACAGAACTCGCATCTTAGGTCCCTACTCTATTGATACCTGCTTGGTTCATTAGGTACTTTCTTCGCTAACCTCTTATAATCTCAAAGTAAATGGGTACACGTCCGAAGACTAAGAACTGTCGGATATGTTTGGTTACTAAGGGGAAGCGTAGACTGCCTTGGAGACTCAGTGGTTGCGTGCGTGAGTTCGTGGCTACGGGCTTGACCTTCGATAACGCGGATGACTTCTTTCAATGGAGAAGGAGAGAAACCCCGCATACCCTTTCTGAATGACAAAGACTTGCGCACAATTTCGTCGCTGCACCTAAAAGAACCTTTCTACATGGAGTAAAATATACAAACAATAAAAAGCAACTACTAACCCGTTTCCCGTTTATGGCAGGGTCGGGTGCCCATCTTTGTCCCTCTGGATGGACACATGAGCGAGTATAGGACGATATTTTTACACAGCCGGCTGCCGACCTAAGCTGCAACCTTTATGCTTATTTATCGTCGGTCTACTGTTCGTTATGGTACTTCACTGACGCCAGGGGGCGAGTTATCTACCCGTTGCATAGTAGAGGTGGTTGCTTTACGTACAAATGGCATCGTACACCTCCACACTGGGCCATGGCTTTATTTCCCATCTGACGGGAGGTGAACTCGGAGTTTCCTTCTCGTCCGAAAGAAGCCGGCCCACCTCGATCCAGTACCGAACTCAGAACCAGTGACGTAGTAGTCAAGCACGCTATCTCCTGCGCCGCACTGGATACTGCTAATACACCCAAAAATCGTCGTCACAGCGTAGTGTCTGTCCAGACTCTGCATTAGAACTACGCAGTGGACGGGGACCTAATGACTATCGTGGTTGAAGGGCTCTAACACACCAACAAAACAAAAAAAAACATATCCCTTCGTGCAACGAGCTTCCACGTCTGCTTAGGTCTTCCCCTGCCCGGGTGCTTCCAATAACCTGCATCCCTGTGATGGACCTAAACAGTTACTCCTCCCGTCTTCTCATCACATGCCCATGCCACTTCAATCTATTTTCTCATCTTTTACACGATGGGAGCGGCGAGTTGTGTTGGACACATCAGTTCTCCGTCTGATCACTGAAATTAAGCAGCGCAACCACAGCTAGTACTAACATGGGTGGCCGCATGGGTTGGGGAGTAAGCCAAGCAGCCGTAACAGGAGGCTGCTCGCGGGAGATGAGGAGGTAGGTGAAGAGGACCAAGGAGAGGGGAAATTTGCAGCACCCAACGTTCTTTACCAACCACCAGTGTTGGTAAAAACGTGGGCTTGCGCTGTTTACCTTGAGTGATCTCATGGGAACTGGTGTGTCCAACGCAACTTGGTTGCACCAACTTGGCTTGCCTTCTTTCGGATGAGAAGTAAAACCGAGGTCCCGTGTAGTGTATGATGACATTTGCACGTAGACCCCCTAAAATAACAATCTCTACAATGCAACGGGTCGACGAGGCAACATTTCCAGGTGTGGGAGCTCGCCCCCCCCCTGGCGTCGGTGGAATGCTCCAACGAACAGTGGACCGACGATAAATAAGCATGGGGGCTCTGCAGTTTTGGCTGTCCAATATATCGCCGTTGTGTCCATTCAGAGCGAAAAGATGGGTAGGCCTACTCCATCCTGCCATAGTCAGGAAAAGGGTTAGAAGTCGCTTTGTATCCTATTATAAAGACTTGTGACATCTTCGTTGGTTTTCGGTCTTTCTATTTGGCCTAGCTGATTTTCTGCTAACGGAAGTAAGCTTCATCCCAGGAAAAACTTATTTATATCTCAAGGGTTCGAACTGTCACAGGGAGCGGCGAGTTGGGTTGGACACTCCAGTTCTCGACTGATCACTGAAGTTAACCAACGCAACTCCACCTAGTACCGACATGGGTGGTCGCTCGGGAAAACTGGGTACCGCTAGTATAAAAAAATCGTCGCATTAGTGTAGTGTCTGTGCAGTCTCTGCATAAGAACTATGCTGTGGACGGGTCTCTAATGACCTTGTAGTTGAAGGGCCCTAAAACACCAACAAACAAACAATTTTACGCGATGTCCTCCACTCCCAAGGTACCTCCAAGCTATTTCTAATATACTCAGTCCTAATTCTGTCTTTTCTCAACACCCTATCCATGTACCGCAGCATTCACATTTCAACTACTTGCTACTTGCATTCTATTGTCATTTTGGCACTGCAATTGGTGACCCTGACTGTAAATAATATTGCGAGAAAAAGATGCTCGCAGGAGTGCCGCCGCCGCCATCATTTCTTTCCTGAATGATTTCTTAAGAGGGAGCGAATGAGAGCAGTATGGGCTGACTTGAAGTGTTTGTGTTGATCAGTTTATTTGATTTCTGAGAAAGGGTGATTTTTCTGAAATGAAATTGATAACATTCCTGTTAACGTTATAAAGGAAATTGATATCACTTTTTCAGTGGAGGAAATAAATTGGTTTGGGAACTTGTTCACACCATTACAATAATCGTAGGAAAAAATAATATTGATTCCTGTTCGTATTACTTGTAGTAATATGAAGCAATATTGAGGAAAATACTCTGAATTTGTATATCCTATCAAAACTGATGATTAGATAGGCAATTAGAGAAATACTGCAACTGTTATCCACCCACGCAACAATAGACATTTCGCGGAATTTATTAAAATAGTGTGTAGCATGTTGTTGTTATTTTTGTTGGCTATAGTTTGCCATAGGTGGCACAATTGCTTTATAACCCTGTCAAACGGAAACAGGAAGTGGGACTATTGACGGCGAAAAAGGTCAATTCCTGTCTCTGTCAGTTTTAAAGACTTTTTACCGACCTCAGGATGTGTAGGGTGGGCTCCTAGGCTTGAAAACCTTATAAAACCTATCGTCAAACGTTTTCCATCGTTCGTTTGTTGGTGTTTTAGGGCCCTTCAACTATTAGAGCCCCGTCCACTGCGTAGTTCCGCTGCAGGGACTGCAGTTTCCTGCACACCTCTTCCCAAGCGGCCACCCATGTTAGTACTAGCTGGGGTTGCGTTGCTTAACTTCACTGATCAGACGAGAACTGGTGGGTCCAACGCAATTTGCTTCTCCCCTTTTCTGTCGTATGCTGTTGTTTTTTGGTGGTGCTTTAGGGCCCTTCAACTACAAAGGTCATTACAGCCTCGTCCACAGCAGAGACTACACAGACACTACACCGATGCGACGATTTTTGGGTATTAGCAGGACCCAGTTTTATCAAGCGGCCATCCATTCAGTACTAGCTGGGGTTGCGTTGCTTAACTTCAGTAATCAGACGAGGGCTGGTGGGTCCAACGCAATTTGCCTCTCCCCTTCTCTGTCGTAGAGGGTCTTTTGTGCTCATAGCCGACCCTACTTCATCTCCCCTCCATCTTCTCTAGGATAAATTAAGGTATTAATGTTGTGTTCCCCAACTGTAAGGTGGACAACAGTAGTCCTCTCAGTGCTCCTTGCGTCGGATAGTAAGTGGAGTGTACGATATCATCTGTTCACAAAATACCTCTTTATACACCGAATGAAATGCAAGGGCAGTTCCGCAACATTTCCAGGTGTCGGAGCTCGCCTCCAGGTATCGGTGGAAGAAAAGTGTTCTAACGAAGAAAATAGGCCGATGAGAAATAACTACATAACGGTTGTAACATTGATTGACAGCCGGCTGCGTAAACTACCGTTCAACAGATGGCCTGTAACAAATGAGAACCCGGCCCGGCTACTAGGCGGGAGATGGTCTGTTAAAACCCTACCGACGCGGGGTGGTTTTAACGAATAAATGAGAATTGCATTGGCATCGAAATGTCTCGAAAATTTTCAAGGGCGTAAGGAAACAAACTTTCATTGACCCCCTCCTTTTCCAAAGATCCAAGGACAATGACCCTCTAAAAATGTGACATTAGAGCGCCGATAATGAAATTATGTTTTTTCGGGATAAGAAGAAACGGATTATACTTTGCCCTATCTAGAACTACCCCCTCCCTACGTATTGTGCATTGGACATTTGTTTAAGGGGTGGTGGTCGTGTTTCTTTTTCGGCTTTGTGTGGGTGGTGTATAATTAGGGAGAGGTCCTCTCAATTGATAGTCATTTGAATGCTATGGTTAGTTTAATATTTAGACCCGTGTAAAGCGAATTTGAGATTAACCGTATTTTGTGAACAATAGGTCATGCACCTTGGTTTTTGACGGGGGGGGGGGGGGGGGGGGGGGAAAGATGCCTGGTGTAACAGGAGGCGTGAGACAGGGCTGGTGAGGGAGAAGATGAGGAGTGTTAAGATATATGCAGAGGCGAATTAGTGACAGAGGAGGGGGCGTCGGTTTGGGCATAAAGCCAGGGCGAGGAAGAGCGGCGTTTTAGGGAAGGGTGTGTTATTGAGGCAAAGAAGCTCAAGATGTTGACAGGAAGCATGGTGATCTAGAAAAAAGAAAGGAGGAAGCTGGACGCGTGAGATAGAATATTTAACAACATCCTCTCTGCTCTCTTCTAGGGTTTGGTGTTTTTCTTGATGCTATCCATTCGCGGGACTTTTGTACAGAATCAAGATATTAGGCCTACATTTAAAAAAAAACATATTTTTTTTTCTTTTGTATTAAAGGAAATCCTATGAAAGTTGTGTTTTTCTCCAAGAGTAAATTTTTATAGGAACTGATAATTTCCTGTTTGTGATGATGGTCGACCCCCTCTTTTCACTCTCTTAACTAAAAACTGATCAACGACGTTAACGAGAAATTGATGACATTGAAAATCACTGAATGGTCAAGTTAAATGAAGAATTCGTACTCTGCTACCTTTGATTGTCTCACCTTCAGACCCCTTTCCTTATCACTCCTTTTTCCATTCTTTGTGTAACTGTTAACTCGTTTGTCAGGTCTCGCCATCAGCCAGTTTTTTCCGGCTTTTCTGGTGGCACCTTTCGGATTTGGTTTGTTGGTGTTTTACTGCTTTAGAGCTCTTCATTTACAATGGTCATTAAAGCCCCGTTCACTGCGTAGTTCTAATGCAGAGTCTGCACCGACACTACACTGGTACGGCGATTTGGGTATTAGCAGTACGCAGGGTTCCCATGCGGTTACCCATACTAGTACTAACTGGGGATGCGTTGCTTAACTTCAGTTATCACACCAGAATTGGTGTGCCAAATGCAATACAGCCTTCCCTACGCATCTTTCGGAACTGGGATGGGGAAGGGAAGTGCACCATGCGTTAGATGGCAAGAAACCCTTACCACGAGTAAAATATATACAGGCCGGCAAAATTCTCAGGCGTAGGAACTTGGTCTTTCCCCTGGTGTCAAGGTCTGTTTTGTATTTTGCGATCAGCCCCTTTATAATATGTTAGGGCCCGCCCCGGTGGCATGGTGGTTAGCACGTTCGGCAACTGTATCAGTAGTTCTAGGTTCGATACTGGACCGAGGTGGGTTGGCTTCTTTCGGGCGAGAGAGAGGCTGCGAGTGCGCCTTCTTTCGGTTGAGAAGTAAAACCGAGGCCCTGTGTTGGTGCACGATGGCTCTCGCACGTAAAAGAACCCTCTCTACTACGCAACGGGTGGATGAGGCAAAATTTCCAGGTGTAGGAGCTCGCTCCCCTGGCGTCGGTGGAATTCCCCAAAAATGAACAGTAGACCGACGATAAATAAGCACTTTGTCGGCCATTTTGTGGAAAGGTAACGCCGTATACAAGTATATGCTGAGGAACTGACTGTTTCCCGTCCAGGATGAAAGTGAATGGGTTCCCCATCTACCTCCGTCGCGCTATGGTCCCTAAAGATGCCACATGACTCGGTTATAATTGAATTTGAGAATTGGATTTTGTCCTACACTTACTTAATCTTGATCATCGTCAAGCTTAATAGAACAGTACCACATTCGACCTCCTCGTCCTGTTTACTGGTCCTTTCCATGTAGAAATTGTGAGGTGAATGTGCTCAGGATCATCGCCTGTGACCAGAATTGGATGTCCATTTTTGTCCCATTCAGACAGATGGACGGGGAATGGGACCTGAGCACATGATTGTGCTCATTTGCCATCGGCCGAATTTTATTCACTGGAGCACTTTTCCCCCACGAGCTCCTACACCTCAGAATTTTGTGGATCTACTAAATCCATGTAGGGAGGGAGGGTCTCTTTACGTATAAGTGACCCCATACACACCACACGGGGTCACCAACTTTACTTCCCATCCGAAGTAATGCGCACTCGGGACCTCTTCTCTCTTTCTCGTCCGAAACATGCCAACCCGCCTCGATTCGGTAACGAACTAGGAATTACTGAGGGAGTCGATTGTGCTATCTCTTCTCCACCGGGCCTTTGTGAAGTAGGCATTCACCAGCCCTGGTCAGGTGGCTGTTGGGTTAGTATGGTTGTCCCTCTGTTGCTGATGGAAGGACAACCTGAAATGCGCCTTTCCATCGATGGAAAGTAAAAACAGTGACTCCGTGTCAGGTTGTATCAAGGGGCCTGAAGATGACTGAAATAAAATATCAGATATTTTTTTATTACTATTAAGTACCCTAGACATTGAACCATGGATGGGTGTAGGTGAGGATGAGGACACACTAAAAAATTCACATTGTCTTTTGACTGCATGCAACAAAAACAATGTATGACATACTTAGAAATTAAATAACTAATTAGGAGAAAAAAGTCTTGGCTAAAATTTTTAAAAAAAGGGGGAGGTGAACATGGCTTTTTGCTGTTCTTGTTGTAAAGGAAAAACCATTAATATTTTTAATTTTATCAAAAAAAGCTATTCAATGGTGTTTCATGACCTAATTTTTCTAAACATGACAAGATTAATTATATTTTTAGTTATGTGTATGCCTGATGGACTGAATCGGGGAAGAGAAAGAGAGAGGTGTTTGCGAGTGTCATCTAGTGAGCGATTTGGTCATTTCATCTACCTTGTAGAAAACGTACGGGGTTTTTGCGGGCACACGTGATTTGGTTGCACGTGCAAACCTAACTAACTAACCTTGCTAACTAATCACCAGGTGGCAATAATCACCTGGTGAGACACATCTCACCAAATGGGTGGAGTCTAGATTGTTATCACGTGGAGGGAAGAGGAGGAGACAGAAGCTGGAGATTCCTCCAATCACAGTAAAGTGATTCTTGTCTGACACGTGGCGCCATCTATCAGTCACGTTTTCTTCACTCCCTCTCTCTCTAGTTTTAAATTGGGCCATTTTAACAATCTATACCAGTTCATTGCTGTCCGTTGCTTTTTCTCTTTAGTTTTGTGAAGAAAAAGGACTCCATGACCTTTTTGCAGAAATGTAATGAGATACTTTTTTTTCTTCTTTTCACATTGAGATCAAGAGACGAGTGTCTGAAATTGACTCAATATAGTCGCCATCAATTTCACACTCGATACACACACTTTGTACCCAAAAAATCAATGATTATCAAACTTAAAGAATTTTGATGGATGCTATAATTTCTTACAAAATACGGCAAGAAAAAAAATTACCGCTCCCCCCTCCCTCCATCTTAGCCTAATTTGCTTCAAAATTTGTTTCTCCGGAGAGGTTATTACTTTAAGAAAGGAAAGAGGATGAAATGGCAGATTATAAATAGATACTTCCGTTATTTCACTTCGGATGAAATTTCAAAGACAAATTTGGTCTATATTTCAAAATAAAATAGTCAGACATTAATATTATTATTAATGAAAATTAAAAAGAGTCAATTTCAAATGGAAGAAAACGCAACGAAATTGATAGAAATTCTCAACCCTTTTTTTCTTAACTCTTTTCTCTCTTTCTCTCTCCCCTTCCTCCCTCTGACTTTTCTCTTGTTCCCCTTACAACAGCTATTTTTTTTTTAAATTTAGAATTTGATAAAAATTTATGTATCAGTGGCATGATATTCTTCATTAAAAATTCAGGTCAAACAGATATGGCATCAATAATAAATTTACACGCACTTTTCGATTTTTTTTTCTAAAATTGGCCTAACCAACTGGTGTTGTTGCGCCTTGCTCGACGTCTACAAGTGACAAGTTTATTAATGAGTTTCATTTTTTAATGATAACCCGTTACAAAACTTGCCTGACGTAGTAGAGACTCTAAAACCTCTTATATATTTCGATATCACCTATTCATTTACAGCCCCCCTCTCTCTCTTTCTTCCCTTAAGCCACTGTCACCACAATTTCTATTTAAAAGAAAGCAAAATAGCATATATTTCACTAAAAAAGAGTTGTATTTCGTGAATGCCCCACCACGGCGCAACATTCAAACAGGAAGGAACTTTGATAGAAAATAGAGGTGCAATCGTGCGAGACATAGGTGTAATATCGTCTGCGGTACACTACACTTAGGTAGGCATGCGCAAAATCATCACAAAAAGCAGCTGTTAACAGTTTTCACGCCTATAGCAAGGTCAGGTACTCATCTTCGTCCCTCTGAATGGGCACATAGGCGAACTGTTGGACGGTATTTTTACGCAGCCGGCGGCCAACCAAAGCTGCAACTTCCATGTATATTTATAGCCGATCTACTGTTCGTTGGTGCACTCCACCGACGCCAAGGGGCGAGCTATTAAACCTGGGAGTTTGCCTCATCTACCCGTTGCATAGCAGAGAGGATCCTTTGACTCGCAGATGTCATCCATCGTACACTATGCGGAACCACGGCTTTACTTCCCATCCGACGCAAGGCGCACTCGAGACCTCTCTCGACCGACCGACCGAAAGGAGTCAACCCACCTCGACACACTATCGAACCTGGAACCACTGACGCAGTAATCTAACACGCTACCTACGCGCCACCGAGGCGGATAGTTTACTGCGATAATATTTGACTGGAAATTGGACCTTATTATTCAAAGCCCCTCCTACTAGGTCCTCATCGATAACGCTATTGAATTGTCAAATACTGCCTTTCCAGGCGTCGGACTCATCTATTCACTTCAGTTCAGTTAGGTCATGCCTAGTTCCGTATCACCACAGTTAAGCGTGAAACACGTCGACATTTTGATGACGTTTTGTGCAAGCGCTTTAGAAAGGAGCGTCAGCGCAATTCCTTATATGTAGCGCTTTTTTGAAGTCACGTCACGCACAACCTAACCGAAGCAGACAGCTCAACCGCCAGCCAATCAGGATGCAGCGGGACTTGCGGGACGCTATTTGAGTTGACCACCTGCCAACTCAAATAGCGTCACGCATAGCTACTCTACGGTGCCCCAAGTAGCGTTGTGACGTCACCACTTGTTGTGCTGTGTTGTCTGATTCAACGCTAATAGCGTTAGCGCGTGGGTATACGGAACCAGGCATCAGTCTCTAATTTTCTGAACTCAGTTGCCCTACGCCAGAAGGCGGTCCGGTCCCACTTGGGGTAATGTAGTAGGCTTATTTGAAAGTTGCTCTTCTGCTGCTCGGAAGAAAGCATTTGAAACAATGTGGCTCGAACCTGTGCAACCCCAAACGCTTGAGTGAGATTCATTAACAAGTGAGTTATGGCGGATGGAATCCCTCCTGTTGACTATTCCACAGATAGACGACACCTAGGTCTCGACCACTAAGGGTGAACCTGCCCGTCACCAGAAATCAAGGCGAAAGCTCGCCTCTTACCACTGGACAGTAACAGAGCAAACACTTGACCAAATTCGGGTTATGGTGACGACATGGCATACCTTTGAAATCGCAGTGGAAGGTGGAATATTTTCTGGAGTGACAGTGGTCAAATATTCAAGAAATTATACTGCATTAGAAATCGATTCTATTACCCCTTTCCCCTCTTTCCGTTTTGAAACAGGACCTCAATTATCAACTAATCCACGGGTGAGGGGGGAAGAATGGCTTCACAGAGTCCCCTTTCCGTTGAGAAACAGAACCTCAATAGAGCGAGGGGGGGGGCACGAAAGGATAAAAGAATAAATAACGGTCAAGAGTCCGAGTTTCAAAAGAAGAGTATGATAATAATGGGGCAATTCCAACTCTGCCAATGACAAGTCAATTGATTTTTCAAAGTAGACAGATTCGTAAATTGATACATGTACATTTGCTTTTACTCTCTCTTCCCTCCCCCACTCCTGCTCGCTTTCAGTAAAATAGGACGGTTGAGATGTAGGAAGGGGACGGGGTGACAGGCTCCTCTGCCACTTCACTAATAGTCACACCCCCACACTCTAGAAAAACGATCATAGGACATTAGCAACAACCCTCTGCCTTTTTCGTTTGCCTTCCAACAGCAAAATCGGAGTGATAATCAGCCGAGCTATTTTCATAACAAGAAAGGGGTTGAGAGTGAGAGTTAACATGTTGCATGATGAAAGAGGGGTTTGAAAAGGGGTAAAGAAGAGGGTGGGGGTAGATGTAAGGCGTGAATTTGAAAGCGCTGACGACATAATGTTACCGTCACCATCATCATCATCATCATGAGGAGTGAAAAGAAGCTGCAGTCAACGGCAATTGATGGTGAGAGAGACGCGCGCGTAGTCATACATGGCTAGCGATGCTTGACCGATGCAAAAGTCCATTATGGCATCTGAATTCGCGCAACTGTATCGAGAGCATGAAAAGCCACTCTCCCGAAATAGGCACTTAAAATGTGAGAACAACACACAAAACAACAGTAGCAGGCAACAGCAACAACCAACCACCATCAAAAATATCATCGTTATCATCGTCTTTTTTTAAATGGATCCTTACTCGACACATTAGGACCTCCCTCAATTTTCTGATTTCAGAGCCCTGGCACTTGTCTATAGGATTATGATGATGATAATAATGAGTAAGGCAACAAGAATGAGAAGGTGCACGACACAGGAGAAGCAGGGTGCATAGGGTGGTGATTGTGCCCTTTCGCAATTTCGTGATAAGACAGGAATTAAAGTGGCTGGCTGCTTCAACGTGTCCAAACATCTTTTGATTGAGTGGTCATTATTACTCCAACCCTCTTGTCGAGTAAGGTTCACATCTTATAAACGTGTTTCTGAAGGTCGGTCGTTCTTGCATGACTGAGTAACTACTCAATACTCACACAGAGCAGGGGGAAGAGAGGAAAATGTGGAGTGTTTACGTTTTTCATTATCTACACCGTCATTGTGAACGACCCTTACTATCTTGATATTTCCTCTTCAGATTATCGTAAGTTGTCTTTGTGTGTTACAGGTTCCTATTTGGTGAAGTTCACCCGTTTAATCCTAGTAAAGTCTAGTCAAATTTCTAGTTAAAATGTTAAGCTTAATTACTACCCCTAGCCCAAATCAGAGCCGGTGAACGTTTGCTATTTCCTAACTCGTTCCCTCTTTCCTTTTTCATCTCTCTTTTTCTCTCTCCCTCCGTCTCTCCTGCGTCCTACTACGAAGTTTACTTGTAGCGCGCTTGACTCCCGCCGGAGGCAGGGTAGAACACTGGAGAGGCTGTATTGCTTTGGACACACCAGTTCTCGTCTGATCACTGAATTTAAGCAACGCAACCCCTGTTAGTACTGACATGAGTGGCCGCTTGGGAAAACTGGGTACCGCTAATACCCAAAAATCATCTCATTAGTACAGTATCTGTGCAGTCTCTGCATTAGAACTACGCAGTGGACGGGGCTCTAATGACCTTGTAGTTAAAGGACCCTAAAATACCAACGAAAGAAAAAAAAAATGGTAGAATACTTAATTGTCCAACACAAAAGAAGCCAGCCGCCAGAATCGCACCTGTCCGGCTTTTAGTGATGTAATAAACTGCCCTCTCCACTCCACTACGTCATCCTGTCTAGTTAGAGACATTTCATACTTTAATGTCGGACTGTCCTGTGTGAGGGCATTAACTCCCTTCCGGTTGTTTGTTGGTGTTTTAGGGCCCTTCAACTACAAGGTCATTAGAGCCCCGTCCACTGTGTAGTTCTGATGCAGAGACTGCACAGACACTACTCGAATGCGACGATTTTTGTATACTAGCGGTACCCAGTTTTCCCAAGCAGCCACCCATGTCAGTACTAGCTGGGGTTGCGTTGCTTAACTTCAGTGATCAGACGAGAACTGGTGTGTCCAACGCAGTTTGCCGCTCCTCCCTTCCGGAAGGGAACAGAGGTCGCACCTAGGAATGTCACCAGTCTGCTGTTCGGCAATGTACGAAGGGATCTCTTTGACGTCCGAATTCGACCATCGGATTGACCACCATAACCTGAACCAATTAAATTACTGACACTGATAGTATCTGTTTTGTGCTGACCAACACGATGACGCATATAAACGTAGCTAGTCGTACTATCACCTACCATCCGCTAGAACGTGCCCTTTCAGGTAAAACCGGTCAGCCCCTCATTATTAAATACGTTTTCTTGCAATACCAGTAGTTTCTTTAAAACCCGTTAAATAAATGTCCACATTTAAAAACGAATTAATATTGACAAGCTGAAAGAATGAACTCATCCGCCTCGGTGACTCAGATGGTAGCGCGCTCGACTATTGCGCCAGTGGTTCAAGGTTCGATACTTGATCGAGGTGGGTTGACATCTTTCGGGCGAGAGAGAGGTCCCAAGTTCGCCTTCCATCGGATGGAGAACAAATTGGTGTATGATGTCATTTAGTCGCAAAAGAACCCTCGCTACTATCCAACGGGTAGACGAGGCAAAATTTCCAGGTGTAGTAGCTCGGTGGAGTGCCCCAACGAACAGTAGGCCGACGATAAATAAGCATAGGGGTTGCAGCTTTGGTCATCAGCTAGCTGCGGAAAATAACCGTCCAGTAGATCGTCCATGTGTTCATGCAGAGGAACAACAATGAGCACTTGACCCTGCCATAGGCGGGAAAAGGGTTAGTAGTTTGCAGATGAAAGGATGAAGTAGGCTTAAAAATGAGGCTTTTGTAGCCTTTTTTGCTACCTTTCTGGAGATGGAGCTGCTCTATTCTTTCTCCCTCTCCACTGAACTATGTAATGACCACCACTGATGATATCTTCACATTGTTTAGTAGACAAAAAACAGGAGACGTTGCTCACGACTATATACACCATTTTCGATTTAATTTCAGTGCAGAAAATTTCCCTCATTGTTTTCTGAATATACAACTCAGCTTAAAATACACAGAAAAAAAATATATTCTGATCCAAATTTTGTACCTACCCCCCCTCACTCCCCCCAAAAATTACAATAACCTATCTTAGTAAGGCCATTCTTAATCTGTATTATGCGCTCAATTAGCGTGAAATCTAGATTGTGAACTTAGTAAAGAGTTATAATTAGCATTAACATTATATGATTAAGTCTGGATACCAAGTTTGGTACGTGGGTGTGCTTTTTTTGACTATTTTTTAATGCGAAAATGAAACGACAACTTGCCGCCATCTTGCTTCAGTAAATTTATCTTCAACCGCCATTAAATTAACATCAAAAAAGAATCGTTCCTTTCAACCAATCCACTATCTGCATGCGCTCCAATTCTAATTGTCTCGTGCTACAGCGCCATTATCACGTGCTCACTCGCCACGTGGCATCAAAACAATTTTTCTAAATAGGGTGACTCATAAATTAACGGATATTAATCATTCTTCTTACTACAATAGACAGCAGAACCTTGCGAGCAAAAAGCGTGGACAGCAGTGTCCTTCTCTATGATTAACACCGTGACGTCACAAATCCTTTTAGCTGTCTCTTAAAATCACGGGGAAATACAGTGGACCGTTATTGTATTTTAGGAGCTATATGAGGCCCAAGTTCAATTTCCTAGTTATGGACACAGGTAGCAGTGGCGATACCCACCAACTCTAGTGCTCTAGGGTAACACCTACGGTTAAGGTCCTCTAGAGTAGAAATGCGAAGACATAAACTGGCAAGAAGTACAAATGAGAGGGGTCAAAAACCCCGGAATTGCCTTAGGCGACCTGCAGGTCAGGGGTTTTACTTGGACATGACTGGAGCCGAAATGTAGACTTTGTATGATATGCACTGAATTGTCCCGGTTGCGTCAGTAATATACGAGTATACCGCTAGACCAGCGATTCGCAACCTTTTGTTTTTTTGCCATGGTACACTTTTACTAATTTCATAATTTGGCGGCACACTAACAACGACACATTTCGGGGCACACAAACGCCAAAGAAAATATATAAGTTGCAACCTAAAGGCTGGTTCAGTGGCAAGCGCTACCAGCGAAAAGAGCGCGCGCGCGCAACCAACAAAATGGTGACGTAGAGCACCGTCACCAAGACGAACTGCGCGTGTACTCGTTCAGTGGTAAGCGGCAGATAGGACGCGCTCCAAGTTGATTTTCACGATGTCCGCTAGGCAGCGTAATGAACGAACAATGGTGTAATGGCATAATGGGCATCGTCTACAGCACAACCAGCCAATCATAAGCGCGCGGGAGTGCTGCGCTCTGAAAGCAGTTGACTACTAGTCAAGTGCACTTTTACTCCCATTCCTCAACTCACTCCCTACATAATTACGCGCCGACGTCATTCATTTCTGTGTTGCTTCGTCTGCTGACGCGGTATCTGCCACTCTTGCGCGTGCCACTGAACCATCCTTTACCCTATGAAAAAAACTTGCCTCGGTGGCGCTCGGTACCTGTGTCAGTAGTTTTTGGTTCAATACTGAACTGAGGTGGGTTGGCTTTTTTCGGCGAGAGAGAAGCCCTGAGTGCACCTTCTGTCGGGTGAGAAGTAAAACCGAGGTTCCGTGTGGTGTACGATGGCATCTGCACGTGGAAGAACCCTCTCTATTATGGAACGGGTAGAGGGCCAAAATTTCCAGGTGCAGGAGCTCGCCCCCCTGTCTGCGGGTTCTAGCCCTCCACTCCCCTCTGTCTCCCACCAGGTCCCCGTCCACCCCACACACTGCCATGTCCATACGGACAACCTGTTCCGACGTCTGCTTCGGTCTCCCCCTGCCCCGGGTGTTACCGACCGCCTGCATTCCTGGGAAGGACTACTAAGCAACGGGTAGATAAGGCAAAATTTCCAGGCGTAGGAGCTCGCCCCCTGACGAACAGTAGACCGACGATAAATAAGCATAGGAGTTGCAGCTTTGGTTGGCAACCGGCTGTGGGAAAACACTGCCCAATATATCGCCCTTGTGTCCAGTCAGAGGGACAAGATGGGTACCCGACCTCGCGGCACAGTGGTTGAGGATCGCCGTGCTAGACGGTGTGCTTACGTAGCTGGCTGCCGAAATAATGCCGTAACAGCTTCCGTCGGCCTGATTTCTTTCCCGAATTATTTTGTACCGATTCCAGGAGACGAGATCTTACGCTTGGAATTTTGGTGATCTACACATCACTTTCACTAGCTGTAAAAAGGAGATCTTGTAGGCCCAGTGGGCTCGTCTTACACACCACATGGGGACACTATTTCTCATCCGAGATAGAAGGATCAATTGAGGTTTACTTCCTTCCTTCTCGTCCGAAAAAAACGGGCCTATAGTTGTTGTGTAGCCTGTTACACACATTACTTCTCCCTCTGTCTCTCTCGTCCGAAAAAAAAAAGCCAAAAAAGTCAGGCCTGTAATCAAGGACTCGAAGAGTTACGCTACAGAGCTATTGAGACGGGGGGGAGGTGTGTAAAATAATGAATATAGCGGTCGTGTGCTTTTCTTTTCTTCTCGATGTTTTCTTGAGACGGTGGGTCGTGTTTTGTAGTAGAACATTCAGCAGATTAAGATTCACGAAATGTGTGCGGGGACGGGGGACACTGAATGCCCCTGAACTGAATTAATTAGGAGAAAAGGGTTTGAAAAATAATAATAAGAAGAAAGCGAGAGGGAGATGGACTCATTAACTTATGCGTTATAAATCTAATGGGGAGATCATTATGTTGCAAACTGTTTGGGCAAAAGTAGAGAAGTAGAAGGGGGAGTTGGGCCTGGTGCTATTGTTGCACCTCCACACCCTTCCCTTTGGTTCTCTTCAATTGAGAAGTTGCTTTTTTTTGTGTTCTTATGTCTTGTTATATATTTCTTGCCGACCTGGAAACAGTAAAGAAATTATAACATTGCCAATTCATAAAATGGTAAGAACGGGTGTATCCGGCTTCAAAAGGTAGGGAAAAAATGAGGTACAGGTTATCTAGTAATTAATCTCAGTTTTAATAATAGGGACCGTGTTTTGATTGCCTCCATTAGGACATCCACAGGGCCTATCTCTCTTTTGTTAAATATTTGTCTTCATAGGCCCACAGGTGAAAATGGAATTGTTACTTTCCAAACTTGTACTCGAAATACAAAAGTTGTATACCTCTTTAACATTAGGAGAGAAAGGGTATATCGATATGAATTGTTTCAGAAGGTGTGATAAAAAAATTAATTAAAGCTACGACAATCTTAATAGTCGATTATTAAAAATGTATCAAAGGCCTCATTAAGCGTCTATAAAGAGATCATCCAAATCTTGAAAGAGGGGAAAAAAAGCATATCTCGGTTAGTCCTGGTTTAAGACATACTTTAGGTGCACAGTTGCCTATTTTTCGAAGCACCATTTCGAGTGACGTCATCATCAACTATTTTATGGAGGCGGAGTTGTCATTGGTTGGCATAGTTACCAAACACGTGCTTCGAAGCGTCGTCGTGTTCTATTGTCATGCAATCTCGTCGCACGCGAGCTCGTGCCATTAGCGGTTTTCTTAAAATTAAAGGTCGACCATTGAAATTTCAGCCAGCAGAGGGTGTCACCAGTCATTATTCTACTTCATGCGCAATCGCTCTCTGTCCTACTAGACCCCTGTCCTACATATCATCTATCCGATTGTCCAGTGTGTAGTGACCTGCCTGTATGCCCCACTCATCATCATCCCTGTCCACCAAACACGCTACCGCATCCTTACGAACAACCTGTTCCCACGTCTGCTTTGGTCTCCCCCCTGCCCCGGGTGCTCCCAGTCACCTGCATTCCTGACTTGTATGTCCCGCTAGGATTTTGAACTACGTAGCGCTCAACAGTTCACGAAATACTCAAAAGAAAGCCTGCTAAATTCTCTCCCTCATCATCATCATACCCTTATCCTGCCTGCTATAGAGCCTGCGGGTTCTAACTCTTCACTCTCGCCTATCTCCCATCAGGTGCTCATCCACCCCACACTATCACATCCCTTCGTACAACCCGCTTCCACGTCTGCTTTAGTCTTCCTCTGCCCCAAATGCATCCTACCACCTGCATTCCCCAGAAGAGACCTAACGAGCTCCTCCTCCCCCTTCTCATCACACGCCCATCTCATCTTTTCTGCAATATCCTCCACCCCAAAGCTACCCTTAACGTACTCAGTCCTAATTCTGTCTACTCTCGACGCCCCACCCATGCACAGCAGCGTTCGCAATTTAGCTACCCCCCATTCTATTGTCATGGCTGTTCCGCACTGTCCGACTCTAATCCAGGCAGGATGGCTAGCCTAACCACCGCCATGTAGAATTTCCTCTAGCTTTATTGCAACCCTCCGATCATAAGGACTTCACTTCATCCACCCAACATTGACCCCACGGGTCACATCCGAATCTATTTATAGGCACCCCTATTCCTAGGTACTTGAACTCTTGCACTGGGGGTCCGTTTGACTCTTGATCCCAAGGTGCGCTGGTTCGACTCTGGTCAACGCGGCTGTTTTTTCTCTTTCAGGAGATAGAAGTGTATTCTATAGATAAAGGTTGCAAGTTTAGCAGGCAGAGGCGTCGCTAAGGTTGGTGATACCCAGTGCGGTGACATGTTGTCACCCCCCCCCCTCAGTGCGGTGACGCCATGGTGTGGGGGACACCATGGCGAAAAAAGCTGCTCTGCATGCTCTGTACCTTCTTCTGTTTTGGTGTCACCCCTTTTGTAATGGCGCGAGTGGTGTCACCCGGTGCGGCCCGCACCCCCTAGTGACGCCAAGATCTCCTTCTCCTCCATTGCAGTGGACCTTTGAGGATGTCAGGCCGTCTTCGTTTCTTTTTGGCTCAGGAAGGGCTCATGTGCAGTAGTGATAATACCATGCACGTATTACACGTTAGACATCGGGGGACTGTCTCGGGGTTACTCCTTCCCATCTGCTTTTTATTGGAGGACAAACATGGGAAAATTGCTCATCGCAGGCAGAATCGAACCTGCATACCACGCGCTCGATTGAAGCGGGTGCGAGTCTGCAGCTTTTTCATGATCTCAAAATTGAGGTTATTAAGTTGAATAAGATTTTGATTAACGTTTTATATACGAGCTTTTAATGTGCCTCAGTCTGTTGTTGTGGTTATCAGTCTCAATTATCAAAAATTATGATTTAATGATCATAATCGTCAGTCATAATTATAATTTATAGCGAAAGGGGTAAGGTAACTATCTAAAGCACACACATACATGTGCCCCTCTTGTCTTTCTTTTCACAACTTACTCCCTAGCACAACGCCCTCTAGTACCACTTCGTGACAATTTATAATTTCTTGACAGATTTTTGATTCAAAATGGCGGAGTTGTTGTTGATTTTCAATCAAAATTAGTTTTGTATTTTTCTTCTTCACGTCATAATTTATATAGTATACATATATTAAGATTTCTACCTGAAATTTAATTAATAGTGTCATGTTTGTAGAATAGTTTAAACAGGTGTGCTATTAATGGTAATTTCGAAAAATCTATAAATCATAATTATTGATTTCATATGATATATTTCTGTCAAAGATTTTGATTTGTAATTTTTTGTTTACTAAAAAAAAAGAAGTGAGAGATTCAGTTTCGTCATAAATTGAGGCCAGTGACCTCATTTCGGACGACTGGGTCATTTCCAAAAAAGAAAATTAGACGATGGACGGACACCACCAACCCAACCACTTAACATGACCTCGGCATTAATTGGAAGGACCACAAGCAAGCCTTAAATGCATGTATACAAAAAGAAATATTTCATTAAAAAATTGATATTAGACAGCAAATGACCGGATAATCGCTTTTTAATATTAGTTCTCAAAGGGTTGTTATTATTATTGGCAGCCTGCTGTTGTCACGAAATGGCGTCATGTTTACCTACCACGAGCAAAGTGTTTCACTTGGAGGCAAAGTCGTGGCTACCTCTCCCGTTACACACACCCAATACCTTCCTGGATCCATATTTTGTCTTATGTCTTTCAAAAAAAAGTTAGGTAAGTCGGAATTGAACCGGTATCCAAAGACTGTAGCGCAATTTAGGATGGTGTAATGGACGAGCTTAGTAATGTGATTAAAAGAGGGCGCTGGTTTTCTACAATGAAATACATGAACACTGATGTTTGCCTCACCTGGCGATCACCAAAGAATCAAGCATAGGGGTCGGCAGCCGGCTGCGTAAAAATAGGGAGTTTTATTAGAGAGTTTTCTGGCTGCGTTTCTACCCGACGTACGCTACGCAATGCAAACGAAATGTCAACTGCGAAAACTCAGACACTGCGTACGTCGGCGCAGTTCACGATTCGTCTGTATTGCGTAGCGTACGTCGGATAGAAACGCAGCCAGAAAACTCTATTGTAACGTTACTTTGCAAACGCACGCTACGCAATGTAGACGAATCGTGAACTGCGCAGACGCACACAGTGTCTGAGTTTGCACAGTTTACCATTCGTCTGCATTGCGTAGCGTACGTTTGTAAAAACCGTTGCAATAAAACTCCTTTTGCAAACGTACGCTACGCAATGCAGACGAATCGTGAGCTGCGCAGACGCACGCAGTCTGAGTTTGTGCAGTTGACGATTCGTCTGCACGTTGCAATAAAACTTTGCAAAAAAAACGTTGCCTAACTCCCTAATGCCGTCAGGGCCGTCATAACAACATATGGGCTCCGGGGCAAAGCAGTGTGCTGGGCTCTGTAAGACAACTACTCACCAGGAATAATATATAAATGGTCCCTTGGCATCTACATTGTTTGTTTGTTGGAGCTTAAGGTCCCGTCAACTACAAGGTCATTAGAGACCCGTCCATTGCATAGTTCTAATACATATACTGCACAGACACTACACCAATGCGACGATTATTGGGTATTAGCAGTACCCAGCTTTCCCGAGCGACCATCCATGTCAGTACTAACTGGGCTTGCGTTGCTTAACTTCAGTGATCAGACGAGAACTGGTGTGTCCATCGCAACTCGCCGCTCTTGGCATCTACAGATTAGTATGGGCCCATGCCTTAAGACGCCACTGAACACCGTCCAACAGATCGCCCATGTGTCCCAGTGGAACAAAAGTGAGTACCTGATCCTGTCACAGGCGGTAAAAGGGTTAGGGATAGTGATGATGACGACGACAATGGAAATTAGTGCGCTATTCTGATCTATTCTCAACCCTCAACAGTGATGGAATTGCGATGCTGATAGCATGGTCCATGGGTTTGCTCCTCAGTGGTTCCATCTACAAACGGACGCCTACCGCCCTCCTCAGTTAACTCCGATGGGGTGATACCTGTTAGTCAGGAGCACTTGCCGCCACCTCAGTTACACACATAAAAAAAAACAGGAAATTAATTTCTTTTTGAATCTAGTGAGATATTGGTGGTGGGATAGTTAAATGAAGAGGGTAAGATGGCGAGACCACACCGAGAGAGGGGGGAGGGAGCGACAGAGTGAGCATTCTTAATTTGTCGAATTAATGGAGTGTAGCGTGAAAAAGACGTTTACAGACATGGAAAAGGAGGAGGGAGTTGTGGGTTAATAGCATCATATTAACAATGGGACAGAGTATTGATGTGATGAGAATATTTTGGGCCATTCCCTAATGGGACAACTTTACAAAGGGTTTACATACTTTGTTCTCTTCTTTTTTTTCTCTCACCTTTTGGATTTCAGTATTTTCGATTGTCAGCACAAACACATAAAAAAATTTCCCTTAAATGTGCCTTTTTTTAGATGCTGGAATAAAGTGAGGAGGAGGAGAAAGGGGTGAGGTGCATTCAAAAAAATGGATCCACAAACTTCAAGGCGCGCGAGATCAACAAAAAAAAAACACCTATGCAATACATTAGTCTAAGACGTGGACTTGTGATACACTGCAGTACAACAAAAAATGCGGAAGTGCATGCAACGAGGTGAGGGACTAAATAAACTGGGAAGAAAGGGGTGAAGCTAAAAAAGGCAATTTCATTAAGAAAGGTTGATGTGGTGGTGGTAACAATTCATTAAACATAAGCTAGTTAACTAAACCACAAATAACAGATACATATTATGCAAATTAGATGTGCGTTCGCGCACGCAAACTTGTCAAAATTTAAAATTTCGCCGCAACTCTTTTTAATTTCTTTTCACTGCAATAAAAATAGTCCTTCTGCACGTGCGTTCTACATCTCATTGTTGTTTGTTCGTGTTTTAGGGCCCTTCAACTACAATATCATTAGAGCCTCGTCCACTGCGTAGTTCTGATGCAGAGACTGCACAGACACTACACTAATGCGACGATTTTTGGATACTAGCGGTACCCAGTTTTCCCAAGCGGCCACCCATGTCAGTACTAGCTGGGGTTGCGTTGCTTAACTTCAGTGATCAGACAAGAACTGGTGTGTCCAACGCAATTCGCCGCTCCCTACATCTCATTTGACTTGCGACAGTGGTCCCCAGGTTCGATACTGAATCTGGGTTGGCTTCTTTCCGGCGAGAGAGTGAGAGAGAGGTCCCTAGTGTCTCCGCCTTCCGTCGGATGAGAAGGAAAGCCGGTGCTCTACTGGGTAGTGCACGACACCCATTTGCATGTCAAAGAACCCTCTCTACTACGCAACGGGCAGATCAGGTAAAATTCCCAGGTTTAGGAGCTAGGAGGAGTGACCCAACCAATAGCAGCAAAGCAACTCCTAACCCTTTTATCGCCTATAGCAGGGTCGGATACCCATTTTGTCCCTCTGAATGTACACCAGGATTCTATTTGACAGTGTTTTCCTTAGCCGGTTGCCGACCAAAGCTGCAACCCCTATGCTTATTTATCGTCGGTTGTTGTGTTTGTTGCGGCTTTTCGATCCACAACTGCTGTGGTTATTAGGACGCAGAAAGACAGTCACGCCATGGTGGTGGGGATGTAAAGGGCCATGCAGCAATCCTTGGAGTTGGTGTTTTCCACATGCACTCCGAAGGTCCGGTAGGATAAATAACCCCTGAGCCCCCACTAGTGCAAGGTCCCCACTGGTATCGTATGCCTTCTCAACACGAAAGAAGACGGCCACTCAGTACTGCGGCCACTAAGTGCCGTCTGTGGAGAAAGGCCCACTCAGTTGAGTGGGACAATGCCTGCCGTCTTCTAGCTCTGTACATGTCAAAGAAGAAGAGGTGGGGTTATTCGGAGAGGACCCCAGCCTCTAGGCTCTCGCAGGTAGTAGGACCTCGCACAGGTAACCGCCAGGGGTCATAACCCCCGAGTACCGGACCAATGGCATCGGCGACTAACTATGCCGATCCCCGACAGAAACCTGAGGGGTATTAAGAACCCTTCTAGCTGATTGGCCAGACCGGGTATCCGCCTGGCCGCCCGTTTCCCAGTGGAAGCTGTGGCCAAAGTGGCGTGTCAGAGACTTTGGATCGCAACCCTACCGCTCGATGTGTCGGAACCACCCTATCAGTGCGGGCTGGTCCAGAGACATCGCAGGGGGTGCGCCTCCTCAACCACCAGGATCCGCATTTCCCAGGGTGCGGGTTTCCACGCACGGCAAACAGGCGGGTAGGTGTTTCTTTACGGTAACCTCAGTGAAGAGCCTACATCGACCGAGAGCCCGTCAGACCACGACGGCGGAAACGTCCAGACAAGGACTCAAGCAAGTCACCCCTTTTAGTCGACTTTTACCACATGCAGGGAATACAGTGTGCCTATTCTAACCCGCGCGCACACGGGGCATTTATCGCTTCGTGTGTAGTGAACGAAGTCGTCACCGCGCAAAAAAAAAAACGTTGGGTGCAGCCTGCAGGATGAGACAAGGAAATGAGTCAAAATACGTGGGTGGACACTTGAACATACCAAGGGTGGACAACTGGCATTTCTTTACCCCTTCGGCAAGGGCAGATGTTGCCTAAAATTTCGTGATATCATTTTTTTTTAAAAAATGTTTCATCCGAGATTGGTCAACGTTTTTGTTTAGTGACCACATAGCTACTGCACATGATTTCATTGTCCATCCCTACTTGGTGTGAAACTTAAAGAGGTCAAGAGCGGCTCTATTTAGCCATGGGTGGATAATATTTTGTCAAGAGTATCACTTTAAAAAAAACCTTTATTTTGCTAAATTAGTGAGACAGACAACATAAGACAGAAAACAAGGTTCGGCCATCAAATGAATATGACAAGGAATTAATAGTCTATATATCAATACACGAATATTCGATGACAATATTAATGATTGCAAACTGACCACTGTGGTCAACCAATTCAAATACAACCGCTGGATGTGACTGACAAGATTCTACTTTGTAGAGTGAACATGTTAGCTAACTTCTCCTGATTGAGAAATGTCTTGATAGGAAATATTAGGGGCAAATCTGACTGACCACTACAACCCCACCACACGTTCAGAATAGTTATCAGAGCAGAAAACACACTAATCATAATTTATTTTTTATATGAAATAAAAAAACATAATAATTAAAATGGATGTCATTCCCTGAATTAGATGAAAAGATATTATCACAAAAGTAAAAGGTTTCTAAGTCAATCATACTGCGAAAAGATAAGAAAAGCCACTCCAATTTCGTCAGTGTCACGTGACTTGTTCGTTCTTCTATTACACGAGTATTATATCATCATCACTCTTAAACCTTTTCTCACTGAAGTCAGGGTGCTGCCGACGAAATGCTACAATCCCCGCTT
This sequence comes from Trigoniulus corallinus, assembly GCA_013389805.1. Lineage (NCBI taxonomy): Eukaryota > Metazoa > Arthropoda > Diplopoda > Spirobolida > Trigoniulidae > Trigoniulus > Trigoniulus corallinus. The sequence continues at coordinate 49,946,253 of JAAFCE010001036.1, read as the reverse complement.
ATTTGACGTCGACCCGGGGGCGGATCAAGCGGGAGCACTTCAAAAAATTTGCGTCCCAAATATTTTTAAATATTCAGAACCCTTAGTATAATTCTAGCTAACAATTACAATAGGTCCTCTAATGCCACTTAGACAATGTCCCATCTTCAGTGGTTTAGCCAACTGCAGATTGGACTGGCAGCATAGAAATGGGGATAGCAATGCAAAAATGTCTCATTAGTTGCAAAGTTGAATCATGCATGAGATGAAATATGCGCCCCAGTGAGGCACTGTGGGGGAGCAATTGTTGCATTGCTCCCACCCTGGATCCGCCCCTGCGGCAGCCTAACGTTTTCAAGGAACACTGGAGAGCTTGAGTGATCCGTTAGAAAACGACGTACAGTATGTTACGCAAAGCAGATGAATTACGTCCTGCGCATGTACTAAATTCCTAACAAGGATATGTGCACTTGCATAGTACGTATTTCGTCTGCTTTGCGTAACATACGTTGTGCACCAACGGATCACTCAAGCTCTCTAGTTTATTTCATAGAGACTAGTCCGGAAAGGGTCCTTTTATGAGATAGAGAGAGATGGCATGGGCATGTGATGAAATGATGGGAGAAGGATTTAGTTAGGTCCATCACAGGGACGTAGGTTATTGGGAGCACCCGGGGTAGGCGAAGACCTAGGTAAGTAAGGATATGATAGTGTGTGGAGTGGATGGGAACCAGGTGGGAGATAGGCGAAAATGAAGAGCCAGAACTCGCAGATCCAACTCTGCCACAGGCGGGATAAGGGTATGATGAATATAATACCTGGTAGAAAGAATCCTTGACGTCAGTCATCCAGACAGACGGGCACCTGATCCTGCCACAGGCGGGATACGGGCATGATGATGATGTAGGAAGGGTTGTTTTGAAATGCGGTGGAGACATCATACACACCACACAGTACCACGGCTTTATTTCCCATCCGAAGAAAGGCGCACTTGGGAATTGGGAACTTCCGTTACCCCCCCCCTCTCTGTCTCTCAGAAAGAAGCTACTCGCATCGGTCCAGGATCGATCCTGCGTGTGTTAAGTTGCTGAGCTCCGCGTGCAATTATCTTAAAGGCAGCACTAAGAGAGTTGCACAATAAATTGTTATTTGTGTTTTAAGGAGGTCCATTGAGAAACCTAAATCCAACTTTGAAAGTGGTCAATAAATCAGATAGCACTGAAAGTGACACACAACAGGAGAACCTCGCGCCCCCTTCCCCTCTTCACCCTGTTCTCCCATTATCATCCTCAATTCTCACTATCCCCCACACCCACCTTTCTTTCTACTTCCTTTTCGTCTTGTCCCCGCGAAAGGAAGGTCCATTAATTCTTCAAAGCAACATTTTTGTGGTCAGTTAAAAAGAGTTAATCACTATATGTTTTTTTTATCATTCCGTAAATCTTGACTAAGGATTGCAAAGGTACTAAATTACAACCGATATGGACATTGGATTTTTTTAATTTTTGAATTCCGTGGACTTTATTTTTTTTAGTTCCTCAGAGAACTTCCCCTAAGGGGCCGCAGGTAAGTCCACAGGTGAATAAAATTAAGTGCTTAATTTGACTTGACCCGCTTTTATACCGAATACCATATGTTTATAAATGGTCAGTATTAAGTCTTAGTCTCTCTCTCTAAAATGTGTGTCTCACAGATTTAATCTTTGTAGAGACAAACATAAGTTAATTTATTAAACGAAATTAATTTAATTTTGACACCAGGTAAATAGGTAGAATGATATTTTTCCTATTTCATTCTGGGTTTGGTCGGATTTGTTTATCAAACTTGGACCTGTCAACTCTTGAAGGCCATTAACCGATACAGAGAAACCACCTCCACCTACACCTGAAAATTTTACTGATGCCTACATACGGGCGCAGAAGATAGCGTGCTCGACTATTGCGATCAGTGGTTCCAGATTCGATATTGAATCCAGGTGGGTTGGCTTCTTTCGGACGAAAGAGTCGTCCCGAGTGCGTCTTCTGCTGAATGGGAAGTAAAGTTGGTGCCCTACCGTGTGGTGTGTGCGATGTCACTTTCACGTAGAAGAACCCTCTCTACAGCGCAACGGGTTGACACTGCAAAATTCCTCCGTTTTAGTTGGTGTTTTAGAGCCCATCAACTACGCGGGTCATTTGACCCCCGTCCACTACGCGGTTACGACGATTTGGGTATTAGCAGTACGCAGTGTTCCCAGGCAGTCACCCTTGCCAGTACTAGCTGGGGTTGCGTTGCTTAACTTCAGTAATCAAACGAGAACTGGTGGGCCTAACGCAATACAACCATTCACATAATTCCCAGGTGTAGGAGCTCGCGGGAGTGCCCCACGAACAGCAGACCGACGATAAATAAAGAGAGGCTGCAGTTTTGGTCGGCAGCTGGCTGCTGAAAAATACCGTCCAACAGATCGCCTATGTGTTCATCCGAAGGGAAAAAGATGGGTACCCAACCCTGCCCTGTCACAGGCGAAAAAAGGGTTAGCGGTTGCTGCTAGTTTTTGCAAAAAAAGAGTTTTGCTTCAATGGGCTGTGTGTTTGACTAGTGAGTCAATTTGTTGTTGGTTCGATCCTTGGCCAAGGTAGACAAGAAGAAAGTTCCAAGTGTTAAATGGGAAGTAAACCCGCGGTCCCGTGTACCATATCAACACTACAAATGAATTGGCCCTCTCCGTTCCTGAATTGTCTCCAGAAAGGAGTTAGGTCGACGTTGATTGACAGCAGTATTTGGTTGGCAGCTGGCTGCGTTCAACAAGTAGCCCTTGCGTTCTCAGTGTCAACGGAGTAAATGAGTACCCAATCTTGCCGTAGACGGGAAATGGGATAAAGAATTATGTAGAAGGGTACTGCTAGACGAACCACGTAGATGATCACTGTCTTTAGGTCAATTTCGCATCACGGGAGGGAAGAAGACACGAGGTTTGCAGTCCGAGTAACACTACCCTCCTCTATCAGGATTCGAACTTGTGATCAATGAGTTCAGCAGTCAATTTTCTTTAGTCTATCGAAGAGAGCTTTGTATTACAAGATAATGACTTCAGTGATAAAAGTCAATTTTGTATTTGACATACCTCTACCAACTCTGAGGGCCATTTACTGAGGAGGTAGCAAAATAATGAATTCTCCTACACCTGAGAATTTTACAGGTCTGACCCCGACCCTGCCACAGGCGGGATAAGGGTATTAATTAGATGATGATCCAGGAAGAAAGAATCCCTATTTTACTCGACAAAAAGTTATTTTTTCTGTGCTGAGATCTAACCTGCGATTACGAAGTGAGGCCACGCACTCTGACACCTTTCCGTCTCGTTGACTAAATAAATGGTAGCTTTGTCGTTTATCACCCCACGGATACAGGTTCGCTCCTCGTGTCTTTAAGAAGAGAGAAAAGACCCACGAGCACCCGCTGGTACAAAGCAAGGAAGGCCGTCGTCCCGTGTAGAGTTTGCACGACGCCATTGTTTGTTGGTTGGTGTTTTAGGGCCCTTCAACTACAGGGTCATTAGAGCCCCGTTCACAGCATAGTTCTTATGCAGAGACTGCACAGACACTACACTAATGCGCCGATTTTTGGGTATTAGCAGTACCCAGTTTTCCCAAGCGGCCACCCATGTCAGTACTAGCTGGGGTTGCTCTGCTTAACTTCAAAGATCAGACGAGAACTGGTGTGTCCAACGCAATTCGCCGCTCCACGACGCCATCATTGCACATAAAAGAACCCTTGAAACATGGAATAAAATACATTGTACGGCCGGCAAGGCGGGCCGCTTGGTGTAGATCGACGTACTTTCCAGGTGTAAATTATCGCCCCTCTGGCGCCAGTAAATTACCTGCGGAAATTAGCAGGCCGACGCTAAAGAACTAATCAACGACCAACAACAAACTATTTGGACTGCCGAAACGGGACATACAGGAAAATAAGGAGGTGCTACCAAGAGTAGGAAGAGGAGGGGGGACTAGGAGGAGGAAAAGATTTAAAATTTGGACTGTGAATGGACACTACAAAACGAGCTGTTATAGTTTTATTTGAGGACACAAGAGATTGTTATCATACCGTTTTTTTCTCTTTTCAGAAATATAATATTATTATTAGATATTTGTCACTTTTTTTTCGTGATCACCTACCACCAACCTTTACTAGCCCCTACCCTTACTAGTCGTCCCCTTCTCCCCCTTTTTTTTAGGCAGCTCAACAACTTCCTCTTTTTTTAGTCTTAAAATATTAATTCGTAAATTTAAAATACATACATTATCTTTAATCTGAATGTATCTAATCCTCGGAAGGGTTAATCCAACTTGTTTATTTCAAGCACGTCAATTATCTAGTAGTTAATTTGTCATTAAAATTTTCAAATCTATCCAAAGCTCATTTATGCCTAAATGTAAATTAGGTAGCAGTGATAGAGGTAGTGGTAGGGCCAGATTATGGCCATACATGGTGTCTCAAAGTCGTGAATGAATTTTAATATAAAATTTATCACATTCCTTGACAGTCAAATAGTAACCTCAATAATTAAATCAAATAAAAATAAATTTTTCTTTCAAACCTTGTTAATTAAGGAATTTGTTTTTCCAAAAATAAAAACCACTAGTAAGGTTATAAAACTAAAATCATTGAAGTATTTTTTTTCTCCTTTCATTTATAATAAAAAGGGTTATTTTTATGACACTATATATAGTTGAAATAGTTCAAAAATATATTGTATATCAACAAACTAGAAAGTGAAATTTAATGAATTTTATCACAAAGGTGAGAAGAGAAAGGGGTGCGTGTGTGTATGTTGGACAACAATTTATGGAGTGTGATATCGATAATAAATAGGTCAATGAAAAAAAATTGTTTATACAAATAAATAAAAAAAACACACATGGACAGGGTGATGGAGAAACGTGGCTATGTCCTCATATCATTAAATAGTTCAATCAAATCTTCAAAATTAAAATTTTTTTTTTTTGGTTTTAACACATCACGCACATGCAAAAGAGAGATAGGGAAGGGTTCAGGTTTGGAAAAGAAAATCAGAGGAGTGCAAGAGGCGGAGGTGTGGGGCGATAAAGATGGAGAGTGAGGCAGAGGAGGAGAAGGAGGAGAAACTAAAAAAAAAAATTAGGCTCTCCTCTTCCCCACTCTCCTCTCACCCCTTCCTTCCCTCACGCTCACTACCTGTCTCTCCTCGTTTAACTGGTTATTTATATCATTAATAAAAATTAATGAAACTAACTTGGTATATCAAATATATGCTGCATGCAAATGATAGGTAAGAAAAAGGATTGTCTTTATGGCCCATTTCTGGCATCCTTAATTGGTTGAAATTTCCCAGAATGTTACTTAGAAGGGTGGTGGCTAACTGGTCAGTTGGACGTCTGATTGAGATTGAGTTGTTTGACTGCCCATTTTGTGTAATTTCACGGTTTGTTTCTTTTACAATATAATTTTAAAAAAATATTAGACGCCATCTCTTTAAGTTATTATTAAGATTTTTTAACTCTGTGGTTGTAACTGACCAGAAGAAAGGGGCAAAAAATTATATTTCGAGTCTCTTTTTTTTTTATTGTCCGGATAGAAGGTGGAGGTGGTGTGAGGGACAGAAAACGAGAGAGAGAGGTCATTATTCAGCAATACTAAGCAAAATAATCCAAAATTGGAACGGGTGAAAAGGAGAAAGAGGAGGAGGAGAAGGTAAATGGGGAGGGGTGAAAATTTCAACCTAATTTCACTTGATATCCTTTCAAGGTTTTAACTTTTAATTTGAAAATTGTGACATTAACGAGTGGAATTTGAATGTTCTGACATGACAACGTTTAAATCTCACGTGACATATGAACGAAATTGTTGCAACAACGCTTTCTCAGGGGTGGACCTCATAAATTTCATCAAATTGCAAATGTCCTTGGCACAACTTGGCTTCAGACGTGGCAGTAGTGGTGGTGGTGTGGAGGAGAAATGAGAAGTGAATTTAGTTTTGCTAATTTCTGACCCTTCCCCCACCGTTACCCTTTCCAAAATCGTACACTAATTTTGCCTCCTTTCATCCTCGCCCTCTCTCCCCCGTTAGACGCCTTTACATATGGCGGTAGGTCGATGAAATTCAACATGTGAATCATCTCAATACATAGCAATACAGATCTTACTTGCAATGCCCATCACTGTCATCATCATCATCATCTCGCCCTTCTCCCGCCTGAGGCAGGGTTGGGTCTGCGGGTTCTAATCCTTCACTCCCGCCTATCCCCCACCAGGTTCCCTTTTACCCCGCACGCCTCTATGTCCACCTGCACCACCTGCTCACACGTTCGCTTTGATCTTACTCTACCTCTGGTGCCCCCAATTACCTGCAGTCCCACAATGGACCTAATAAGCTCCTCCTCATCACATGACCATACCACCTGAACCGCTTCTCTCTCATCTTTTCTGCAAGGTCTCCCACCCCCAAGCTACCTATACCGCAATCGTTTCTGGGAGCGGCGAGTTGCGTTGGACACACTAGTTCTCGTCTGATCACTGAAGTTAAGCAACGCAAGCCCAGTTAGTACTGACATGGGTGGTCGCTCGGGAAAGCTGGGTACTGCTAATACCCAATAATCGTCGCATTAGTGTAGTGTCTGTGCAGTACATGCATTAGAACTATACAGTGGACGGGTCTCTAATGACCTCGCAGTTGATGGGACCTTAAACTCCAACAAACAACAACAACGCAATCGTTTCTGATTCTGTCGGAACTAGACACCCCACACATGTAGCGCAGCATTCGCATCTCAGCCACTTGCATTTGCCTTTCATGGTTTTTCCAATGCCTATCACTGTGTGCCATAAAATTCAAACTGAAACAAACCTATAATGCCTTCAATACCGGACTACGACATTTCACCTTCTGCGCATGATCAGATGACAGACTGGAGTAAGAAGAAGAGCATGTGCTATGAAACACCGAATGGATCCTCTCGTACTATACGAGATTGGGACGGGATGGGCCGGTCGGGTCGGGGGGAGCGACTAATTGCGTTGGGCACACCAGTTTTCGGCCGATCACTGAAGTTAAGCAACGCAAATCCAGTTAGTACTGACATGGGTGGTCGCTTGGGAAAATTGGGTACTGTTAATACCCAAAAATCGTCGCATTAGTGTAGTGTCTGTGCAAACTCTGCATAAGAACTATGCTGTGGACGGGGCTTTAATGACCTTGTAGTTGAAGGGTCCTAAAACACCAACGACGAAGAAGAAGGTCGGGTCGGGTACCCATCTTGGTTCCTCTGAATGGATAAGTGGACGATCTGTTGGAGGGTAGTGTTTGATTGGTTTGATTAGTTTGTGGGGTGGGGTGTAAGCCAGGCAGCCATAACAGGTCAACCCCTTAGGAGGCTGCCCGCGGGAGATGAGGAGGTAGGTGAAAGGACGAGGAAGAGGGTTAATTTGCTACACTCAACGTTCTTTACCAACCACCCAAGTTGGTATTGACGTGGGTGTGCGCTGCTTAACTTCAGTGATCTAACGGGAACTGGTGTGTCCAACGCAACTTGGCCGCACTGAAGCCCAAAGCTGCAATCCCTATGCTTATTTATTGTCTCCCTACTGTTGTTTGGGGCACTCTGCCGACGCCAAGGGGGCGAGCTCCTACACCTGGGAATTTTGTTTCATCTAGCCGTTGCATACTAGAGAGAGTTCTTTTCCATGCAAATGAAATCGTAAACCACACGGCTTTACTCCACACTCGAGGGAAGGCGCACTAAGAACCTCTGTCTTCTCTCTCTCACCCGGAAGAAGCAAATCCACCTCGATCCAGTAGCGAACCTGGAACCACTGATTCAGGGTTCGAGCACGCTACCTCCTCCACCACCGAGGTGGGTCGTATGGAAATCTAGTGAGGCGTTATACTCGAGATGACGAGAGACGCACAGAGGTTTTATTCGTTTCATTGGTGTTTTAGGGTCCTGCAATTACAAGGTCGTTAGGGCCTTGTCCACTGCATAGTTCTAGTGCAGAGTCTGCACAGACACTACACTAATGCGACAGTTATTGGGTATTAGCAGTCCCCAGTTCCCGCAAGCGGCTACCCATGTTAGTACTAGCTGGGGCTGCGTTGCTGAACTTTAGTGATCGGACGAGAACTGGTGTGTCCAACGCAATAAGCCGCTCCCAGAGAGACGCGCAGGAAACAAGCTGACTAAGAAAGTAGTGTGCCCGTGAGTTGGTGCATGTAAATTGAAAGGCAGGGAAGAAAAGTGACGCACGTGCAAGACCTTGACACGCAAAGTCAAGGTCCCGTATAGTTCTCCACGACGCACGTGCAGTGAGGCGCCGGTCAAGGTCAAATGCGGCCTGCACGGAATGTGGATTAACTTTTGCGAGATGTATTTTTTAACGCGTTAAGGCGACCACCAACAATGTTCTCGTTCACCTTTCTCGATTCAAAGTCATGCTTTTTTAATACGATTTAGTGATTAAATTGATTTATAGATCAGTTTGAAATGCACTGCACTGCTTCAATCGAATGCGGAAATATATTCAATGCAATTCAGACTAATTTTCAAATTGAAGAAAAACTGCTCCGATTATAATAACTTTTATAAATCGAGATTTCAAAAATATATGCACAGCTATGGACAGGCGACTTTACATATCTAAACAAGGATGAAGAGGTAAAAAGAAAAATGAACCAAAAGGTTGCACAAGCTGGGAAAGGGCGTTCCCTAAAGCCACACACTCTCCAACGCTGAGAGCGGCGAATTGCGTTGGACACACCAGTTCTCGTCTGAGCACTGAAGTTAAGCAGCTAAACCCCAGCTAGTACTGACACGGGTGGCCGCTTAGGAAAACTGGATACCGCTAGTATCCAAAAATCGTCACATTAGCGTAGTGTCTGTGCAGTTGCTGCATCAGAACTACGTAGTGGACGGGGCTCTAATGACCTTGTAGTTGAAGGGCCCTAAAAACACCAACAAACAACAGCAATCCAACGCAGAACCACGTATTTTAAGACTACCTGTCCTACACTGGAAAATCCACCTCGGTGATTGCATGTTGTACACAGGTTAAAAAAAGCAACTCCTAACCCTTTTCCCGTCTATGGCAATGTCGGGGACTCATCTTGTCCCTCTGAATGGACCCATGGGAAACACAGCGGACGGTATTTTTATTGTTCGTTGGGGCACT
>JAAFCE010001036.1:49874251-49931527 GCA_013389805.1 Trigoniulus corallinus | reverse complement strand
AAAGGGGAGAGAGGGAGAAAAGGGGAGAGAGGGAGAAAAGGGGAGAGAGGGAGAAAAGGGGAGAGAGGGAGAAAAGGGGAGAGAGGGAGAAAAGGGGAGAGAGGGAGAAACCGGAAAGAAAATTTGGAATCACATTAAAACTTTAATTATATGGAATCACTTTTCTCTATTAAAAAATAGCCCGTCTTCATTCCAAACTTTAAAATTATCTTTTATGTAACCCAAGATGGCAGCTGTTTTAAAATTTTGGGTAATTTTTTGTGCGTTAGAGAGAGAAAGAGTAAAATTGTATAAAAAGATTAGGTATTTTTTTTTCAAACCCTTTTTTAAAAGGTCCTCAAACTCAAAATTGTGACACGAGAAGAGAAAAATTATGATAATGATAATAATAACTTAATAATATCAAAAAATTAAAGCGGATTTTTTTTCCCGCCTGAATAAAAAAAATTTATTTCGTCCACCTCCTATTATCATCTTTTTATATTCAGGTGCTTTGTGAATACAAAATAATGCAGCAGCAGTACATATTAAAATATTTCTACCTTTTTCACCTGTTGTCGTTTGAAATGTTATTTTTTTTTACCCAGGGAGGCAGCAGAAGGGTTATAAAGGGGTAGAAGTACTATATAACTTTATATAAAAATTTGGAAAAAATTCTTTTTCTATATTTGAAAGTCAGTTCAGGTTTAACACCTTATATTGTTGGTGGCCAGTACATTTTAAGACACTTTTTGTACTCTCTTTCTTTCTTCCCCCATCTCCATTTTCTTGAAATGAATATTAGAAAGAAAAATACAAGTCAGTTTTCTTAGATCACAAAATGATGAGGAAGTTTACTGAATAAAAAATTATAAAATTATAAACAATTTTAAACTATACATTGTGTGAGTTAAGAAAAATAAAATGGCCACGTTTTCTAACTCGTGCCACCACCACCAAAAAAAAAGAAAAGAGACAGAAAACATGGCAAATACTAAACTGCAAAAACCGGAAGCACTTTAAATGAAAAGGGTTAGATTTCAATAAAATCACGTTTCAAAATCACTTTTGTAATTTAGATTAAAATCAGTAACTGGGGATACTTGTATGGTGGTTGTTGTTGTTGTCGTTACCGTCGTCGCTGTCGTCGTTGTAATCATTATTGTTATCTTACTTCCCGAAATGTGACCAGAAAACCAGATTAAAATCATCATAAAATTAAAATTTTTGTTTTCGATTCATTTTACATCCGCCTGTGTGGCAGGAGGTAGCATGCTCGATTATTACGTCAGTGGCTCCAGGTACGATACTAGATTGAGGTGGGTCGGGTGAGAGAGAAGCCCTGAGTTAGCCCTTCGTCGGGTGAGAAGTAAAACATGTGTCCTTCCGTGTAGTGTACAATGTCAGTAGTTCTAGGTTCAACACTGGGTCAAGGTGGTTGGCTTCTTTCGGGCCAAAGAGAAACCCGAGTGCGCCTTCGTTCGTAGGACAAGCAGGTTAAAACCGAGGTCCCGTGTGGTGTACTATGCAACGGGTAGCAAGCAACTCAACCCTGCAGGGCCGGGTAATGCTGCCATACAGTGTTTCCCCACAGCCGGTTGCCGATCAGAGCTACAACTTCTATGTTTCTTCTATGTTTATTTATCGTCGGTCTACTGTTCGATGGAGCACTCCGCCGACGACAGGGGCGAGCTCCTACACCTGAAAATGTTGCCTCATCCACCGGCGCACAGTAGAGAGGATTCTTTTACGTGCAAATGCCATCGTACATCAAACGGGACCTCGGTTTTAGCCTACTTGCTATCCGAAAGAAGGCGCACTCTGGTTTCTCTTTCGCTCGAAAGAAACCAGCCACCTTGATCAAGTATCGAACCTAGAACTACTGACGCAGTTACCGAGAGTGCTACCTACTGCGCCACCAAGGCAAGTCCTACTATGCAACGGGTAGAGAGTGAAAATTTCCAAGTGTAGGAGCTACCTCCCTGCCCTTACGAACAATATCTAGCTTTGGTGGGTAGAGATCGTCCACGTGTCCATCCAGAAGTGCACAAATGGGTACCCGACCTTGCCAGCCGCACAATGATCAGATTTCCGAGCCAGCCTGTAATCAATTAGAATCTGACGTGAGAAATATCGCGAATGACGTCACGAAGTAATAAAAGCTAATAGTGGGAGGAACCTGAATTGAACAGTTTTGCGAACGGATAGTTAAAATTGCCATCGGGTAGACGCCATTACCTGCGACAAGCTTAGTACAGTGAAACCTCTTTAATTGGTACACCTGTGGGACCCAGCCAAAGTGTACCCATCAGAGGGGTTTACCCATAAGAGGGGTATGTGTATATAAATTAATCAAAACAATATATTGTTTTATATTGTGTTTTTTTTTTTAACTGATAAAAATGCGTTGTATAATATAATATTTCTCAAAATTATTGAAGTACACAAATTTAATTTTTACAAACGAATCAATCAAGGGACGTTTGTCTACAATCAAGCTACCTTCTTATTTGCTGCCTATGGCAGGGTCGGGTACCCATCTTGCCCGTCTGAATAGATGCAAGGGTGATCTTTTGGGCTGCGTTTTTCCACAGCCAGATGCAGACTAAAGCTGTAACCCCTGTGCATATTTATTGTAGGTCTACTGTTCTTTGAGGTATTCCACCGATGCTAGGTGGCAAGCTCCTACACCTGGAAATGTTGCCTCACCTATCCGTTGCATAGTAGAAAGTTCTTTTATGTATAAATGCCATTGAACGCCACATGGGACTATGGTTTTACTTCTAATCCAAAGGAAGGCGCACTCGGAGCATCTCTCTTGCAGAAAAGAAGGCAACCCGCCTCGGTCCACTATCAAACCTAGAACCACTGCTGCAGTTACCAAGCACCCTGCCCACCGCGTCACCGAAGCAGGATGTACCCACTACAGAGGGGGTTTTCTGAAAATGGTGACATGTATTATATGTACCAATGGAGGGGTGTACCCATTAGAGAGGTGTACCGTTAAGAGGGGTAGTAATAGCATTAACCCTATGGGCAAAAAATCGGTGCCTGAAAAATCTGTACCAATAGTCCTATGAGTGGTGTACCCATTGAGAGGTTTCACTGTATTTTAATTCTGTCGTCAGACTAGAGCAGAGCTAATTAAACTCGAGGCCTGCTGGTGGAATCTGGACCTGCAAAGCCCTAGCAAGTGGCCCGTGGATCATGGTCGAAATAGTGAAATTTGTATTGTTGATATTAAGATTTTTTCTAAGCTGACGCTCAGACTTCTGGCCCATGACGATCCCCATTTTCTACATTTTAAGCTTCTTGAGTAAATTTAGTTGAATAGACCTACGCTAGAGGGTGGCGTTTATGTTTTGGATCGAAAGGGTTTTCTTCCAGGTGTCAGATAAGTTTCGAGCCCATTTTAAGAGAGCGCTGTATTGCCCTTATCCAAATACTGTAACTTACCAATTGGTTTGTTGGTGTTTTAGGACCCTTCAACTACAAGGTCTTTAGAACTCCATCCACTGCGTAGATCTAATGCAGAGACTGCGCAGACACTACACTAATGTGACGATTTTTCGGTATTAGTAGTACCCAGTTTCCCCAAGAAGCCACCCATGTCAGTACTTCAGTGATCAGGCGAGAACTGGTGTGTCCGACGCAATAAGCCGCTCCCAGTCTAAATTTGAACCCACGGCTTCAATATCGTTATTAAAAGCGTCATCAATCAATCGTTTTAGTGGACATTGTGACATCATTTTGACCACATGCCATAAACATAGTTAATCATTATCTTCCATTAAATTAACATCATAAATAACTTTGAAAGGGGGTGGGAAAGGACAATTCGTGAGTATTGTATCAAACGTACTCGAAATAACACAAAACTACTAACGGCGCTGCTACTGTTGCTCCTATGGCGAGTTTTGTCGACAGAGCGCTGTGTAAATAATGTATGCTGTTCATAACTCAATCAATAAATACACCTTTTATATGAATTAAATATATTTAAGGGACTAATCAGGAAGTGACGCTTTACTTGGCATCGAAACTCAATTGTTGTCATTTTCTTATGTCGGTTAAGAAGTGACATCTGGTGACAAGAAATGTCGAACCACAAACATAACTCACTTTGAGAAGTAAATAAAGGGATGGGCAAACTAAGTACTGAAGTAATCATTTTTGATAAATGGCGTCGTCATCTGAGACCATACTAAAAACGGTCACAGGTGGCACCTCTTAACCGATTGTTGGTGTTTTAGGTCCCATCAACTACAAAAGGTCATTAGAGACCCGTCCACTGCATAGTTCTAATGCATAGACAGCACAGACACTACACTAATGCGACGATTTTTGGGTATTCGCAGTACCCAGTTTTCCGGAGTGCCCACCAATGTCAGTACTAGTTGGGGTTGCGTTGCTTAACTTCAGTGATCAGACGAGAACTGGTGTGTCCAACGCAACTCCCCCAACGCAACGCTCCCCTCTTAACAGAGATACCTGCCACTTTCTCACAGGATAACAGGACACTCAACTTGGCCACAGGAGAGGGGGAAAGAACAAGTGGCGAACAAGTAATCAACGCTTCCCTTTGCGTCAGTAAATTGTTACGAAACCGGTGTTAAATATTTCAAATGATGTCAAATATGAGGGAAGGGGGGGCTAATGGCTACCATTATTATTTGAATAAAACTAACTGGAATAATATTTTTTTTGTAGGTGACCGACGTCCACGGGACGTGTTCCATGTGGGTGGATGCCAGCGAACCTGGCATCGGAAATTGGATGAAATATGTCCGACATTCCTCCAACTCCACATTGAGAAATATGAAAGCAGTGCTTCTTAATAGTCAGGTAAGTGCACCTCTTTTGTTCTAATTCACTCTGAACTCCATCCGAAGTGGTGAAGTACGGACAGTTGGACAGAATTGGAACAAATAACGACGGAAGTGAGGGACTCCAAATGACTCACTTCAGGTTGGAGGCGATCAATAAAATCGAGTAATTCGTGACAAATGACACGAAGTCTTGTCACAGGCGCCCTCAGACCGCGAGTGAACCTATTCGTAGCAAAAAAGAATGTCATAAACTGTGACCAGGAGTCGAACTCGCATCCACTTAAGAAGTGAAACTCATAGGCGTACTTTTGAAGGACCATTCCAAAATTACATTCCAACTATATGTGCACGAGTATAGCTCAGCGCTATTCTGTAAGCGTAATCAAAACGCTGGCACCATAATGGTATTTCTGCCCAGGGCAGGCGATGATATGACCTAAATGCAATGGGGAAATACACATAGAAATGCACTAGTATTCCTACAGTTTTTGTTTGTTTTGTTGGTGTTTTAGGACCCTTAAACTACAAGATTGTTACAGCCTCGTCCACTGTTTAGTTCTAATGCAGAGACTGCACAGACACTACGCTAACGCAACGATTTCTGGGTATTAGCAGTACCTAGTTTTCCCAAGTGGCTACCCATGTTAGTACTAGCTGGGGTTGCGTTGTTTAACTTCAGTGACCAGACGAGAACTCGTGTTTCAACGCAATGAGCAGTGTCTAGAGGTATGTTACGAGTAAGTTACGAGTGGTAGGCATTTTTGGGGAAAAATTGGGCTAACGTTATGAGAAGTGAGCCGGTGTGGGCATGTTCTGAGAACACGTGGGGGAGTAGAGGCTGATTAAACCCATTACGGAAATACAGGTTGCCGGGAACAGACTTTTTTTTAGAGGTGGGAGGGTAGGTCAAGGCAAACATGAGACAGTAGGGATATCTGACAGCTATATAACCAGGGCTGGATTGACTGATCTAACCCTCGGAGGACCATCGTGGCCCAAGTTGCAAATTTTGTCTTTTTTTGTTCCCGTATATTTCTTATTCATAATTTTAATGGCTGTGAGCTATTTTTCTAGATTTTCCCCTGGCCTAATTTTCTGTCCAGTCCGACCATGGGGATGAAGATTATTTTTACTATTCAAAACTGCATTTGGCGACCCTCAAACTGGTCTTTGAGGGGCGCACAACCTGAACACCCACTTACGCCAGCCCTGTTTTCGTCCATCCCTGGGTACCTCACCGGTGCCAAATTCAAGTCATCGGTTCTACATTGTTGATCACAGATTAAACAGGAGCAGGAGACACCAGAGAAGAACTCGCAAACAGGCGCACCTCTCGATCTCCTTGGCCAGCTAGCTTGTTGTTTAATGTGCTCAGTAAGCTGGTGAATGTGACCATGGCCCTATGCCCCGTGACAAGGAGTGGCATGCACCGTTCCTGTAATTCATCAGTAGGTGGCGTTTGTTTTCCAACGCGTCACGCCATACTCTCTTTTCATCTCACTTTTTTCCAGTCATTGTGTCCATTTCCTTCCTTCCCCTCTATGTCCTCCTCACCGTATTTCTACTTGCAATCACTGCATACAGAGACGACTGAATTAATATTTTGGCCAGAAACGTTTATGCAAATTACACAGTGCAACATCGCGTCCAACCCTTTGGAAAGTTGGCGGCGGCACTTAGAGGCTCCACCCTGCCGCCGCCGCCATTGCTACTCGTTACAGAAAACAATTCCGCCTCCGTATTTATTCACATACATGCAAATCATCGTTCTACAAGATTAATTCCAATCCAGAAAGTTTAATTTGTTTCGCCACATTTTCAATGTCATCTTCTCACACCAAAATGTGACCCTCCCAAAACCAATCACCTTGCAGAAGCACTTCATCAGGAACCACAGCTACCTTCCTCCTAAATCAATTAAGGGGCCATACGCGTTTGTTTAGTTAGTTTGTTACACCAACGGGTTGAGGAGAGGTCAAGCAGCCATAATGAGCCGGACGTTGTGGAGGCTGCTTGTGGGTGACGGGGAAGAATGAGAGGGGAATTAGCAGTACCTAGTGTTCCCAACCAACCACCCATGTCGGTACTAATCTGGGTTGTGTTGTTTAACTTCAGTGATCTGACGAGTACTGGTGTGTCCAACGCAGGTTGCAGATTTAATCCCAGTGGCGATGGGCGAAAGGAAGCCCAAAAGTGTGCCAGTTGTCACAGGGAAAGTCGTAGCCCCCCCCCTACCCTCGTTGTCCCATTTAGCACACGGGCAGATCGGCATGATCTTCATGTGTACGAACTTGCCCCGGGAGTCGGTGGAAGAAAATGTCGCCATAAAGAAAGTGGTTTAAATGAACAAAAGGTTGCAGCCTTAGGCATCAGCATTAGTAAAAATGTTATCATAATAGTTAACCCGTGTTCCTAACCCCGCCATAGGCGGCAAAAAAGGTTTGGAATGATGCACGTAGATGAATTAACTGGCGAGAGAACAATAAATCCCGGACGTCAAGGAGAAGTGACATAATGCAATTTAGGCCGTGAACTCACAATGCTGAGCCTCGGACAGTAGGTAATCTCGTGGTAGGCCGAATAGTAGATCACATTTGCCTCTTGAGCTCTAAGGAAGAAGGTTCGCCTCCCTAGCCGAAAAACTGTCGTCGGTTTACTTGATGGGGATAGGAGAAAGAAACCTAAACTAGGGGCTTCCAATATGGGTGTAAAATGTCACCGGATCCTCACATAACCTTGAACGCCATCAAATTGGCAACTAGCAACTACTAACCCTCTTCCCACTTTTCGTCTAGTTAGTGTTTCAGGGCCCTTCACCTACAATGACCATTAGAGCCTCGTCCACTGCGTAGTTTTAATGAGTCTATACAGACACTACGCTGCTCCGACGATTTTGGATATTAGCAGTACCCAGTGTTCCCAAGTGGTCACCCATAGCTGGAATTGCGTTGCTTAACGTCAGTGATCAGACGAGAACTGGTGTGTCCAACGCAATACAGCCTTTCCCCCTCTTCCCACCTATGGTAGGGTCAAGTACCATCTTCATCCCGCTGGAGGGACCTATGGACGATCTATTACACGGTATTAGTCGTGGCCACCCTGTCTGCAGGGTGCGATCAGTTGTTGTTTTGTTGTTTGTTTGTTGGCGTTTTAGGGTCTTTCAAACTACAAGGTCATTAGAGCCCCGTCCACTGTGTAGTTCTTATGCAGAAACTGCACAGTCACTACACTAATGCAACGATTTTTGGATACTAGCAGTACCCTGTTTTCCCAAGCGGCCACCCATGTCAGTAGTACCTGGGGGTTGCGCTGCTTAACTTCAGTGATCAGACGAGAACTGGTGTGTCCAACGCAATTCGCCGCTCCCAGGGTGTGATCAGGTGTAGTTTCGGCAGAGCATGCGCATTCTGAAATGGTCATCTTTCGTTTTTGGATCACAAAGTTATGCGTAGGATGTCCTCTGTTATGGATTGGAGGAAAGTGTGACGAAACTTCCATTGCAAGGTTTTACTGAAACGTCGTCCGAAATTCTAGATGCATTATTGATCTAAAACCTGAGTAAAAAAATCCTCATTTGTCGATTTGCAAACAACGTTATCCCAGTCGAAATTTGAAACCTTTTTTTTCGATTTACCGATATCGTGATTTTGTTTTGTTATATTTTCAAAAAGAAGGACAGGGAGTCAATTCCACTAATACAATAAAAAAGAAGTCTGGGAGACATTTTTCCCTGTCTTATTGTTAATCGATGAATATACTCGGCCTATACAAGAGCATTTCAGGAAATTCAAATCTGAAAAAATACCGTGCTCAACCTCACCACCTTCCCCAGGTGGTAAAACACCGCCGATTCTCGTCCTTCACAATTCAGTGCAGAATAAAAAGGAAAAGGAGGTGGTAGCACGTCTGGAGCGGAGAAGAGGTGACCAATGAACCGGAAGTCACTACCATACAAATTGATCTCTACTATTCTCCCATAATGATTACCATTGAGTCAATAACGAAAATCAGAAAGAGATACAACAATCGGAGGTAGGCAATTCAAAAGACCCTTCTCTTTACACGGTCCATCCCTGGAACTTCCGTGACCAAACTCCGCCCTTGTAACTTAGTTGCCATCAAGCTTGAGATGGACACAGAACAAAGAGGAGGAGGAGGAGGCATGCCTCAGACGAAAAGAAAAAAAACTACTATTTACTGCATTCACGAACTCGCCAACTAGAGAAAATAAAACTGGCCCGTTGAGGAAACTTGTAGTGGGTCGGTCCTTTGCAGACCAGGAGTCCCTTAAAAGGACCAGGAGTTAAGAAATATGCTACCAATTGTGAATAGTAAGGCTTAAACGAATTATTGCGCTCAGGGAGATGCAAGAATTTAATTCTGGTTCCAGTCACAATGGAAGCAAAGAGACCAACTTTTCCGTCCCGTATCTGGATCTGTCAGTTATCACCACTGCCCGTCCAAGATCCCCTTTCCACTCAACGTGAAAGTGAAATTCGGCATAATATCTCCTGATTCAGAAGGCCTAGTGCACTAACTGAAAGCACATTGGACACTTGGCCACGGACATACACACTTCCCTCCCCACAGAAACTTCCTTTCCTTGCTTATGACTCTAAAAGTCTAAAGCAGGGATGGCCAAACGAGGCCCACGGGGGCTGCATGTGGCCCACCGGGAGTCCTGGTGTGGCCCGCAGAGCTAGGTAAAATGACCATAGAATTATTGTGCATATCACCAAAACAACATTCCATCATGAGTCGGCATCAACCAGGCAAGCGTTTGACCACAGGCGGCTCATGGAGCAGACAAACCTAGATGGCTACCTAGGGCGGCTAATACTAGAGATACCTCCCTGACATGCAGTGCATCCGTCATTTAAAATGTTCATAGTTCTGGAGTTTTCAAACTTCTGTGATTGGCGGGGCCTTCTCTAAATCTTGCTCCTTGTTGCGGAGCCATACCGGTAGCAAGGCAATGGCAATGGGAGAGATGCCAAGGGCGCTCGGACAATTCAACAACATAAACAATTAGGTGCGTGGCCCCAGTGAATATTATTTCTTAAATTTGTCCCGCCTGCTGAAATGGTTGGCCACCCCTGGTCTAAAGGCTGTCCATGGAAGTCAGAAGGGAACGATGGAGTCGTACACCCCTTCTGTTCCCTATATAATGTGGGGCAGCATCCCTGTTGAAACTCGTGCACTTCAAATCGCAGTTTCACTGTCTCCATGAGGTGACGTTTTTCCTGTCAGGGTCTCGAACTTTCAACATTGTTCTCGAACAAGTAAGTTGGACGGCACCGACACCACTGCGGGTGATTTTTGGGGAAATAGCTTAACGTATCTGATCTAGTTGTGATCGTTAAAAGAGATCATTATTATTCATTATCTACACACACATAGAGGACCACTTTAAAGCTCGTGTATTTCGGTAACTAGATCAAGAAATAAAAGCCGCCATTATTCATTTTATATTATGTAAGACACACATTGTAGGTTACACTGAGATCTCGACGAGATTACATTTTTATTTTTTTGGTTTGCGATCCAGATCCTTAATAGTTACAATGTAGCCCCTAGAAAAAATGAAAGCCGGGAATGGGGAGGGGGCAGAGGAAAAGACAAAAACATATTGCAGATTTTAGGTCCTCAACAATGACCACCTGTGGTGGTGAGATGGACGGTGGGAGAAACGAAAAGCGTTTAGCAAGGAAACAAGGGGGTGGTTGGAACGAGACTCGAAGGAGGAAGAGGAAAGGTTGACGGGGTGGTAAAAGTGACTAAAATGACACCACTTTCTAATGGTCACTCAAGTCCGATAAATGATTGATAAACGAAGTACACGAATCAGCCACTTGCTAGGACACACCTCTCCTCCTCCATCATGAGTCTGTCTAGTTTCATTTTAGACCACAAAGTGCATCAGCAACGGTCATCGGGCCAAATACATTTTAATCTTTTTTAAGCAGTGCCGCTGTCGTCATCTAATTGCACTTCTATAGCCCACGTGTCACTCAATTGTTTTTGACTTTCGCAACTGCAGTCCCCATTTCGTCTATCCTTTGACACCCACTGCCGTATCTTCTCCTATTTCCGTCAGTACTTTTGAGAAGGAAAGGACCGACGGAAGTATGGCAAGACAAAGGCCCTTGTAGATTCCATTTAATTCCGTTTATTTAAAATTATTAATCGTTTTCCCTCAGCTTTACTGGATTTCTACTGACTGACGCCGGCGTTGAGGGGAGAGACATAGGGCCTAGAGATTCCTTACAGTGGAGGATAACCTACGTAAACATTTCATCTCGGTTCCACATAGACAGGATTCCTTCCTGTCCGACTTGAAACAACTTCTAACCTTGTTTCCCGCCTATGGCAGGGTCGAGTGCCCATCTTGTCCCTCTGAATGGACACAGACGCCTGAGAGCGGGCTCCTACACCTGGAAAATTTTGCCTCATCTACCAGTTGCACAGTAAGCCCGCCGCGGTGGCGTAGCGGTTAGCACACTCGGCAGCTACGCCAGTAGTTCTAGGTTCGATACTGGACCGTGGTGGGTCGGCTTCTTTCGGGAAAGAGAGAAGCTGCGAGTGTGCCTTCTTTCGGATGAGAAGTAAAACCGAGGTCCCGTGTGGGTGTACGATGGCACTTGCAAGTAAAAGAACCCTCTCTACTACGCAAAGGGTAGATGAGGCAAAGATTTCCAGGTGTAGGAGCTCGCCCCCTGGCGTCGGTAGCATTCACCATTCAGAGTGTCCCTATCACCCTATCATTCAGAGTGTCACCATCAGAGGTGTCCATTCAGAGGGACAAATGGGTACCCGTCCCTGCCATAGGCGGGGAAAGGGTTAGGAGTTGCTTTTCTACCAGTTGCACAGTAAAAAGGGTTCTATTACGTGCAAATACCATCGTACATCACACGGGACTTGACGCCAGGGGGTGGAGCGCCTACACCTGAAAATTTTGCCGAGCTGTACGCATATTTTAATCCACGTAGTAAGGGTCCTTTTATTATCGTGCACACACCACCGGGTCTTCTCGCCCGAAGTAAAATTATCGCCGAAAAGTCGCATAGATAATAAGGGGTTTTATTGCAACGTTTTTTGCAAACGTACGCTACGCAATGCAGACGAATCGTGAACTGCGCAGACGCACGCAATGTCTGAGTTTGCGCAGCTGCTGATTCGTCTGCATTGCGTAGAGTATGATGCAAAAAAAAACGTTACAATAAAGCTCCCTAATATGTGACAGCGATGGTATTACCCCTACCGAATTAAACAACTCAAGGTGTTCAGCATCCCCTTCAATCTTAAACAATCAAATCTGGGACACAAGACTTACTTCACAAGCATTTCCTGTCACTTAGTCCTAGGTCAGTCAGGAAAGGATCAGGGAACCATGATCGGATACTGTACTAGATGGTGCATCCGGGGAAGGTTCCTACCAACAACTAGGAACAAAGTCATATTCACATTTTTATCGATAGCTTTATTACACTGCCTCATTTTATGGATATGCTGACGTGGATGGGAAAAAGAAAAGGGCAGAGATAGGGGAAGTGGGGCGTGGTTCCTGGAAAACGAAGAGTAGGAGGAGGAGAGTCCGGAGAGAGAGAGAGAGAGAGAGAGAGAGAGAGAGGGGGCATTATGTTGCGAAAGGAGGGTGTCACACACACTGTCCGACTTTTGATTTGCATACTAAGTGACATTTTGTGAATAAGTATT
Source organism: Trigoniulus corallinus (assembly GCA_013389805.1). Taxonomy (NCBI): domain Eukaryota; kingdom Metazoa; phylum Arthropoda; class Diplopoda; order Spirobolida; family Trigoniulidae; genus Trigoniulus; species Trigoniulus corallinus. The sequence goes on along the minus strand of JAAFCE010001036.1, from coordinate 49,919,003 downwards.
GCAAATGGATCAACTCAGTCCCACAGTTCTTCCAGCTGGCCGGAAATGTACAACGGCCATCAGTAAGGGGAGGGCAGAGAAAGAGAGAGAGAAGGGGGGGTCTGTATTCGTGTGTGAAAGGAGGCTAAAGCGCGTGGCGACAGTCGTCTATCACCCGCCTAAAATCTCGTCCCCACATTATTATATACCTCACACAATATAGATGGATCCATAGTGTTTGCGCACTTCTTCGACCGTCCATCAACAAATGAAAATCGATATCGTTCCACATATAATATCCATGCCATCCTGTCGTCCTCGTCCACCACCACCGGACATCCAAAATGTCTCACAGCATTGAATGGTCGAATGAAAAATTGATTTCCATTAAGCAATACAAAAGAAAATATCATTTCTCTTAATGACGGAACACTATGCAAATTGGCTAAAGTCGGGCAACAGGGATAAAAACACAACCGGAAGTAATAAGGGTGAGACAGGATGACCACTTTGCCCGAACAAAGGACTTTCGAATAAGGCATTTATGTTTCGGACGATAGATCGGCGGGGAGTGGGGAGAGGGTTTAATCGGTTGATGTTTTCATTTAAAGTCAGTGACCTGTTAACTGTTACGGGCCATTTGGACCATAGTGGCGAGTTGGGGAGTGATTCTTGTCCTCCAGGCGTAGATGAGGATACTAACAAGGATGCGACCGCAGGTTCAATCCTTCGGATAAGCTACTAGTCTTGCAATGACGATAAAGGGTTTGTCTTTTACAGAGAAAGGGAGACTAGTCCTAAAGATACCGTTGCTCTATATAGGCTTCATGGATTCTACAAATTTGTCTTGAGGGTTTGTGCACCTCTTGCCCAACACGTGACATTCTGTCCCTCGCTCCTCCCAGTACTGAGAAGTCTTGTTTTTCTTAATTACTCCACCAAACACGCACACAAAGAGCGACCCAATGATTAGTCATCCCCTGAATATGAATTCAGTACTACACTTGACATGTAGAATGTGAGTGCTGGGATCTCACCTGGCAAGTCTCTAGCCGTTTTAATATACTAAGTGAAGGAGTGGGGGTGGGGTGATAGGAAACGGAGAAGGTCAAAGAACTAAATAAAATCCTGTGACAAGGTAGAAGAACACATGACATCTCAGACGCATTGTCTTTTTAAATCCACTGCGAAAAGGATGGAAGAGAAGATGATCAGGTTGTTGGAAGGGGGTGGGAGGGGTTTACAACTGTCATCTTAGGGTACATCATTCATAAGCCCTCCCTGGCAAAGAGTAAAATCATGTTTACTATTCCGCCATTCCATAGTTCATCCAGTAGCAAAGGGGGGGGGGGGGCAAAAAAAAAAGAAGCGTGGGATGGAGATCAAGTGCTACTTTCAAGGTGTTCCTTGTCTTGAAAAATTTCTCATCAGTTCTTCTTCCATTTCTTAAGTCGCCAACAAAGATTACCCGACTAACCCCCTACGCCACCCCATCACCAAAGAGATTAGGTGACACGAGCAGGAAAGTACAAATTATCGAAATAGGACCACCTTACCCTCTATCTCTTCGCCTCCCCCAGTTTTCTTGACTGTCGGAAGAAGTGACACAGAAACTCACCAGGAGATGTATCTATGAGGTGTCAGGCATGACACTGGTAATCCATCAAAACCCCAAAATCCATCCTCTTTTTAAGCTGCCACCTGTTTACCCACCATACTTATATCACCCTGCCTTGGTGGTCACGACATCGTCGAAGGATTATTTTGGGAGAAAAAATAACCGGAGACTCCTAAAGTACGCAAATCTCCTTCACAAGTCCCTTTTCATGGCCCCCTTATTAAAGATACTTTAATGAAAAAAAAACATCTCAGAGGGTGACTACTTGAAATTAGAAAAATTGACCTGTATTTAATGACGTCACTAAGATCTTAAGCCGTCGCAATAGCCACTGGTTTTAGTCTGAAATCCGAATGGAATGAAGAACAGACGAAAGAAAGGAGGGGTGCGGGGCGGCAACAAACAATTTGGTGAACAAAAAAATTGGGGTAGGAAACTCTGGTTCTTGTAGAATGAATAAACTAACCCCAAAGGTCAAGGAACACTGACCAAAACACATAACCAAACATTGGAATATAAATACACCGAAGAAAACTTTTGGAAAGCCTTCGATCCTGTTTCAACGTCATCATTCTTAAAAAAAAATTGGCAGCAAGATATTATCGCGCCTTACCTTCATACTACTACTAATTCTGGACACCGATATGCTAAGAAGGTGGCTACATTTGTACTGTATTCAATCCCCACACACATCACTTCCAAAATTACTTCCCGGCAGTTTTACACCCTCCCTTCCGCCCATCATCCCAAACAGGAATGGACATTTTGAAATTTTTCATAACTAGAAGTCCTAGATCAAACTACTCACAGCCTTGACAAGAATCAAATCCGTAATCACGAACACGATAAAGAAAACCAAGAAAAGAATCCTTTCTACACAGAAAAAAATATATATGCATATCACCCCCAAAAAATTTCACACCTTCCCCACCCCCTCTCATGGCATCGGTATGTAGTCTTCAGAGTTGAACGACTGGGAAGTCTCTTCCCTTGAAGTATAAGCAGCAGATACCCGACAACCTCCCCCCAAAACCCATAGCACCCTATTTGATGACAGGACAGAAGGCGGTATTGAAGGGGATGTAACGTCCGAGGACGGATAGTGGCCGGACAACAGGAAGAAAGCACCACCTACCCCTGACATTTTCCCTTACTTCAGTACTGTCAACTCTCATCAAATACTCCTACCTCCTCCTCCCCCACAAAAATTGAGGTGTAGGAGTGAGGGTGGAGGGAGGGTGCGAGGAAATAAATAGTTGAGACACCATTAAAGCGATGGACATGTAGAGAGAAAGACAAAGAAGAACTGATGACCACAGAATGTACATCAATCCACTTTTCTACTCGCCAGATAATTTTAGTCAATTTATAACTCTGGATATCAAACTGAAATGGGACAAGTAGGGGGGATGGGGTGGGGGGTGAGAACGGTGGTGGTGGTAGGTGAAGGTGAGGAACAGTCAAAAGACACGGGACGCACTTTATAACATTTTTGCGCCCCCTATACTTAGTTATTTTTTTAATCGTTGTACTTTACTGTCTTTTTCGTCGCAGACCATTAATCAAAAGGTGTTTGACAGTGAATGATAGGTTGTCAAGACACGCACATAACACGCACCTACTGAAGAGTCACCATTATGACCACCACCACTCTCACCCCCTCCACATACCCTGCCTTCACCCATCGCCCTTTCCATTCGGAGCCCTTCATCTTCTTTCTCTCTGTGTCCTGTGTTATTATTCTTCTCACCCCTTACACCTCTTTATTCAACCACCTCACACGTCGTCGTCCTCCCTCCCCAATTTAAAAAATAGGAACAACAGCTCTTCCCTTGGACACAAGTCCATGGCACTGTCCTGAACTCATTTTCTATTCCAAGAACTTTCAATTTATATAGAGATAAATGCGAGCGATAAGACACTGAAAACACTTGACTAATAATTATTGTCAGCTTGGTGCAGATACATGACAAAACAAATGCTTGCTCCATCAGCACCCTTCTACCCTCCTTTTGCACCCTACATTCGGGGTAGTGGACAGAGAAAAAGGATGATGATGATGATGGTAAGAGAAGGTACCCTACAAGATCCTCGCCCCTTAAATCATCTCCCCCATCTTTCGTGTGCATCTCATTCCGCCCATAGTCTGTGCAATATCAGCAGCGCCCATGGCTCATTTTGATTCTCACCACATCCTTCTGCCCCGACTTGCACAAAATTAAGAGTGGGAAGCGACGAAGGAGAAGGAGAGGGACGGGGAGAAAGGAGACGAGCATGTCAACACCATGAGCAATCGACAATCAGTCCATCGTGAAGACGACCACGCAGCGGGAACATTAGTAATGATGTGTCAGCATTTGGGACGGTGTGAAAAATTAGACTCCCAACTCGCCCCATGCAACAGCAGCAGCAGTCATCGTCGACGTCCATGTCGGTTTATCTCCAACAATTACTGCCTGCAGACTGCTTGCACACAGATAAGACAACATCCCTTGTCTTCACCCTGTTCGCCTACCCTTTAGGGCCCATCACTACCCACTTCAGCTTTTGCAGCAGTAGAAGAGAGCTGCTATTAAATGCCCATCTCTGAAGCTGATTTACCGCAGATGGGTTGGTTATTTAACGTCGGTCTCTCTACAGTTGAAGATAATTTACCGACAAAAAGGGTTAAGGTCTTATATCATGGAATTCCACATAGAAAGGGTTCTTTTACATGCAGTTGGTTGCGACATCACACGGCGGCTGAACCACTCACAACTTCTCACCCCACCCCAAAAAGAAATTTTTCCGCGTAGAAAGGGTTCTTCGTGTGCAGGTGATATCTCAAATACCATACCAGGCTACTTAATTAGCAAAATGTTTTCTATGGTCCAAGAGGAGAAAAATGAATTTGTCTCAGGACCCTGCAGGCGGTGCAGCAGATTCGATCTAGCTGTCTGTAGTTTTTTAGAGAGGAATTATAACAATGCCACCTATGCCCCTCTATGATTTTGAGAAAGGCTTGATTTCGCTTGCTTAAGTGTTATTAAATCGAGCCCCAGCCGTCCCATTTCCAGAACGGGACAACAGCATTCCTTAGAATCTTCCATTTGATTAAAGTAATGGAAATTATTGACGGCCTGAGTGAACCTGCAGTTTAGCTAAATCGGATTTCATATGGCCCAGTCGCTAATGCATGTGATCTCCCAAAGTGGTTGATGAAGGTGATCCCAGACAACTGAGGTACTGCTTTCCTGGAACATAAGAAAGACCGGAGAGGGAGTACACACCATAGAAAGGGCGTAAATTAATCTTGTCTGATGCATTTGAAAGACATACTTCGGTAAGCCTACCGCATTTGGAAACTTCCGCCCTCTAGCGCCTATATACAACTTTAACAGAAGCAGCTATAACTCTAGCAACAGGGGAATGGACAATAACTTAACTAAGCCCCTTTCCTGACCAGTTTCTATTCCCGAAATTTCGGACGGACAACCTCATTTCGACAGTCTCTAATCGCGAGTCAGACAATCAGCGCATAAAGACGACGAGGTCATTTTCCTCCATGTATGTCCCCTGCACCAGATAAAATGTCTAAATTACGGAAGAGTGACAGCTAGTCCAATAAGCTTCAACGATATTATGATCTAAGGGGTTAAATGCGAACACCTGGGCCTATAATTCATGCCAGTTCCGAATTATGACACACACAACACCTTGGAGATTTCAAAATTGCAGCTAAGTGTGGTGACTCCGGCAACAAAAACAAGCACCGAAGGCACAGACCGTGCATGCGCCCACTTTTACCTTGCCAACGACCAACACGGCCTACAAACCAGTTACAGACATCACTTTAATCTGCTATCCAAACGAGATATTTGAAATTTCCTACCGCCATCAAAATCCCATCATTTCTCACTTAGCACCAGACCCCCTCCTTCCGGTCAGACAGTCCAGTATAACTCCTCCTTTTCTGGTATTTGTGTAAAATTTCACACCTACACACGCAAACTCTCGCTTTCTTGCTCCACATTAACTCCGCTGTTTATCGCCTAGCGTCTTAATTTTTGGGGATGAAAAGAAGGGAGTAAAGGTGAAACTCATATTTCATTTTCTTACCTAAAGAAGGGACATCCTAAAAATACACTAGCTTTAAAGTCTAATTTGAAGTTTCTTATTGTTGATTACACAAGTACCTACTTATGGGGAGAAAAGCCGTGGGTCCAGTGTGGTGTGTACGTAACATTTCCTTAACGTAACGGGGAGCGGCGAGTTGCGTTGGACACACCAGTTCTCGTCTGATCACTGAAGTTAAGCAACGCAAGCCCAGTTAGTACTGACACGGGTGGTCGCTCGGGAAAGCTGGGTACTGCTAATACCCAATAATCATCGCATTAGTGTAGTGTCTGTGCAGTCTATGCATTAGAACTACGCAATGGACGGGTCTCTAATGACCTTGTAGTTGACGGGACCTTAAACACAAACGAACGAACGAACTTAACGTAACAAACCCTTCATACAAGCAATGAATAAGTTGTAAAATTTCCTGATGCAGGAGGTTGCCCCTGGTGTCGGTGGAGGAAAATTGTCCCGATGAAGAAAAAGAGGCCGACGATAAATAAGCATAGGAGTTGTTGCATCAAAATACCATCCAATAGATCGCGTATGTGTCCCAGACGGACAAAAATGGGTGCCCGACCCTGCCATACAGGCCCAGCTCATGAGTTTCAGACGCTCTAGGCAAGTGGGTCCATCGCCGCCGCCCCGAGTGCCTTTGGCAATTGTCCCATTCCCAATGTTGCGTTGGACACACCAGTTCTCGTGAGACCACTGAAGTTAAGTAATGCGAGCCCACGCTAGTACCAACATGGGTGGTTGGTAAAGAACGTTGGGTGCTGCAAATTTCCCCTCTCCTATATCCTCTACACCTACCTCCTAATCTCCTGCGAGCAGCCTCCTAAGGGTACAACCTATTATAGCTACTTGGCTTACTCCCCAACCCGTTAGTATAACATAACACAATGCATTGCTATGGCTCTGCAACAGGGCGCCTCCAGAAAGCAAGCAATTAGAAATGATGCCACCAATCAAAGAAGTTTGGGAACCCCAGGACTATGAATATTTTAAATGACTAGACTGCATGGCAGGGAAGTACCTCTGAAAATTGCCGCCCTAGGCAGCCGCTTAGGTTTGTCTGCCCCATGAGCCGCTTGAGCTGCCATGGGGGGAATAAGGCTAATAGTAATTTAGAACACTTTCTTAAAATGCAGTCCGCGACCTACTGGTAGGGGCTCTTCATGTTAAACGCTGGGATAGGTTAGGGGCTAGTGGGCCACATAATTGTATGCTTTGTCCAAGTGGGTCGCGAGGTTAAACCATGTTCACTCTGAAGAAACACCCTAAACTTACAAGGAAGTAAACCTTGACTTTCCGAAGTACAGTACAGTACTGGTCAACATGATGGCCAGCAGTGAAGCACAACTACCGGGTCAAGACGGGGAAAGAGGGAGTGCAGGAAATAACATTATTCACCAAAAAGATGTCACCTTGGCTCCGAAATGTTTCAAACACCACTGAAAATGCATTAATTCCTCGAACCACGCTGACAAATATGTATTGCAGAAACTGGAAAAAGCCACTGTAGTCAAGTGCAGTAAGAAACTAGCCCACAGAAAACTTCTTGGGGCATTAGACGCCCTTGGAAAAAGGAGTTCGGACAAAGGTGTGAATGTGCACATGCGCAGAAAAAAAATCTATTTAATAATGATTTATGAAGGTCCCTACATTCTCAAATGGGACATTTTGCGTAATTACCACTCTCTTCTTAGTCAAATAAATAGTGAGGGGAAGCAGAAGGTGACCCAAGTGCACAACAAATAGGTACGTCGAATGAAGATGAAGGAAGGAAAAAAAAATTCTCACATATAATTCCCATAGATCCAGAGTGACCTGGCCCTGTCCACCTCTTTCAAAATTCCTTCTTCACTCGTGTTAATGTGCATAGACCTCTAGAACTTTCAAATACAAGAACGGGACAGGGGAAGGAGGGGAGTTAAGGGAAATTTCAATGAGGATAGCAAGAGAGTCAACATGTGAGAAATAGGAGGAGGTGGCGGTGGTGGCAACATCGAAGGTGAGGAGAAACTGTAGAGGGAGGGAGGGGGCGTGTATGTGTGTGCAAAATTAAGGGCAACATTACGTTACTCGCTCTTTGTTTCTGTCAATTACACTTCAGCAATGAAATGCTGAAACGTGGACATCACAAGGCTGAAAAAGTTGATCTGAAATTCCAGCAGAGATCACGAATCTAAAAAAAAAGACAATTTGTTAGTAGCTCCACGTTAAGGCGCAGTCACGTCTACACACACAGCTCACATTTACACATATCCCGGGCCATTATTATTACAACAGCACCACCAACAACAAGAGCAACATAAGGTCCAAATCAAAAGTATGTACCAGCTGATTAAATGAATTCATTATTAACTAGATACACTGTGTTATTTCATTTCAAAATCGGCCTGCTCCAAAACACGTTATGAAAACCAGTTGGAGGCAAACTGTCATACGCATGCTCAAACATTTTGACAGACTGTTCCCATCACCTCCTTCCATCCCCTCCTCGTCTGAAACAAGCTGTCAGTCGGTTGTCCCAACACACTCATGAACTGGTTTAGGAACAGGTTTGGTCAAAACAGTCATGGATTAGATCAGGGACTACTAGGAGGCATGGGCTCATCAGTAGTAGACATCTCATCCGTCATCTACATCGCCTAATATGTACTCTTAGCACCCAGCATTGCACTGGTCCATTGGAGTATCCAGACTTTTTCGCGTGGGCTGCCGTTAGGCCGTTATGGAACTTTTTCTCTAGTCATCCAGTCCGACCCCGCAAACGTCAGGAGGCATTGATAGATCTATACATTTTTCCGCCTAGAAAGGGTTCTCCAAGTTTGAGCGTTGCCATTGTGACACCCCACCAGTCCTTGTTCTCTTCCATCCCACTTCCCTGATGAAAACTAGCCGCCATAATGACCAGTTCGGACCTACCGAAACGAGTAATTGTGCCCTCTGTAAACATCCTGTTTTTAGTTAGTGCAGAATTTCAAAATACCACGAGACGTTGGTAGGAGGTGCTAACGGACTTTCAAATGTCTTAAACAGCCTAGAACATTGTTGCTGTTGTTTGTTGGTATTTTAGGGCCCTTCAACTACAAGGTCATTAGAGCCCCGTCCAGTGTAGTTCTTATGCAGAGACTGCACAGACACTACACTAAAACGGTACCCAGTTTTCCCAAGCGGCCACCCATGTCAGTACTAGCTGGGGTTGCTCTGCTTAACTTCAGTGATCAGACGAGAACTGGTGTGTCCAACACAATTCGCCGCTCGCACAGCCTAGAACAAAAGTGGTACAACTACGACTTGACCATGCGGCAGGTGGAGAGACATATTCTCGTCCGGAACGACCTCTGCCTAAGTCATAGTACAGCCCTGTCATAGTACCTCGACCATAGGTCCCATACGAAAATCGAAACCTTCCAACACCGATCAACTCCTATTAGATGAAAATGAAAGTAGGAAAAGACAAATTGTCCAATACTCACTGACCACCGCAGGTTGGTGGGCAAAAGAATAAAAATGAAAGGTGTGAAAGTAATGGCCAGCGCCGCAATGGTAATTGCGGTTTCACGGTTCAATTAAGTCAGAAATTTCCTAAATAAACATTAATTGTCTCTATTGTGCAACATTCGACATGGTCAATGTCCAACAGGCCGAGCTTGAGGGTCGATTGAAGGAGAAGAATTTAGACCACGGAAATCAGAAAGGACAGGTAAAGGAGGGCGAACAATCCACTTATCCCAAACACAGAAAGATAGAGAAAAACGGAGGGGCAAAAAGGATCCCAATTGTCAAAGAGTTTTTTTTCGTTTAGGCAAAACTAGTAGGAGGTAGCCTCGAAGGTCATGGAAATGGTTCGATTCCCGCTGTGTCCCGAATTAGCAACAACCAATTTAATTTAATTTGAAGCCCATCACATGCACTGGAATGGCACTGTGTTGCAACGGTTCGGGGAATAATTGTAACACCATTTACGTGTACAGATCTTGGTCTTTGAATGGGTCACCAAATTACAATACTTGGGACGCCCGACTGTGAATAGCGACATAATTCGATTATGGGACAAGAGGGGTGGTGCAGAAATACTGTATCCGAGTAACACGATAACTACCACACGCAGCAACAAATTTCGACTTGGATAGCAAAAGTGATTAATGAGCATAATTGAGGGTTCTATCCCGTTTATGACTTCTGATTATGAGGAACCAAATGGATTTGATTGATTTGTTGGTGTTTCAGGGCCCTTCAACTATAAAGGTCATTAGAGCCCCGTCCACTGTGTAGTTTTAATGCAGAATATGCAAAGACACTATGCTGGTGTGACGATTTTTGGGTAGGCCTACTAGCGGTATCCAGTGTCCCCAAGCTGCCGCCCATGTTAGTACTAACTGGGGTTGCGTTGCTTAATTTCAGTGATCAGACTAGAACTGGTGTGTCCAACGCAATAAGCCGCTGGCCCACAACCAAATGGAAGGGAGTATATAAAAGGACAGGTGAGGCATCATTGCATCTGTCCATCCACAAGAATGAATTTCTAGATTGAGTTGCCACTTTTTGTAGTAGACTTGTACACCTTCTTAGTTTCAAAATTTCACATCCGGCAGTGTTGTGAGAAGTGAGGGTAGGTTGAGAAGGGAGCAGAGGAACGGAATGAGGGAGGAGCAGGAGGAGGAAAAAGTGAAAATTAACCAAATGCCAGAACTAATCAAAAAGTCCTGCAACGTCACGACGTGTGACAAAACTACTCAAATAATAATCAATGTCACTTTTTTTCGATTTCAAGAGGCGTAACACCAGTTGAAATGAAACAGGGATGACCACCAAACCCTTGGTAAATTTCTTCATAATGAGGTGAATCAGACAAGGTGGAGGGCGAGCTGACAGTGGACCGCCTTTATTTTGAAGAAGACAGCACCAAACCTTAAGAAAAAAGTGATTCCAATACTATGAGGAATTTTTCTTAAGTCATTGATACCCAGTAGCTATAAAGAGAGGAATGAGACAAGGAAAGAGGAGGGAGGCGAAGCCAGGAGGGAGGAGGGAGTGAGGATTAACCCCTTATTGAGCATATTGTCATGTTGGATAAGGAAGGCAACCAACTGTGTCAAGACATTCGCTGTCTCTCCCTTCGGCACCCGTCCCAAATACTGATGAGAACCAATTTTGAGTTTTCCCAGTGATTCAGTTGTTGGCCTAACTATGTATGGTTTAGGAACGGGGTGGGGTAAAAGAGGCCAACTTAAATGAGGTGTGGGTGTATGACCAGGAGGAGGAGAAAAGGGGATGGAGAAGGCGCGAGTCTTCTACTACAACTTTTGAATGTCCCTTCTCCACCTTGTAGCTAGCTGAAGGCCGACATAAGCACGAACTTGCCAACGATTAACATCTTGACAAGACAACAAAAATGAAAAAGAAGAGCACACAGAGGATAAAGAGGAAAAAACCCCGAATAAATCGAGGGACGATTGCAAAATGATTGCTGGGCTTCCCCTCCGTACTTTTGCTGCCACCCTCTTAATTTGACAGGACCCACCCCAGTGCTCTGTGAAGGTCCCCAAAACTTCTCTCCCCCTCTCTCTGTCTTGCACCAAACGTCACTTTTAGTTATACAACAAAACTCAAAAAGTAGTATCATTTTTTGGTGCAAGTTAAACGCGTTTATGCTGTTTGTGTCGAGAGTCCCGATGCCGGATTATCAATTGAAACACATACAATAATCAACTGGACACTAGCCCGAAACCGTTTAACTCATTATTTCAGACTATGTCTTTTGTCGTGCCCTAAGGGCTTCATCGGTTATAGCGTGACACAGCATTACAGGAGTCCTCGCGTTTCCTTCAGCATTGTGTCCACCATGGTTTCAGGAGTCAGGCGGCCCAGCCCCGCTTCCAGGGTCGTCAGATGGATCCATCAGATGGATCGTTATCATCCGCCCCTGAGATCTTCCAGGTACTCCACCACCATCAGCAGGGAAGAATCAGCATCTAGAGCAGTGTTTCCCATAGATATTTCTTAGTTTTCATTTTCTTTCGTTGGTGTTTTAGGGCCTTTGAACTACAAGGTCATTAGAGCCCCGTCCACTGTATACTTCTAATGTAGAGACTGCACAGACACTACACTAATGCGACTGGGGATGCGTTGCTTAACTTCAGTGATCAGACGAGAACTGGGGGTGTCCAACGCAATAAGCTGCTCCCTTATTTTTCAAAAGGTGAACTCTTTTACCGGATGGAGGCAAAATGACAACTTGCTCAGGACACAGTAGGAGAGCATAGGTACTGAGGAGAGGGAGACACAGTATTGCGTTGGGCACACCAGTTCTCGTCTGATCACTAAAGTTCAGCAACGCAGCCCCAGCTAGTACTGGCCGCTTGGGAACACTGGGTGCTGCTAATACCCAAAAATCGCCGTAATCATCATTAAATCTATGCAGTGGACGGAGCTCTAATGACCATTATAGTTGAAGGACTCTAAAACACCAACGAAACGAAAATGTACTGAGGAGGAAGCCACTAGTAAATTGTAAATAAAAATATATCATTAAGTGATATGAAAAAATTCATACTTGAATCGCTCCCCCTCCCCTCCTTCAAATTTCAAATTGTGCCCCACGGTGGGAATCACTGAGCTAGAGTCTGTCATCCCGTTAAGGATTACAGTAATATTCATTGAACTCAATGCTTCAGCCGCACTCTCAACAGACAGATAAATGGGCTCCTCCACACAAGACGGGCGTCTTGAAGTCAGGCGATAGTCCCAGACAAGTATTCAAACATCTGTAGTCTTGGGAGTTGAAAGGGAACCAGATGTAACACTGCCATAAACAGGATTAAAACATGCCATGTTTAATACTGCAGACGTGCTTTGACGTCTATTAGTCTGCTACCTACGACAGGGGACAGAGTGAGATTCTGGGTTTTTATCTAGAAGCACCAAAACACGTGCATGTAGCACGAGATGTTAACACGTGCGCGTGACTAAAGGAACTCAGAATTGTTGTCTTTGTTCAAGAAATGCAGAAGCAAAACTCCCAGCCACATCGCCATTTCTTTGTTGTCTGTATTCCAGGTGCCCTTAGTTTAGAAAGAAATTCACAATTAAATTATGAGGTTGTGAAACAAAAGTGATAATTTGTGGGGAGTGCGCCCTGGAGTGATGGGCCACAGGGGGAGGGGGGCGATGAGGAGAAAGAGGGTGTAGGGAAAAGTAAGAAGGAGCGAGAAACAGAAACAACTGCTACCTTTAGCTGTCAGGTGGGTTTGTTGATGCATTTTTTGTGTATTTCTTAACGTCGTCCCACAGCAGAAAATTTTATATCCAAAACAGTGAAGTCTGCGGGGCAAAATTCACACTCTCTCGAATCGTGATTAAGTTTCACTATATTAATTTGATGCTTTTTAAAAAGAAACATAGCAAAAATAATATCTAAGATCTGCTGTATATGTTTGCCCTCGTTATTCTCTTTCAATCCCGTGATTACCTCTCGTGGGCCCACCTCACAAGTTTACCTGTCTGTCCATTGCATTGTTTTATTTCGCCAACTTTTATCACGTCAATTAATCTCAAACTAATCTCACACACGTTGTCACCGTCTGTTTCCTCTCACCCTTACCCACCCACCCTCGTCTTTAATGAAACTTGAAAAAAAAAGGATTGATGGGGGTGACAGTAATTAAATTGTGGGGCATATTTCATGCTCACTCATCCCAATTCTGTTCTTAGTCCCAAGCTTTATCGTCATCACTTTTTAGGGAGCAAGGGGACGAGAAGGACACAGCTTATCTCGTAATCCAAAAATCAGACGTTTGGGGGAGTGGTAGCCAGGAAATTTCGAGAGGGACGGGGAACGGTGTGTGTGTAGCGAAAATAAAAGGAAAGATCCAACAGGGATGGGGGAGGGCAAATAGAAAAGGAAAAAAAGTTCGGGTGTCCAGTGGGCGGATCATTTTCTTAACATTCAAGGGCTCTACTGTCCAGTACTGTACTTAATAATGAACAACAAGATACATTTTGCTGATTCAGACTTTTGTTATGCCCTAAATTAAAAAAACTGTACCACTTTTAGATTAATAGGTGTCACTATAAGATCGTTGATTGGTCCGCCCACCTTTGCAATGTGACGTAACGAACACGATTGAAGTTTTTAACAGAAAGCGAACAACAAAAAATCGTCATGTGGTATATTCTGAATGTCCCCTTATAGTCAACCTTCGAGTTAAAATTAATAGCGCCTATATTAACTTAAAAAATTATACACTTTTTAAAATTTTAAATTTCTTTTAGTTTTTCGTTAAATTTACTTTCAAATTGAAAATTTGTCAACTGGGCCATACAAATTTTAAATTATTATAGCGAAACTTCGATCACGCATTGCCACAAGCAGCAACCTCAAATTTGATTAATACATTGTTACACACTAACGGGTTGGGGAGTAAGCCAAGCAGCCATAACAGGCTTAACCCTTAGGAGGCTGCTCGCGGGGGAGGTAGGTTTAGGGGAGGAGAAATTTGCAGCACCCAACGTTCCCTACCAACCACCCATGTTGGTACAAACGTGGGCTTGCGTTGCTTAACTTCAGTGATCTCACGAGAACCTGTGTCCAACACAACTCGGTTTCTAATGGTTGATGAACCAAGGGAGGAAACCACAGCGGCCCATTTCCTCACTCAATCAGGGTCGCAAAAGTACTCCCGAGCGCCTTTACCACGTTCTAATAGGTCACAGTCCATGCTGAAAGAGAAATAAAGCTGTAGTTAAAGAGTGTGTACGACATGGATTCTGGATTCATTTAATGGGTTGAGGAATTAGCCAAGCAGCCATAACAGGCCGAGCCCTTAGGAGGCTGCTCGCGGGAGATGTGGAGGTAGGTAGTGGACATAGGAGAGGGAAAATTTGCAGTACCCAACGTTCTTTTCCAACCACCCATGTTGGTACTAACGTAGGATTGCGCTGCTTAACTTTAGTGATCTCACGAGAACTGGTGTGTTCAACGCAACTTGACACCACCGCTAGTGTGCGAAAGAACCCACAGGGGCCCCCACCCCTCGCCCGAATTCGACAAATAACCTTCACAGCTAACAGTGACCTCAAGGTGACATTTATCTCAGTCGAACAAATGCAGAGAAATACTGACCATCTAAAGAAGTAGTAGGCTACGTCGCTAAATTCCTGAGTGGACACAGGTACCTAATCAGGATAAGGCTGGGCAGACTCGGCAGTGTCCGCTCTGCCCGGGGAACGGACGACGCCCATCACACATTCTTTACCAGTGACAGATGGGCATCCTGACGAGGAGAGCTAGAAGTGGAGCGGTGTCGCCTGGCCCCCGAGATCATAGTGGCCACCATGCTCAGAAGCGAAGACTCCTGGAATGCAGTGTCACGCTACGTAGAGAGCATACTACACGAAAAAAAGATTAGGAAGCGTCCCAGAAACACCCTAATAATCAGTGAAGCTCTAAGGGCCCAACAAAGGCCTAGTGTGAATTCGTGTTAAACCATTCGGGGTGGGGGGGGGGGTTGTGGAAGGTGTTTTAGTCGGTAGTCCGGCATCGGGAAGTCCGACACTAATTACATAAATGCATTTCACCTACCAAGAAAAAACATGCAACGATCTCTGACCAAGTTAGGATTGAACCGGCCATCACAGGTTCACGACAATAAATCCAGCAGTACAGGAGAAACAAAAACAAGCACAGTGAGGATTCTAGTTTGCTACACTGCCTCAGGCCCATTTATTACATTTCAATTCAGAATGAGACAAAAACGAGAGTAGGTGGTCATTTTTTATCCTTACACGGACTAGTCATGGACACCACAAAACTTTCTATAAAATATCAAAAATTTAAATCTTGATTAATTTGGTGGTCATTGTAAATATTTCTGTCTGCTCTTTTAAAGAAAGGAGAAGATGGAGAAGAGGGGAATGGAGGACAGCGGAGGAGTGTAAAGGGAGGTAAAATGACCCTTTGTTTCCGCCTTGAAGCATTTTCGTTACTAATTATCCCCGTATAGAAGATAAATGACCAGTTGAGAATTCCTTCATTGTTTCTCACACACTCCTTTCGTCTCCTGGCCCTCCGCGGGGCCCCCGACTCCTACTATTCCTCCCCCTCTTCCCAAACCCAAAAACTTGTGGGTTTTATTTTGGCAACTTAATTGGTCACATGCGGCTAACATTTATAGACATAAAACGATAAGATTTCTTAACCTATATATAATCAATTCGCTTAAATTCTGTTGAAAACGATGCTCACATTGATGTTTAGGCCTAAATAATAATAATGATTAATTCCTTTATCTTATTAACCTCCACCTCTCAATATCTATCCTAACGTATCTCACCCACAAGAATGTACTTTGTGGTCACCCACTCTGCCCTCCACCCTCACTATACATATTTTTTCCCCGTCTATGAAAATTGAAAACTATTTAATCCACCCCCACTTTTCTACATACCACTTTTAAATTTATAGGCCTTTTTATTCTTAAGCCTTTTTTTTATTTGTTAAAAGGAGAAACCGTAAAAAAACATTAAAAAAATAATAAAATTTTTGATTTATAATTTCACCAAAAGATATATTAATCATTATTAAAAAATTTTCGAAATGACGTCTAGGTTTATGTTTGATTACAAGTTCAGATGATTTATACAGAAAAAAAATTGACAGGTCAAATTTATTATTATTGTTCCTACGTCAAGTGAAAGAATTATATCGAATAACAACGACTGGTCATCTCGGTCATAAATATTTATCTATCATTTCAGAGTTTATGAGAGACAATTACTTTTAATTATTATTATTATTCTATTAAAAATAATGACCAAATTCGTTGCATGCCAGTTCCACTCCCCGTAATTCAACTTGGGTTTGTTTCGTTGGTGTTTTAGAGTCTTTCAACTACAATGGTCATTAGAGCCCCATCCACTACGTAGTTCTAATGCAGAGTCTGCACAGACACTAAGCTGTTACGACGATTTGGGTATCAGTGGTACCCAGTGTTCCCAAGCTGTCACCTATGTTAGTATTAGCTGGGGTTGCGTTGCTTAACTTCAACGATCAGTCGAGAACTGGTGTGCCCAACGCAATACATCCGCTCTTCAACTTGGGACATTGCAGGTCCTATGCCTGTGAGCTCCACCATCTACTCCCCAACAAATAAGGTTTGTAGGTTTCTTTGACCTATTAATGACCATCTGCCGAAAGGTCGTTAACAGACGCCAGAGGGTCGAGGCTACATCGTACACCTGAGAAATCTGCCTGCTCTAATCGGCAAACGTACATTTTCCCGGTCTAGAAATGATTTCTGTTTGAAGTGTGGTGGTGGCAGCCACTACACCACTTTACATTACTCATCCGGAGCGGGTTTGTGCCCACTACTTTTTGATTTCTTGGGGTTTTGGAGCCCTTCAACTACAAGCTCATTAGAGCCCCGTCCACTGCGTAGTTTCAAAGCAGAGACTGCACAGACACTATACTGATGCGACGATTTTTGGTTATGAGCAGTACCCAGTTTTCCCAAGCGGCCACCCATATTAGGACTAGTTGGGGTTGCGTTGCTTAACTTCAATGATGAGACGAGAACTGGTGTGTCCAACGCAATAAGCCGCTCCGGCGCCCACTACAAGGCTTCTGCTTTCTACAAGAGTTTGGCCTGAACCAAACCCGCACTCAGTAGAGAGAAACCCACCACAAATTCAGTTTCCTATGTGGACTCCTTTAGGTGAAGTCCACAGGTGTCCGTCCATTGGGGGTATTTAAATGACTTCCAACTGTCATTATCGTTCTAGACACTTTTCCCGCTATCAGCAACTTGCTTGTTTGTTGGTGTTTTAGGGCCCTTCAACTACAAGGTCATTAGAGCCCCGTCCACAGTGTAGTTCTGATGCAGAGACTGCACAGACACTACACTAATGCGACGATTTTTGGATACTAGCGGTACCCAGTTTTTCTAAGCAGCCCCCATGTCAGTACTACCTGGGGTTGCGCTGCTTAACTTCAGTGATCAGACGAAAACTGGTGTGTCCAACGTAATTCGCTGCTCGCTAATAGCAGCGTCGGGTACCCATTTGTCCTGTTGGCGCCGGGGAGAGCCCAATTGATGGACTGCACATTTTGGAAGCCGTCTGTCGATCTCGACTTTCCGGGAGGGGGCAATTCTTTAACCTACTCCACGGGGCGTTCTTTAACCTTGCATCGATGCCCCTTCGACAAATGGCTCATTTGGAGCTTCATTCTCATCCGAAAGAAGTCATACCACACTAGTGGTGTTGGTAAAGTTGTGTTGGACACACCAGTTCTCGTGAGATCACTGAAGTTAAGCAACGCAAGCCCACGTTTGTACCAACATGGGTGGTTGGTAGGGAACGTTGGGTGCTGCAAATTTCCCCTCGCCTACATCCCCTATTCCTACCATCTCCTCACCCGCGAGCGGCCTCCAAAGGGTTCGGCCTGTTATGGCTGCTTGGCCTACTCCCCAACCCGTTATCGAACAAAGAGAATAACTACTAAACGGACCGCTATGAGTGATCATTTTCATGGTACAAGGTTCAATTCTGGCCCAAGACAAGTATGGATTACATTTGGAGAAGGGGGAAAAAAAACCATAACGTTCACCTTCCTTTGTGCCTGCCGTGTGGTGCTGTCAACCCATACTTCACACTCACAGCCTGCTGGCCTCTCAGTGTTGGTTAATGACATCAAGAACAGTAGATTGAAGTTAAATACCGAAATGAAGCCCACCTCTCCAAATATTCATACGCGGCATTGGTTACTGACAAGCGAGTTTGTAATTATTACCACCAGAGGGCGCTGTGTAGCGCATGAAAAATGGCCGCGATGCGCATGTCAAGGTCTGCCCTTTTTGCTTTAACATATGCTTCTTCTTCTTCGTCTTCTGAGACACAGGTGATAATTATCTTCTTACCATTGCAAGAAAAATAACGAAAATAATGATTACCTGTCATTAATTGGGGTGATGATACATGTTGGCAGCCAATTATACTGTCCTATAAAATAGCGTACATAATTGTAAAAGATGGGGAAGAAGATGATGGTGATGATACTGAAAGGTGTTAATAAAAAGGATGAAAGTGGACTAGAGTGAGTTGACCTAAGGTCAAATTAAATAGATTTGAAATTTTTTGAATGGGGAAAAAAAATCAGAAGTCAATGGAATGAAGAGATTTAAGTTTAAAAAAGTGGTCAAAAAAATCTTTTCAAATTATAATTTTACAAGTAGATTATTTAAAAAAAAGGGAAATAGTTTCATCAGATAACTTTAACTCTGAAACATTTTTGTCAAGAAAAAATTCTGTCTTTCTTTGACAAGATTAATTTTGTCTTAAACTAAAATAAAGTATCTTCTTTTCTTATATATATATACAGAACACGACTATTCAATTTAGCTTCATTTACATTTTTATATTATTATCTCTGAATTAACATTATTTTTATAAAAAAAACAGTAAATTATATATTCTTACAAATTTAGATAAAACCAAAAAGAAAAAGAGTGGAATTTGTTATTTAAGATGGTATTACGAAATTTAAGTTAAAAATCCTTTTCTTGATTTTAACCCACTTGATGTAATATCAACAACCAAGCACAGGTGTTTAAAATTTCACAACAACAACGACAACAAAAAAAGTAACCGAATTAAAGAGGACACCAAGTCTAAAATTTGACGAAAAAAATTGTCAGATGACGATGTAGCAGAGATATAAATGTCAAAGACTAACTAAACTGACCAACATTACCAGGTGTTTGAGGGAGTGATGGGGAAATTAAAGCCTGTTTCTAATTACTTATCACTTCGTATTTTAATAGCATATATTACTATTAATAGATTTTGAGCTTAGTACAATTTAAAGAAACACAAACATTTCGGAAATGTCTATCAAATCTATCCTTACTTTAAGAAGGCAAAAAAGTAGTTCCCTTGAAAGAAAACTGTAAACCCGAAATACACTCACGTTGAAATTTAAGAGATAAACTAATTTACTGAAATGTCTCAAAAACCACTGGACAGAATTTAGTAAAATTTGGTATGTCACAGAGTAAAATACGATAACAATTTATGTCCTACAACAGGGAAAATACCACTTCAAAATCATGAGTAATTTGCATGAGAGCAGGAATGTCCAAAACCGACATTGCAAGATGGTGCTGAAAATGTGACTAATAGGGGGTATAGTCACATGTAACACACATAACAGCGAGCCATCATACAGTTTATGAAACACCTCAGGTACTTCCAAGAAGCAGTTCTTAGCTCCTGGATGGTTCCAGGAGGTGGTTGACGAATTGCAATGGCCCTTCCAAGCGCATTGTTGTTGTTTATTGGCGGTTTATGGCCCATCAACTACAAAGGTCATTAGAGCCCCGTCCACAGCATAGTTCTTATGCAGAGACTGCACAGACACTACACTAATGCGACGGACGATTTTTGGGTATTAGCAGTACCCAGTTTTCCCAAGCGTCCACCCATGTCAATACTAGCTGGGGTTGCGCTGCTTAACTTCAGTGATCAGGCGAGAACTGGTCTCCAAGTGCATCTCAGACATGCTCAATAGGAATCAGGTCTGGACATCTGGCTGGCCAATTTATCCGCTGAATATCTATGTCTATGATACACTAACGGGTTGGGGAGCAGGCCAAGCAGGCCGAACCCTTAGGAGGCTGCTCGCGGGAGAGGTGGAAGTAGGTGTAGGGGATTTAGAAGGGGGAAATTTGCAGCATTCAACGTTCTCTACCAACCATCCATGTTGGTACTAACGTGGGGTTTGCGTTGCTTAACTTCAGTGATTTCACGAGAACTGGTGTGTCCAACGCAACTTGGCCGCCCCAATATCCTCCCTTTGAAGCAATTCATCGACCATTTAGGCCCTATGTGGAAAAGCACTGCCATCCATCAAAAAAACCCCAACTGTACTCCTGGAAAGTAGCGCATAATGCTTCAAGATCTTCAAGACTTGTGAGCAGTCAGAGAGCCTGTGTGCGAGCATCCAACAAATGTCCACGTTTTAATCTTACCACTATCACAGGACCACTTACACATAGGATTATAATTACAAATTCAACCCTGCTCTATATAGCATTACTTTGTGGAGGCCTCATTTCCGGTTTTGAGTTCAGTAGTTTTGAGAAATTTTAATAAATGCCTTCTTTATTCTCTGAAATGTGAACACCAGCGTACAATCGTCAGGAGTCGAACTCTGCAACTTTCAAACAACAGCTGTTTTAACCTAATTCATACACTAGAAATTTGCATGTTTATCATTCACAAAACAACATGTTTTTTTTGCATGATTAAATAATTTTTAATTAAACAAAAATTTAAACAATATTCTTAATCAACACAACCATATTATACAGTATGATATATACTTAATTTTGATAATTTTTCTAATCTGCCGTCCAGAAAAAAAGACTAGAACCTACCATTCCACTGCATTGCTACGATAATTAAGGGACAAAATACCCGCCTGCCTGGGAGTTCCAGTTTTTCAGTAGACGACTGTGCTCATTCCATTGGTATTTTGAATGAAAAGCATGGCCAAATACTTTAGAAAATTAGATACTTTGAGCACAAAACCTTGAAGCGTTTACCGAGCCGCCATTGTTAGGATTCAAAAACAAGGAGTATCAACATAAAGGTAGAAAATGGCGACTCAAACGTTCTAAAACAGAATCAACGTGACGCGGTGTGTGACGTCGCATCTTCGTTGCTTAGCAACAGCGTCTCCGTTTCATACACGTGGTTCGTTAATGTCATCCATTGCAACAAAACGCACTAACAATGAATTTAAATAGCTTAATAAAATATTGCATAATAATACAATAACCGTATTCAGATTTAATATGTAAGGATGGTTGATGGATTAATATGTTCCTCCATCTCTGCGTTAACGCTTTCTTATTAAGGTGATGCTAGTTTTTGTCACTGTTTCTTAGTAAACACCTCTCCTCCCCTCTACCTATTCAATTTAATAAGGAAATTAAATCACAATAGGGTGGTCTTCTCATTGTGGTAGTGACATGTCATCATCTACAATGTTAACTACATTCCTAACCAATGCGCTTAGAGTTGAGAAAGACTCACGGGTCAAATAATACACCTTATTAAAATTATTCAACTATGAAGAAAGAAATAGAGAAGAAAACACATCCTTGGTGAAAGAGTATCTTCGGAAATAAGAGGAGAATCATGAGACTTTATACTCTTATGAATTTTCAACCTTTTTCTCACTTTCTCTTTATAAAAACTTTACGGTAATAATTAAATTCGACCTTAATGTGTAACAACAATTCTGAATGCTCGGATGAGTACGTACTTTGAAAGCCGCCTAAAAATTTACAACCATTAACATTTAATTAAAAACTGATGCACATAATAATCTAAAGTGTGAAGATCACATACAAGCACGCATCTAAACACCTGAAAGTATATAATTAAAACCTTTTCTATTTCTTCATATAACCTTAAAATTTATCAAACTAAATCTTAGTTGTTTTCTCCTCCACCAGTTATTTATCTTACTATCTGAAGAGATCACACGTGAATAGCCCAAATTCTTCTCATCATGCATGTTAGACACAGCTTAAGCTTTTAAATTTCTTTCTACTCTCCAACACACACAAAAAATCATCTGTTAATTTCCTTAACAACTTCCGACTTAACATAAAATTTTGATATTTTTATTTATAAAATAATATTTGACAGTGTGCATTTGTTGTCCTTTTATAACAATAGCCTGACGACATCCCAAATAAAGATAATCTAAATGCACATCAATAGTTAGGTGGGGGGGGTCATTCCTCAGATACTGATTATTCTCGAAACGGGGTGATTAGGATTAGGCCGCTAGTAAGCAACTTCTTATTTGGGACCTCCAGGGTTTTCCTCATCATCTACCAGAAGGGCCAATTTAGACCTCCGTACGGTTGTCCTATTGCCGGATTATCATTAAACCGTCAGTTACAAACGGTTAATGAACCAAGAGAGACACAATCAAATTCATAAACATACGGTTGAGTATTTTATTAAGGCCCAGTATATCACATTTTACACCGAATGGGAGGTGCAGTATGCCGTATAACCCTTCTTATCCTTCAGCATGTGTTGGTCTTCATTTTTGGTCACCTCTTCAACCACTAGGCTACATAGATTACAGGCAGGAGTGGACTAACTATGTGATATAGGGCCTATTTAAGAAATTTCACTTAAGCTACCAAGAATAAAAAATTTTAATAAAAATTTTGGTGCTCCAGTGGAAAGTTTCTCAGTACCTCGCTCTCTGTCCAGGGAGACGAGCCTGCTCGACTTTTAATAATTAAGAACTCACTTGTTGATTTATTTTGAGATGAAAAGTCTTGACTGAATATTAATGACCAACTTTCCTTTCAACAAAATAATGACATTGCTGACCACATCTATCAGCCGTAAGTTGTCCACTACTACTACAACAACTACTACACATTTCCTCACTTTATTAAAGCACCGTTTAAGCTAGTAAATGAAATAAAAATTTTGCAGATGCATTTCTTTCATGTCATCATTCATCATTTGACTAAAGAAGAAAAACTAAAACAACTACCCCCTTAAGATATGTGGGGTAAGAGTATCATTAAGAAATGATGGTTTATGTGTGCAAAAAAGACGATGAAAATGGTTTTACAAAAATGTCAAGAGAGGGTTGGGTCCCGTCTCATTTTTTCCTTGTCTGTCCATCCGTCCGTCCAGTAACTACCACTACCCATATAATAAAATTCAGCTAAAGGGTGTGGCGAACAAGTTAATAGTCAATATCAAAAATCCCCGTTGTCCCCCTCCTCCTTAGCAGCTATTTTAAGATAGTCGATATTAGTACAAAGAAAATAGGAAGAAGAAGAAAGAGGAGGAGGAAGAATTAAAAAAAAGTGAAAGATAGATAAACTAATGATTACACACGTAACCGGGTCTTAAAATTTTATCCATTTTAGGGTAAAAAACCATGAATTATCTATTAAAATAACAATGGTTAACCGAGTATCAAGCACAACGCCATTTTTTTATATCTTATATAAATGCTGAAATTTCAGGTTTCTAATATAAAGACGATCATTTTTCCACAAAAAAAGGAGCAGTAAAAGACAACAATGGGGTGATTATTTTCAAGAGAGAGAGAGAGAAAAAAAAAATAAAAATTGAATTTTCTGAACTTTTTAGACATCAAAAAGTGATCACAAGATAGCATTGATGTCGTCTTGCAATTTACACGCACATTTTTTTCTGGTGGGAGGTTGGTTAATCAAAAAAATACACGTAACAATAACCTCCTCCTCACCTTTCTGCCTTCACTCCATCTAAACTGTCACTACCACCTCCTAAATACTTAGTTTATCAATTACAATGGCAGAAAGTGACGTCACTAATGAGTCAGGATTGTCAAGACAATATCCTCTCTCTCTCTTTTCCCACCAACGATGGTACCTGTCTTAACTGTAAATCAAAAGGTAAAATATAATGCATTGGCATTTTGAATACACTAATAACAACACGGCAACATCAACAGTGAGATGGTGGCAGCGGCAACATATGAGAAACCTGTTTACATCAAATTCCACGGCCATTTACCGATTTCATCACCACCACATTTTTTCTCCCTCCCTCTCTCTCTCTCTCTCTCCTAAGAGAAAGACTCAAAAAATTTTTTTGACTCATTTCACGTTCATCAAGGCTGAGAAAATTCACTTTTAACGTAGCATCATTATGAGAAATGCTAATATTTAATATTCATATATATGTACACATTCCGCTAAATCGCATATGCAACTACTAACCATCAAGGCTCTAATGTCAGACACTGCTATCAACGACGAGCAATTAAACGCCAAAATCGTGACAAATACAAATAACGACGTAACTTTTGACCGCCCCCCGTCTAGCCAGGTTTTTTAAAATACACCTTTAGTTTCCCGAAAAGCACAACTAACCCTTTAAAACCCTTGTCAATATATCATATTCGATATTAGGTCAAGTTTTATCTCAGTCGTAGTTGAAATAACATTGGGGAATTTCCAACTTGTTCATTTTTGATCAAGTGGAAGAAGAGATTGGAATTGAACCCACGATTTCAAACTCCCAATTCGCTCATTCTTCACCAATCCTTGACTATTATCGATTTTGAAGTGGTAAGAGCTCGTGAACGGGGGGCAGGTGGCACCACACAGGGAGGCAAACTGTGGTGTAAAGTAGGATAGGCACCATCATGCATTTCACACCTAATTTTGTGGTCCTTCTTATGGATGTGGGGAAAAGGTCACGCATTAGGATAAACGCATTTTCATAATAGCACCACTTCTTGTCCATTTCCCGCATTTCCCATGTGTACTGACGACAATGTGAGCATGCTTCGAGGAGCGGCGAATTGCGTTGGGCACACCAGTTCTCGTCTGATCACTGAAGTTAAGCAGCGCAACTCCAGCTAGTACTGACATGGGTGGCCGCTTGGGAAAACTGGGTACTGCTAATACCCAAAAAATCGTCGCATAAGTGTAGTGTCTGTGCAGCCTCAGCATAAGAACTATGCTTTGGACGGGGCTCTAATGACTTTGTAGTTGAAGGGCCCTAAAACACCAACAAAAACAACAACGCATGCTTCGATCTTGCCGCTTGCGCAATAACTTTCACAACCTGACTGGCGAAAAGTCCACGTGTGGACTTCGCACGTGTATTTGCGCGCCAAAGTGTCATCAAGTGCTATGACGACACATATTTGAGAAATATTGATTGGTTGGCACGATTGGAAAGTACCAGCCACGTGAACACTTACGTCACAGCTCAAATTGGATATCCCGTTTTAATGTTTCGTAGCCATTTTGTAGAAAACCGTTGGTTTTTTTTTTTAAGAAAAATAATATTTTAAAAACAATTCTTTTAACTATCGTGTAGAGCTATATCCCGATCTGCACCATCGGTACGCGTTATTTTTTTTTATTTTTTGCTAAATTTTGATAAAATAAATTGCTTTGTGGATGATATAGGAGGGTACATTCTGGGAAGTAATTCGTTCACATCTATTCCGTCACACCCATACTTTGCCCACATAACGGATGACGGTTAAATTACAGCGCAAATGTCTATGTTTTAGGATAAAAAATTACGAATTACAGTTAGATGAACCAACAGGGAAGAAGAAGAAGGAGTACAAAACTTCCCTTCTCTCTTACAACATGGGTGTTAAATAGCAACCAAGTGGAAAATTACTTTTCACATTTTAACCCTTTGAGAAAAAATTTTCCATCCAAAATTTTTTTTCTTAAGTTGCGTCTTCTTCCTCCTCCTCCTTCTCTTCCATTTCACATTTTTAAAGTAAAGGGATATTATATAAAACAGGCTTGAGTAGACTTGCGGTAAGATTATTTTTATTTAAATTAAAAAATTAACTTCTCCGACACCGAACAATGAATTTCAAGAAGGCTTTGACCATCAGTGATGGGATAAATTTTTTTTCATCAATAGTAATGGTCATTAATTTTATCTCCCCTTAAATATTTTTTTGGTCTCCACCGTCCTCACAATACTGCAAATAATAGTTGCGATATAAATCTTGAAGTGAATGAGTGGGTGGTTAAATTATTTTATAACTGCTAAAGTACATTATTATTATTTTCTTTTAAAAAAAATAAATTTTTCGGTGTGAATTTCACTAGATGTAATTTTCTTGCCCTACTTGTTAAGATGATAACACTCGAAATAGAGAGACAGACCATTTCTTTTGTCCATTTTCAGATATTCCGCTTGAAAACATTTTTATATAAAAATTATGCTATCATCCACCTTCTCTCTCACACACACTCTACACCCACACCCAGTAATTACATTTTTTCAGACGTAAAGGGTGAAAGGGGAAATAAAAAATTATGTCAACTATTTTCCCTTTATTCTACCTTCTTTTCCCTGTCTTATTGAAAAAAAAATGAGAAAATGATTCAAAATTCAAGAATTTAGGTGGCGTTATCAATTTGATGAAAGTGAAATTTTGATTTTAATTGAAAGAGAAGAAATATGAGATCACATATCCGTGCGATCACAAGTTTGACCTGGTATTTTTATCGATTTTTAGTCCCCTTTTCCCCTCTCTTTCCAGAAATACTAGTTTTTAATGTGTGCTTCATTCGCTGAATTTATTTTTAATTCTGCTAAATTCTGTCTAAAATTTGACACATGCTTTAGCAAAAATGTCACATCTAGTTTACAAGGGTGGGGATGAGAAAGGACTAAACGACCTCGAGCGAGAAGATGACTTAGACCTTAGCTTCCAATTAGGAAATAGGTGCTCAGAGGAGCATTATACCCTGCGAGGTTTTTTTGCTTCGTTGGTGTTTTAGGGCTCATCAGCTACAAGGTCAGTAGAGCCCCGTCCACTGCATAGTTCTAACGCGACGATTATTGGGTATTAGCAGCACCCAGTTTTCCCAATCGGCCAACCATGTTAGCACTAGCTGGGGTTGCGTTGCTTCAATTCAGTGATCAGACGAGTTGTTTGTTGTTGCTTGTTGGCGTTTAAGGTCCCGTCAACTACAAGGTCATTAGAGGCCCGTCCACTGCGTAGTTCTAATGCATATGCTGCACAGACACCACACCAATGCGACGATTATTGGGTATTAGCAGTACCCAGCTTTCCCGAGCGACCACCCATGTCAGTACTAACTGGGCTTGCGTTGCTTAACTTCAGTGATCAGACGAGAACTGGTGTGTCCAACGTAATAAACCTCTCGCCCTTGCGAGGCGAAAGGGTTTGAAAGATACAGGCGTGTATTACGAAGTAGACTCGTATGGGATCCCACAGGCTCAGTGAAATATTGAGACAGACAAGGAGAGTCACAATAAACATATCAAAGTGGGGAAGTTTTACAGGGTAGTGGGTAGACCACCTATTCCATATCGGTCGGAGTGTTGAGCAGTGCAGAAGAGAGCCTCGGTACATGTCAGTAGCCTCAAGAGGAGATAAAATTAAAAATTAAGCGATTAGAGAAGTGTTAAGAAGTGAGGACATAGCAGAAACGATGGGTGAAAAGGAACTGCAGTGGTATAGGCATGTTATTAGAAGAGGGGACAAGAAACTGATTTGGTCCAACAAGGAGTGCATGTGATGGAGTGAAATGGAATGGGCCAAAGTAAAGACGATAACAGGTTGTACGACAGGTCATGCAAAGTGTAGAGTAGGCCGCTGACCTGTGAAGAAAAGGTTCATTTTAGGAGCAGTGATGACATGAAATATGTTGTGCTTGTTTGTTTAGAGCCCCGTCCACTGCGTAGTTCTAGTGCAGAGTCTGCACAGACACTACGCTGTTACGACGATTTTTGAGTATTAGCAGTAGCCAGAGTTCCCAAGCGGTCACTCATGCTAGTACTAGCTGGGGTTGCGTTACTTAACTTCAGTGATCAGTCGGGAACTGGGGTGTCCAACGCAATACAACCGCTCGAAATGTGTGGTGGACAGATTCGATTCTGACTACTGCAGATAAACATTTTGGGTCAAAGATTTGGGTCAAAGAATGTTTTAATCAAATTTTTCTAAAATACTTAGAAATTAACCTAGTGTATCATTAAAACACCGCAAAGTAGCCACCAAATTCAATGTTGATCGATTCTCTCTTAATAATTTTCATTTTTGTACATAGGTATATTATTGCGCGACAAAAGATATAAACGAAGGTGAAGAATTACTACTAAAAAACCGGAAATTAGTCCCTTGTGACGAAAAGCCATCATCCGGCAGACAAAAGCATCGCCATCACCATCATCAACACCACCGAGAAGACGTCACATCCTCATCACCAACTTCTACACCTCTTAATTGTATATCGACAGCATCAGTGGACGATGGTCAACAGCCTCCTAACTGTTCATCATCTCTAACTGCTACAGCAGCGCCCCCAGCATCAAATCACCATCATCACAACCATCATCATCATAACAATAATAACAATAATGATAAAAGCAAAGGTAAAAATGTGATGAATTATTTTTTCCCTTCAAATTTTGGATAATTATATATTATAAAAACAAATTTACTCGAACACATTTTTAAATCTCGTAAAACTTGAATCATTATCATTTCCGCGGAAAAAAATTATTTCATATCTGAACAGATGCTCTCTTCTCCCTGCAAGAGATGAGAGAGGTTGTACATATATTCATCTCAGCATAACAAATGGTATCTAGATTTCCTTTCAGGATGTTAATATTGCTTTTTGCTCCTACAGAAGTAGGACATAATCGGAAATGGGCCTCATTCAAATATTTAATATTTTACGCTGTGTTAAAGTACAAGAGTGAAAAACCGTTAAGAGTTAATTGCAGAAAGTAGAGAGGGTGATTCTGACGACCTATCAGATATTTTTATTTAAATATCTGCTTCCGATATAAACCATTTTATCTAAATGACAATAATAATAATAACGCTAACAGTTATCTGTTTAGTGGCTATTCAATGTTCAAATTAAGTGGGAAATGTCCATATTGCTTGCATTCAGATGACAGCTGTTGTTACCGCTTTAATATCAAAACATTTTTTTTTCTCCCTTTCTCTCAACAAATACACACGTTTAAATGAAGTCTACTTCCTTCCCATCCACCCTGTCTGATTTCACCTTCATCGTCCCATCTGCAGAATAAAATGGCAATAAATTTTAATAATTCAACCTCTCTCCTGCACTCCCCTTTAACCTCCCATCCAAAAAACCTGACCTATTGTTTCAGGAAGTATGGCATTATAACAGTCATACAAATCACAAACTATTATTTAAATAATGAAAGAGAGAAAGAGGAAAATAAATACTACACAACACAATAGAGATAGTAGTAGCACACAGGTAAAAATGAGCAGCTCGTGCCCATTGACCACTTTGGGAGGATTAGAAAGAAAGGAAAAGAGTGACTGGCAAGCACCCGGACATGTGCCTGACTTCTCACTACAATGAAACACGTGCCGTACACCAAGGATTTATCTCTACTGTACCCCACAAATTATTAGTCACTTTTCCGTGCATAAGAGGGAAAGAGTGAGGTAGAAAAGGAGGGTGAGGAGCTGAGATCAGGGACAGGTGTGAACTGTGATTATTTCAGGCTTTCCTTAGTTTCCCCGAGGATTGACTGACAGTGTGACGATAAAAAAAAGAGAAGGAAATGGTCAGGACGAATATGCACTTGCCCTACATTGTCAAGGTTTACTCATTCTACCGAATAGGCAGTCACCAGTACCCCTACCTTCCGTCCTGAATGCGAAATAAAGCCAGTGCCCTTTGCATGGGAGAGTAAACGTCCTCCTGCACATCGCACAACTCTGAACACATCTTCCTCAGTAGAGTGTAGTCAAAGTCTGCAGTACAATTACGAATAATGTAACAGGATAGGAGAGAATCGACCCGTCACGTCGGTGCTGACAGGAGCAGACAAACACCCTCTGTCGCCAAAAAAGAAACACCTGTTGGAACAGAAGGCCTGTCACATCCATTTGATACTATTTTTCATCTTTGTCGCTATATTGTGGTGACTTAAAACAATAAGTTATCACTACATACAACCTATATTCTTTACTGGGACAGTAGGCCTTCCTTCATAGTAGTGCCGGCCCGCCGCGTGACGCGGCATCAATTCTTGATTGTCACTGGTATTCAGGAGGAGGCGGAGGAGATGGGAGAGAAGAGGTAAACTATTCTGACTTTCACCAAAAGTACAACAATAGTAATAGCAAAGAGCAAAAGGTTAGGAAATGCTTAGAAAATTTTCAATGGAAATAGTTCCCACGATTGTCAAATATATATAAAACACCTTTCTAGCACCTGGTTGACTATTATAGATTTGTGTCTAAAATGAGGTGATGGTAGGAAGGAGGGGTGGTGAAGAATAGGCGGATAAAATGATGATGATGATTGAGACTATGGCGATTAGGACTGAAATCATAAACTCCAAACTTTCTTTCCAAATAACTCTCCGCTACCACCCTCCCGTGGTCAACATTTTATGGCTCACTACTTGATTACCTTTTAATAGGATAGTTGGTAGCCAGAGCTTTTCAAAAATCAAGCACGAGAGATCTTCCAGTTGATAGAAAAACTGTCCAAATAAAGGATGTCAATTGCGAACGGACTCTGTCCAGCATTTCACTTAAAATAAATGTCCTGGGAAGGGGAGAGAGAGGAGGAGGACAAGAACGACAAAGGTGCATATTTTGCTCGTGTGCTCAAGTCTAGAGCATGCAGGCTGGTTTCTCCGATTTCAGATTTTGTACAGAGACAGTTAAAGGAGATAAAAATTTTGTGGTCATGTGGTCAACAAGGTTATTTCTCTTTCTCTCCCTTCTCTTCTAAATTCGGACAGATTATTATACATTGTGCGGAAACCAGGTCGTTCTCATTCACTCCCCCACAATTCCCACTCATCATTTCTTAACTAGGACGATGACAGTCATCTTCCAATAGACGAACGCTGCTGATCTAATCTGATTTTCTTGAATTTGACGCTCAAAGTCCTGACAGGCGCACCCTTGTACCTGTATTTTGTTAGAACTCACCGCCGAAATTTATCATACGAACTGACATCATCAGTTAAACACCAGTATTTGTAATATCTGTCAAACGTATGGCATTGTAATCAGAATAATTATTTAATAGTTGCCATCCTAAATACATCAATTAGCAGTTTACAATTTAAGATATGCAAGTTCGCCCCCTTCATCTCCCCCAGAACGAGTTCTCTATGGGGAATACAATGTGTCAACATGGCCTAAATGAGCCCTGACCGCTGTTCAGAATGTCGCTGCAGTTATGACGTCCGATTTTGCAGTCATACACATTTGTCCAATTCCTCATTTTTAAATTTGAGGACGATATGCTACACGTGCACGCACTCGGGACCATAACACCTACTGCACTTCCTGTCCGTTGGTAGGTGCAGTTTAGACCCTTCATATTTACAAGCTGTGGACCAGAAAGGTGAACTTGGACTAAAATGAAAGAATAAACGAAGCTGGCGTGGGGACGTCCCGAAAGGAGGGGAAGATAAGCTAGTTAGGTGTGCAGAAAGGGACCAAGAGGCGAAACTCTTTGAACTCAGAGCAAGTAGGAGTGGCCAACACGACCTAGGTCAAATGAACATAAAATTATTGTACATATCACCAAAACAACATTACATCGTGAGTCGGCATCAACCAGGCAAGCGTTTGACCACGATCTCACATACTGGGAAGTGACAATGTGGTGGTTGTTTGTTGCTGTTTTAGGGCCCTTCAACTGCAAGGTCATTAGAGCCCCGTCCACTGCGTAGTTGTAATGCTGAGACTGCACAGACACTACACTAATGCAACGATTTTTGGGTATTAGCAGTACCCAGTTTTCCCAAGCGGCCACCCTCGTCAGTACTAGCTGGGGTTGCGCTGCTTAACTTCAATGATCAGACGAGAACTGGTGTGTCCAACGCAATTCGCCGCTCGACAACGTGGTCGAAGTTGCAGCAAGCTTGCTTGTTTACCTTAATTCAACAAAAAATGAGCGTGGCCCGGCAGGAAATATTATTTCTTAAATTTGTCCCGCCTGTGGAAAAGGTTGGCCACCCCTGAATTAAAGTACACTCTACTCGAGTTCGGTAGGAAAAGCCACGAAAGTATTTGGCAAAAAAAGTTACTCATCCTCCGTCTCTGGATTTCCAAGGGGATCAGAATACCCTTTCCCACTTTGCCTCCTGCATATTTTGATAGGGTGGGACACTAAATAGTCATGGTTTCACATCCATTCATCCATTTCTTTTGCATGGTTTATTTCTTTTTCTTTTACAAGAAGGTGGACAATTGGATTGCAGAGTGGGGGGGAAGTGAAGTAAAGAAGTAGCAAAGGACAAGATGAGAAGAGGAGGGAGAGGAGTAGAGAGAGGAACCACTAACTTTACAATTATGATTATCATCAACATAACCACGTTAGAGTTGAAATCTTAAGACAAGTAGCGTCACATATCAATCTGGTCAAGCTAAGAAAGAAAGGCATAAAAAGAAGTTATTCCATTGTTTGTATGAGAGATTCACCCATTGACTAGTCACTGTCATGATTGTTGCGACCCCCCACTATGTCACTACCCCTCCTACCCATCACTTCTTACCTCCCCCACCCCTTCCCTTTCTATCTTATGTCCTCTGCTACTACTTTACCACACCACAAGTCACCCCTCTCTCTCTCTCTCTCTCTTAACCTCCTACCTTTCTTCTTCTTTCAAAATTCAAGTCTAGCATCTTACAAGGTTCTCATCTAAGATGCTGCTACAAATTGTTACAGAAACTGTGTGAGATGAATTTTTTATTTCTTACATTCCTCTCTCCCTCTCTCTCTCTTTGACCCTTCTTACTTTCCACCTCTCTCCTCATTTCATAGACGTCTTAAGATATTTTAACCAGTCTTTCTCCCCTCTGTACCCTCTATCAGGTATGACTGCCACTGCTACTCTACTACTTTTCCTTCCCCATTCAAAAAAATTGCACCTTTTAAGTTATTTTATTTATTTTCAAATTCAATCTGGAGCAGAAAAAACAGAGGTAATATAATTTGCATAAATCAACCAAAGAATCGTCTTAAAACACGACATGATGATGGGCATCCTACGGATTTGAATCCAGTTTGAATACCTAATCAACTTCTTTATTGGTATCCAGTGGACCAAATGCATACGACTGCAATGCAGAGGTAGCGCTGAGGCACTGATGGTAGTATCCTGCTGTTGAATATTTTTAGAGCAAGTTATAACCCTCTCTCTCTCTCTTTTACTTACTCGCTCTCCCCTACCCTCAAACTCAGCAGCAGTCTGTACCCTGAAAACATATTCTGACATTTATCCATCAGGAAACAGAAGCTCTAAAAGTCTGATTTTTTTTCTTATCTAAACGTAAGACCAAACAAAAAAGGGAGAAATTCGGTGGCTAGACTCGTTGACCCTATCCATCCATTCATTCCTTCACAGTTTCTTTAAGGGAAAGAAGAGTTTCTAATCCACAGGAAAAAAAATAATAAAAATTCATAGCAGGAAACCAGTAACTAGTATTTCAAATCGTCCGTCATGCTTTCATTTTAAGTAAAATACTACATTTTTGAAAAAATTCATTCAGAAATAAAAGAAGAAAGATGAAGACGAAAGTTTTGCTGATTTTGGATGATTTAATTCGACGATTTCCAAACCTTTTTTGATCTACGTACCTCTTGGTAGATAATTTTCCTAAATTACACCCTTCCCCCTAAAGTTGAACCCCGGTGCAGTATGAAAATATGCCTAACATGCGCGCCTCCATTATCCAATTTCTTCTTCTCCCGTACCATCAAACCACCAACCGCTGACCCCAGGTTGGGAACCGTGGTTTAGATGGTGAAATCGAAACACTAAATCCTTCTGCCAGCCTTAGTGGGCAGTGGAATTCACTCATGAATCAATCTTTCTAGGTTCAATTCTTGCAGAGGCGTGTGGCACCTTCGTTGTCAGAAGAGACGAGTTCCCTAGAACCCCCAAAGACGCTTTCTTGAAAGTGAAGCTGTGGTCCCGTGAATAGTGTATATGTAGTCATCACTGCACGTAAAAAGTAACCCTCCCCTCTACACGAAGATAAAAATACGTGCAAATGGGAGAAAATTCCAAGTCTACGGTGTCTCATATGAGGTGCATCGTATCACCGAACTCCCTCTTTACGAAAAAAAAAAAAAAATACTTGCATAAGTTAATCCCACATCGCTTCCTCTCCCCCGGTTTTCGCGACATGTTTGCTGCGGGTAAAGGAACTCTTTCAACACGGAGAAAAATATGACTGAAATCGACAAAACCCCCAGGATCCCCTCTAGTGCAAATAGTCATTCCAGACAGAGCACCCGAAGTTATCAAAGAAAAAAAGACGGAATCCCCAGCATGCGAATCATAAACGATTTACATTACAACTATTTTTGCGTCATGTTACGCTATGTAACGTGATATTCCCTCGTTCATTTAAAACCATTTTCCGCCAATGGCAGGGCGGAACACGCATTTGTCTCGGCAAAATCGGGAACAGTTGTTACAACTACTGGATATTTTCTTCGTGGATACCTATTTTCTCCAAGGGGCAAGCGACTTCTAACACCTGGAAATTATGCCGATCCACACGGAAATTTTACTCCATGCAGGAAGCGTTATTTTAATGCAGAAGGCATCGTGCACACGCACACGGGACCAAGAGATAACTTACGATCCGATGGAAGGTGCACATGGCGCTTCTCTCTCTCGTCCTCAGCCAGGCAGGAACCTACAACATGGACGTCCCAAGTCAAGCGGGCTATACGGGATATATTGATACTGTATACTGCACAATTGTTGTCGAATCGTGCTCTCATCACTCCAGAAAATCATAGCACATAAAAACAACCGGCATTCCTTTTATAGGACCTCAAATAATTTTTGGTTATTATTGTGGGAAGAGGGTAGGACGCTCGGTAACTGACTGCATCAGTGGTTCTAGGTTCGCTGCTGGATCGAGGCAGATTGGCTTCTTTGGGGCGCGAGAGAGAGAGAGAGGCCCCGAGTGCGCCTTCTTTCTGATGAGAAGTAAAACCGAGGTCCCGTGTGGTGTACGACAGCATTTGCCCGTAAAAGAACCCTCTCTACTATGCAACAGGTAGATGAAGCAAAATTTCCAGGTGTAGGAGCTCGACCCCCTGGCGCCGGTGGAATGCTCTAACGAACAGTAGACACACGATAAACAAGCATAGGGGCTGCAGCTTTGGTTGGCATCCGGCCGGTGGAAAAAACCCTGTCCAATGTATCACCCTTGTGTCCATTCCCTGCCATAGGCGGGAAAAGGGTTAGGTGTTGCTTTTTATTGTGGGAAGACGAGTTTTTTTTTTAATAATGATGCAATTATTTAGGGTGTTTAATATTTAAATTATTCGATATAAAGTTTATCAGATTTAGTGAAAGGTTGATCATTGTACAAAGCTGCGCTGTGCACAAAAATGTTAATAATTATGAACAATAAACGGTTGTGGGGGTAAAGTAATATGGCCAAAGATTTTTGGGTTGTGGGTGTAGGTGGGACGAAAAAGAAGGAATTGTATACTCCCGTAAGAATAGAGAACCAGACTCCTGCTTGGGGAGGAAGGGAGAGAGGAGGAAGGGGGAGAGGAGGAGAGAAGATGGTTGATTAATCTTGATTAATCATTGTATTTGGTCAGTGAAGTTTAACATAGGATGCCAATAGGGAGGAGTTAGCTTTATCTTCCTAAAAATTAACTATGGTGAGACGTTTTTTTTTTTCTCACCTGTGGGGGAAGCGGTAGGGAATGTGAAAAGATGAGGAGCTATCTCTCCCCTCAGAGTTCAACTAATGGGATGATTGAATTTTAGGGTTTGTGGATCAGTGTCAGGTCAGACATTTAAAAAAACGACTGTTGCGCGAATTATGTCTTATAATAAATTTTGCTCGCTTCATCATCTACGAGACAGGGGAGGAGAAAAAGATTTGGACGTAAAAAGAGGCATGTGAGGCGACGGGGTAGGGGCATGAGTACGAGAGTAAAAGTGGGAATAAAAAAAATCTGTTAACTTAAATTATATTGCTAATATGGCCAGAGGTCCTTTCACACTTGTTTGAAGGATACAAAATCACGACAGTCGCCTGCAGGATTCGATCCCATGACCTCTCTCTATTTCTAGATATTCATAGACAGTTTATCTCACCTCTCCACCCTCGTTTTTTTTCCTTATTACTTTTTCCAGTCATCCATGTCACACACACTAAGAAATCATATTTAGGCCAAGGAAAATGTGAGGGTCTTAGTTTCTTTAACACAGCTTCTTTTCAGCACCCTCTCTTCCACCCAATACCTTCTTTCCCACACTAACTATTTCGAGGAGTCTGTCTTGATCATATTTTATAACATAACCCACCCTGTTCTTAATGCCATTAAAATTAGCGCAGATTTTGACTTCACTGAATCAAAGTTAAAAATTGTATGTACTTTATGAAGTGCCCTCTTTTGTATGTAGACCGCCACGAAAGTTTAAGTGTAGGCTTTGCGAAAATTATATTTTTTGTGATTAATACCTCTTTTCAATGGATTACTTTTAATATCTGAACTATACCAGATGGTTTTAACTTTCACATTCATTATTTTAAATTAAAAAATATGAAATATTTGACACCGACGACGACAACAACAACAGAGAGACCCATATATTTTTTTCCCTACATAAAAAAAATTCAAAGCACACGTTTCCGGTTTTAATCATCCAGGCACAACTAAGTATGGGAATCTAAAGCGACGATTTCCTTCTTATACTATATTTTGAATCAAAATCATTATTAATTCAGAAAGGAAATCCATTTTGCTTCCAAATAAAAAAAAGGGGACAGCAAAAATATTTTTCGTAAGAGTCCTAAAATTTATTAGAAGACGGAAATAGGGTGGTCCTGCTGTTGTTGTCTGACACCGATGCCACGACCACCACCGACACCACTGGATGATTCTTGAAAGAAAAAAAAAATACATTCATAATGAATGCCACAAAGTCATACAACAAGAGGTCAGCACAACAAGTTGACCACGCAGCAATCCCGCGCCAGGGTGGTCCCTCTCATAACAAATTAGATTGTCCGTGAAGCTGGTGCGCGCGCATTAGAAAGCATCTGATGTCCAAAGTGACCCCTAGACAGCATGAAATATAAATTTAATCAATAAGAAAGGCCTGACAGTAGATAGTGATGGGACGACTTCTTGTAACAACTTTCTTCCCCCCTCTTTCCAATTTTCTAATCAAAATTAAACAAACACAACATTTTAATTTTACCGCAAATGGTAATATAATAGGGTCATCCCAGCTTTGGCCGGCAACCGGCTGCAGCAAAAACTATGACCAATATATCGCCCTATGTCCATTCAGAGGGACAAGATGGGTACCCAACCCTGCCATAGGCGGGAAAAGGGTTAGGAGGTGCATTATCCCAGCTAACGATAAATTCCAGAGGGCTCCAAGTGAGAGTTAGGGTGTATGAAGGAAGGAAATGGGCACCCCAGTGCTTGCCATTTGCCGACGATGTTGAAAATATTGGCAACTCCCTAGGTGTGTCCACCTGAAGGTGAACATGAGGAAGACAGAATATCAGGGTAAAATTGTTTAAAGTAACCAATGCATCATCATCATCATCATACCCTTATCCCGCCTGTGGCAGAGTAGGGTCTGCGGGTTTAACCCTCCACTCATGTCCATCTCCCACCAGCTCCCCCTCTACCCTACACTACCATATGCTTACGGACAACCTGCTCCCACGTCTGCTTTGGTCCAATGCATTTATTTCAAAAACGGTAAGATACAGGGGAAAATGTTTAGGAAAAAGTTATAGATGATGAAGGGGGACATTCATTTCTTAAAAAGAGTTCGGAAATTTCGGCAGTAATTTTTTTTCATGAAAAAGCAAAGTTACATATTTTTAAATATAGGGGTATTTTTAACTATCGCATTGCATAGTTCTAAAAAAATGCTAAATTTTGATATATCATATCCCTATACCTAAAATTAAAAATAAGCCTCCATCCTTCCGGATTTTGTTTCAGGTCTGCAGTTCAGCAAATTGTCGCTCTTAGCTGCTCCAACTAGCTCACTTGGAGCGCAAACCAAGGTGTCACGATCGCCACTATAGCATTTTTAATTTTAGGTATAGGGATATGATATATCAAAATTTAGCATTTTTTTAGAACTATGCAATGCGATAGTTAAAAATACCCCTATATTTAAAAATATGTAACTTTGCATTTTCCTGAAAAAGCTACTGCCGAAGTTTCCGAACTGTTTTAAGAAGTGCATGTCTCCCTTCCTGCCAAAGGCGGGATAACAGTATGATGATGATCCAGGCTATTGATAAGTACAACGAAAATGAAGAGCAGAAAACTGATTTTCTTGTTACAGGAAACGTGTAGAATAGGTTGCTAAGACAGCAGGCAATATGAAGAATGACCCTTCACTGAAATATTACCAATGCAAACACGTGATAAACACGTGCCTATCATGCGCTTTCAACCATTTACGCGGGAAAATGCGTTTTGGAAGACGCGTTGCTGTGGCAACCGGTGCATTTCGAACGTGAAGCCGCCATGAGTATCATATTATGTGTTCGGAGAATTCTCTTTTTTTTAAGTTGAACAGTCAGTCGGGATCTTCCTTCACACGAATTCTTCTAGAGGCCACAAAAGCCATAGCGTGGGCCTGCGAATTGACCACCAGAACAACAAGATTTGAGACAAATTTTATTGACCACTGGCCAGCAGCATGTGCAAATGAGGAAAGACGGTATTCACACAATACGAATTTGTTTCGTTGGTGTTTTAGGGCCCTTCAATTACAAAGGTCAATAGAGACCCGTCCACTGCGTAGTTCTAATGCAGAGGCTGCACAGACTCTACGTTGTTACGACGATTTTTGGATATTAGCAGTATGCAGAGTTCCCATGCGAGTAATATCTGGGGTCTCGTTGCTTAACTTCAGGGATCAGACGAGAACTGGTGTGTACAAAGAAATACAGACGCCCCCATACAATATGGTGGGGAACGGACAGAACTACGGAGCACTAAGTATCAAATTTACAACCGAATGCTTAGATGTGCCCACACCTGATCAAACGCTTTTTATTTCGTGACTACGTTGCAAGAAAAAGTTATGTTTACTTAGGTAAAAATCTCTCCAGATAGAAAATCCCAGAAAAACATAATTATTGCCTCCTTTACTGTCACCTAAGAGCACACCAAAGCCTGTGAACGCAGAAATCGATGGAAGTCTTTCTAGTTTTTCATGTGCAGAATAACAAGAATCAATCAGAGGTTGTTGTCAAGGGTTTGTTTTGTATTTCAGTTTCTTTTTTTCTAGATTCCTAGGATCATTAACAATGTTAAGAACCAAAGAACGAGGGGTGGGTGCAAACTGCCGAAAGGGAGGGTGGTGTGGTCAACACATATTAATGCATCCTTTTTATAAAAGCGTTTTTGACGTCAAACCGGAAGGAGAAAGACAATTGCACCACTGTGTCCTAACATACCCCTATCAAATGAGAACGGCACATACGCAAAAATATGACGGCTTATAGTATACTGTATACTTAGTACGGTTTTCTTGCGGTACGTTGTCTAGTCCTCATCGCGGTAGCCTCCTGACCCCTTCTTGAACCCCCTCCCCATCTTGTCTCTCGTCCTGTCCCGTCCCACACCTTTTAAAAAGCCTACAAAATAGTTGCCATTGTTTTCTTATATGTGAAAATGTTGGCGACCCATACATCCATTGGTGCTTCTCACCACCATTGCCAGGGACGGGACGTCTTAGAGAGACAGTTGGGATGGGGGGAAAATTAAGTTGGATGGGAACCTTGAAGGCGCATTTTGTGTATCTTATTGGAAAATTGATTGTGTCCAAACACGGTGGTTTTTTGTCGTGTGTGTAAATATCTGATAGAGAAAAGAGGGCGGGGTGAGGTAGAGGGGTCAAGGAAATGGCGATTGAGGGTGGTGGAAGTGTACCTTGTGTAAAAGACGAAGAACCGTGGTCATAATAAATTGCGTGCCAACTATCCAAACACTGATTGTTGGGATTGTTTTGGAGACGACCAATGATTGGCGGTTGCTAGTCGATCAACCATTGAAAGGGGTGAGAGGTTGCTGATGGGGGGGCGGAAAATTGGGTAGAGAGGGAAAGGGTGATGTGGATGGCGACCAATGCCTTTTTCTCATAAGAATGTCTATAATAATAAGAAGGTGGTCGTGATGTAAGGGAGGAACAGAATCTAAAATCGGAGCAGTATAAGATGTCGTTCCGTCCCCACCCCCTTATACACTCTTCCCTTTCCCTACCTTTCATCTCTCCCACCTTCGTTGCTGCCCCCACCTTGCTACATATACCTGTCAATTAGAAAGTACGACGGTGGTTTATTGGTAGGGGTGAGAAAATACATTATTATGGTATCGGATTGTCACCGGGAACACGCAGCTTGGACCGTACGCGACTCGAAACCGAGACCAGTTGTTTGACAACAAATTTGTAACAGCATACACACTGTAATATCATATTTGAATATTTCAAAAAAGTAGAAGATGACTTACATGTGACCTCAAGCGAACGTGCGCGCGTGCGGTTGTGTCATCATCAGTACTGACGTCATCGTACATCACCACGTGCTTGGGGAATCTGTAAAAATTAAGGTTAGTTACTCATTTTAGAAACCCAATATTATAATTAGAGTAATGCTAGTCATTTTAATTAATCAAAAAAGGGGTAAACTACACAGAACTATTAATTATCCGATACCGAATTATGATTTAATTTGAAGTTTTAAATATTTAAATTAGAAATATGTTTCCAAATTAAAATCGGATATCTTTGTGTATTTTTCTTTTGGTTAAGTTGATCTTGTGCTACATAATTTGAATTTCTTTCATTAAAAAGGGTTCATTTTTACTTTTCTTTAAAAAAAATTTCAACGAAATTAGATTAACATAATGACGCAATTAAGATTGAAATTTTTATTTAAAATTTTTTTTAATGCTAAGTAATACACGACAACCAGAGGAGGGGAGAGAGGATGTCACAACCAACCAACCAAACTAACATTTTAAAATTCAATAAATTATTCATGTTGAAATTTTAAATATACTTTAATTGGTCGAAATAATTTTAATAAAATAATAACGTTTTAAAACCACACAATGTCCCACTCTCCGGTTGTTTGTTACTAAACTGCTACGAAGGACAGAAAAAATTCGGGAGTTTGTGGTTGGAGGACTGACTCTGGTCAAGGCAGATGACTTCTTTCGGGGAGAAAGTGAGGGAGGGAGCCGCAATGAGAGGCAAAAGTTAAGCGGACACACCAGTTCTTTTCTGATCACTGAAGTTAAGCAACGCAACCCCAGCTAGTACTAACATGGGTGTCCGCTTGGGATTTATTTTATTTCGTTGGTGTTTCAGCGCCCCCGTTCAGCTCATTAGAGCCCCGTCCACTGCATAGTTCTAATGTAGAATCTGTACAAATACTACGCTGATGTGACGATTTTTGGGTATTAGCAGTACCCAGTTTTCCCAAGCGGCCACTCATGTTAGTACTAGCTGGGGTTGCGTTGCTTAACTTCAGTGATTGGACGAGAAGGGTTATATAGCCTAGGGTTTTGGGAGTTGAGTTGAGAGTTGGAGTTGGAGGAATGAGAGTTGGTCTCTCCATTGCCATATTGGCGAAATAAGGCTGCTTGTAGTGTAGTGAAATAGAATTGGAGAACTGGTATGTCCAACGCAATCACCCCCCCCTCCAGGGGAGAGAGGTAGTGTCCCGTTTGTCTCTCTTCTGTGGACGCCCATGGTGGACGGTATAGTTGTGTGGCTGGTTACCATCCTTAGGCTGCAGTGCCTAGTCTCTTTCTGAGATAAAGGTAATTACGTTTGCCAGGTGGGTGCGAACGCTTACTCTCTAGGGAATTCAGAATATCGTTATGTATATTTTATTCCGTCTAGTAAGAGTTCGGTTACGTGCAGTAGTGACGTGGTACACGCTTCACACGCCAGGACATCGGGTTTGCGTATCCAACTAACGGAAGGCATTTTAGGACTTTGAAAAAGACTAACTGGGTTAATAGAGAGTTTTCTGGCTGCGGTTCTTTCCGACGTACGCTACGCAATGCAGACGAATCTTGAACTGCGCAGACGCATGCAAGTTCTGAGTTTGCCCAGTTGACAATTCGTCTGCATTACGTAGCGTACGTCGGATAGAACCGGGGACGAAATGGGTGGCCGCTTGGGAAAACTGAGTACTGCTAATACCCAAAAATCGTCGCATTCGTGTAGTGTCTGTGCAGTCTCTGCATAAGAACTATGCTGTGGACGGGGCTTTAATGACCTTGTAGTTGAAGGGCCCTAAAATACCAACAAACAAAACCTGTATTGGTCTTAACCAGCCCCTCCTTCCCTCTTCTCGTCACATGCCCATACCACCATCGTGACTCAAAATATTCGGGTTCTCTTCGACGATTTAACGTCCATGGTTTTCATTTCTACCAGGAAAGAGGTAACTGTCTACCTATCCATTTTCCACTTCGGGACCCACACGGGACCCGGGATTCGTTTCCAGAGTACAACAGATTTCTTTGTACTCCGGGGAGCTCTGAAGTGCCCATTTCTTCGCTACTCATCCTCTTATTTTAAGACAATAACCCCATGTCGTCCTCAAACCCTTAACACCCTTACAAATGAGTGGATTACAAATCTCTGAAAGAATATTATGTAGAAATTGAGCTGAATTCGGCACAGGACAGGAACAGGCTTCATTTTTTTGGGCAATACATTTCAGGTAGGAGATTATCAAATATTGTAATTTTTAATAATAATTTCACCATGTTGTCAGCGACTTTTGGGGGTGAGGGGGAGGGAATTAAACTATTTGATATGTTAAAAAATATTAAACCATTAATGGCAAAAGTAGATTAAAGTGATAAATGTCACTGCCAAATCGAAAGCGCTTCACTCTTCCACACCCCGTCTACTTCCCATCTTAAGAAAAATGTCTTAAAATCTTGCCTTTCAAGTTCAGCTAAGAAATCTTAAAGAACTTTACGAGA
This sequence comes from Trigoniulus corallinus, assembly GCA_013389805.1. NCBI lineage: Eukaryota > Metazoa > Arthropoda > Diplopoda > Spirobolida > Trigoniulidae > Trigoniulus > Trigoniulus corallinus. The sequence continues at coordinate 49,875,680 of JAAFCE010001036.1, read as the reverse complement.
TTAACTTGTTCTTAACATTCACACTAATATCCTTGATGAATCATTTCGTCCGGCAACAGCAAAAAATTATTGGGTTAGTTTCTAACTTCTTAAAAATTAAAAACAAATATTAAACTTGAATACTGATAATCACCTTTTGTTTAGTTTGTAAGACGAAAAAAATCGACAGGTTCGCCGCACCCCTGGTCAAAATCAGTGATTTTATCTCTTTTTGATGACGTGGGGCGCCAAAAATGTACTTCGGTACTCCATTTCGGTAAATAATAGTAGAGAAATTGATAATAAACTCATGATCACCGGGCTCGATCCTGACCCTAGAAACACAATTTTCTCAGATGCTCCATGTTCGAGACCACTGACCGACACTAGGAAAAAAGGCAAATTTATACACCTCAGAGTTTTGCATTGCTTTCAGACCAGAAATAGTCGGTCCATTTCGTTGTATTAGCGACATCCTTTACTATCCCGGATAGAAAAAGTCCCACAAGAAACATCATCATACCCTTATCCCGCCTGTGGCAGGGTCGGGTCTGCGGGTCCACTGAACATGCTCTAACTGGAGTCACCCTAGCCTGGCGTCTGAAACTCGCCGGAATATTGGCTTTGTTGTCTGTGGGGGGATGCCGTTTTGTTGTTTGTTGGTGTTTCAGGGCCCTTCAACTACAAAGGTCATTAGAGCCCCGTCCACAGCATAGTTCTAATGCAGAGACTGCACAGACACTACGCTGATGTGACGATTTTTGGGTATTTGCAGTACCCAGTTTTCCCAAGCGGCCACCCATGTCAAGTACTAGCTGGGGTTGCGCTGCTTAACTTCAGTGATCAGGCGAGAGAACTGGTGTGTCCAACGCAATTCGCCACTCCCTATGGGGGATACCGGCCTACCCCACGTGTTCCAACACCGCATCATACAACCAAAATAGAAATTTTGGCAGGTAAATTAATGCTTTGTTGGTAATAATATTGCATGGTGTCTGACCTATTGTACAATAACAGTAAGCAACAGGTATATTCCAGAAAGCATGTGGGCCCCACCAGAAACATCCATTTTATTTTATTGAAGCTTGTGATCATGGGCTTGAGAATCAAGCAATTTCCGGTTGATTCACTGAGAACGACTGGGAACTCGCAAGTGGAGATTTAGTCCCAAATGAGAATTGAAACCGGTGTCCTGCGTACGATGTCAACACTGCATGTAATAGAACACGGAGTGAGATATGCGTTCCAAATCGCCAAAATTGCAGGTGTAGGAGGAACTGAACCCCCGCATGCCGGTGGATGACCTCAGAGACACAGACAGTAAACTCAGGAGCTCAAGGTACGCAGGTTCCGACTCTACGTGTGCGAAATTAGAATTTTCACTCGCGCACGGTGATAAATGAATGGTCAAAGATTGAGAACCTGCTTTTTCGCCCATGATTCTGCGAGG
>JAAFCE010001036.1:49823533-49873851 GCA_013389805.1 Trigoniulus corallinus | reverse complement strand
CTACTGACGCAGTTACTGAGTGTGCTCCCCATTGCGCCACCGAGGCGGACAATAAAAAATTTCAGGGAGAGGCAAAAAAATTTTTTTTCACAAAAATTAAGTTTTTATTTGTTTTAAAACAAAGCATCTTTTTTTAGTAAACGGGGGTAAAAACAGAACAGAGAATAACACATCTATAATTTTGTTTAGTCCAAAACAATAATGGTGAGAGCTGCAGTCATGGTAAATACCAGTGGAAAATCATTATTGGTTATGCATTTAAAAGAGTTAACTCCTCAAGAAAACTTTCTTAAGAAACCTCCAGATTTTCTCTCTCTCTCTCTCTCCCCTTCTCTCCACCCTGGGATCCCACCCACCAATGACATTGCATTTTAATAAACTATAATCTAGCATGAAGTATTTCAAGAAGAAATTACGCCGAATTTCTTTTTATTTTAAACAAGAAAAAAAATTATTATTTTTTTTTTTTTAAAAAAAATTAAGAAGCCATTAAGAAAGAGAAAACTTTCTTTAAAATGTATATGATACATAAGACACATCTACAACACTGTGAAAATTTTCTCTTTAACTAAAATTTATTTAACAAAAAAAAATTTTTTTTTTCAAGAAACAATTCAGCAATAACATACGTGTTATTATTATTATTATTATTTTAGATGTACTCTTTGAGACGAAAAAGCGGGAAAAAGGTTGAAGCTTTGTCATGGGAAAATTTCCTTAAAATAACACACACACACACAAAATAATTTACATTTTATATACATATTTTATATATTTATATACATATTCAAAATTATAATTGCTTAACGATAACCTACCTATGCATTGTTTCCCGAATTTTGAGTTTTTCTCAGCTATTTTTCAGATAAAAGTGACCAATTTTAAACTAAGATTCAAGATAGAAAAAAAGCATCTTTTCTAGATGAAAGAAACGGGTAAATATGCTTTTATTAGAAACAGTGTCTACGTGAAGTGAGACGGGAAGAGAAAGGGGAGAGATGGAGAGAGAGAGATATATATTTCACCTCTCCAACCAAAATAGCAATTGATCATTTTATTATTTGATTGCACACCAATTTCTACCACGGGACGTCCTACCGCCAGAAACGAAAGGGTTAAAGTTGAATATCAAGTCAGTTTTTTATTCAACCCATATAAAACATTTTTAATAGGATAAAAATACACGAGTTGAATAAATAATTAAATATATCTATGGGCGAGTTAAGAGGTGGGTGAGGTGAGGGGAGGTGCAAGAGAGAGAGAGAGAGAGAGGAGGAGGAGGTTGGCTGAGGACGAGGTCAAACCACAAAAGGTTAACAATACACGTTGTATTTCTCTAAGCGAGTGGTCATCATAAGCCATGAATAATAATGGTAATATATTTGGAATAATATTTACCTATATAGACCTCAATCCTTTCAATATCATCATAAAATTTAAATATGGAAGTGGGTGTCCCCTTAAGCAACTGTAATCGATGACTGGAATTTAATTTGCATATTATAACCTTTTCCATCATCACCTTTCTTTCAAAAAGTACCTTAGGTCGAACTGCAGAAGAAGAGTTCGAGTCCGATTGTGCTATTCTTCAGGTAAACCTCCTTCTCCCCCTTTAATGCGGTCAGCTAATCTATTTAGAAATAATTGTCCAGTTATTATTTCCGGAAGTGAAGTCCCATTTCTAGATTCGCAGGTTTCTGATATTAATGAATAATATGAGACGTGCCGTTGAACCCGACTCGATAGGTCAATTATTTGACCCTCAAGCTCATCGTATGTAGGTTCAATCCTGAGCAATGGTGACTTGATTTCTTAATTTCCAAAAACAGAATTCTAATTATACCGGAAACGAGCGTTCATGTTTCAAGGAAGAGCATGGGGACATCGCGCACCCACACAGACAGGCACACCTTACGTCTCCCCCGTATCAGACAGAAAGCCATCGACCTCGGCCAGGAGAGACGATGATGCTCTTTTTCACTGTCGTTTTTAGTTGCCGAGGTCAACTGAAACTACCTAATGGCATATCAGGTTAGCAGATGAATTGAACTTCCACTCTGTGTGCCAATGACCCAAGTTCAAATCCTCATATTGCGAAGACGCATGAAGGCAGTCATGCCGTCATGTCGGATGTCTGCTGCATGTCCCAAGTAATAAATTACGCTTTGAGTAAATAAATTCGGAAACAAGACCATCCTCTGGTGACATACTCCAAACTTAAATTCTTGACTGTAGGTTCAATCCTGGCTTTTGGAAGCGTGGCGGAAGCGCCAAGTTTCCCTTCGGGTAGTCGAGCGGCAATGATTTGATTTAAGCTGTTATTTAACGTCGAAATCTCAGTGGCCGAAAGTTATTTACCGACATCAGCGAAGAGGGGATCGAGCTACTACCCTGCAAATTTTCACGTTTTCTCCGTGTAGAAAGAGTTCCTTTACTCGCAGTGTGATATTGTCTTGACAACATGGGACCTTCCTCCCTCCAGTCCGAAAAATCGAACCTAATCCACGGACTCGCGAATTAAGTACTACTTGTTGTTGTTTGTAGTTGAAGGGCCCTAAAACTCCAACAAAGGTCATTAGAGCCCCGTCCACAGCATAGTTCTTATGCAGAGACTGCACAGACACTACACTAATGCGACGATTTTTGGATATTAGCAGAGCGGCAAATTGCGTTGGACACACCAGTTCTCTTCTGATCACTGAAGTTAAGCAGCGCAACTCCATCTAGTACTGAAATGGGTAGCCGCTTGGGAAAACTGGGTACTGTTAATACCCAAAAATCGTCGCATTAGTGTAGTGTCTGTGCAGTCTCTGCATAAGAACTATGCTGAGGACGGGGCTCTAATGACCTTGTAGTTGAAGGGCCCTAAAACACAAACAAACAAACAACAATAGGTCTTAGCAGTACCCAGTTTTCCCAAGCGGCCTCCCATGTCAGTACTAGCTGGGGTTGCGCTGCTTAACTTCAGTGATCAGACGAGAACTGGTGTGTCCAACGCAATTCACTACTCATTAACGAAGTACTACACCAGTGGGCCAACAAGGGGATGAGGGGGGGGGGGGTTCGTCGGATGGGACATGATGTTTTGTGTCGTATAGATAGCGTGTTTAGGGTGTCACTACTGCACGCAAACGAATTCTTTTTAATAAGACTAAAATTCATGTGTAGACCGGCGAAATTCTGGCCCGGAGGAGCCCGTCCCATCCTCCATTCCCTCCTGGCATCGGTAAATTACTTTCAGCAGTAGATGGGCCGACGTTAAATAGCCAAATTGTCAAAAAGAGTTTTTAGGGCGTTGTAATTTCGTATGCAAGTCAACTGTGTTGAATAAATTTTTAACTCAAACATTCGCTAACACCTCAGCAACCATTTAATATCGTTAGCCGATGACATTTGTGTGTTTTTCGGGGTATTGAAATTGGGTATTAGAAATTTAATATTAACAATTATAATTAGTATAATAATTCCACGATTTGATAATTTTTAGCCATAAATTATTTTGATTAATATTACTAAAGTCACTAGCTATTTTTTTTTGTGAGTGTGGGCATTTCGCGTAACGAGAGACGAAAAGTTTCTAGAAGAAGGAACCACAACATCACGGTGATTGAACGTCAAATTGCGTATGTGAGACGTTTTCATAATGAATCCTCTCTGATTGCACCCTACCGGTGTCTTCCTCCCCTCTTCTGTTACCCCTATCTCCTAATCACTATCTCTCCTAGTCACCTTTCAAAAATCTTCTTGTTATAAAAACTAGTTATTTAATCCATGGTTTAATCTTTGTGCGAGACGCCAAGCTGACGGAGGACGGCTTTTTTTTGGCATCGTCGAGCTTTGCTCCGTCCCGTTCACACAATCCAACATTGCACTTGAGAGAGAACATCTCTCACCTGTTCACGTGGGATACATTATAATTCAAAAGAAGTGAAATGATGAAGAGGAGGGGGGTAAGAGAAAGTTGACCGTAATGGGGACGGTTTGGGAAGAGGAGAGAGGTGAGAAAGGATAAAGAAAGAGACAAGTAGTAGGTTGGGGGGGGGGGTAGGGTAGATGATTCCGCCATTTTTTTTCTTCAAGAATTTGATCAAGTATTTTCCCTTTAAGATGTTACACGACTAATCACTATATTTCACTATACATACAAATTAGAGAAAGGTGGGAAGATGATAAGAATTAAATTTACATTTGTAAAAATTTGGTAGGTGGGTTTGTTTTTAACGTAACAATTTTCCAGTCTGAAAGAAAAAAAACGTCATGAAAAGCGTGAAATAATTTGGCCACCATTGCGAATAATTACAAAATTCACGACACTCCTCTCCTCCGCCTTCTTAGTTGGCATTTTTAACACGGGACAGAGAAAGTACAACAACAACTATAAAAAAAAAATGCATACAAACAACGAAAAAAAGTTAGGTGCATAAAGAAACGTTTAAAATGACGACAGGAAAGAATCGAGTTGTAGGAGAGGAGGCGGGAAAGGGTTAAGGAGTGTGACAAATCTCATCCGAAATGAATAAAAGTTTCTAACTGCTTAAGAAATAACATTTCCCGTTTGTTACCTTCTTAGAAGTCATATGTTGCATGCGAACAAAAAGTCATTGAATCCTTCAGAATGCTATCGATTCCTTCTGTTTTTAGAGGACAACCCACGTGTCTGCGACGTCATTATAAGGCAAGGTGCAAAATGAGACGCAGGGTGACGCAGGTGGAGAAGGTGACGCAGGGTGTAACAACCCTGCGACATTCTGCTAGCAGGCAATCACCGCACATTGAATCGCAGTTTTGTATCATACGTGCATCAAATAACAAGAGAACTTCTCTTCTTCGCACCGCTTTTTGTTATCGTCACGCCAACTTCACGCAGGAAACTGCGGCATTGGCACTGCGCTCCGCCGGGTCCCGTGGCGCACGCACTGAGTCACGTCACCCTGCGACTTAACATGCGTAACTACATACTATCATGTGAGCCGCAGAAATTTATGGTGAGTCCCCCTGCGTCACCTGCGGAGACTGCGTCTCATTTTGCTCTGGGCTTTAGTGTCACACGTGATGCGCACATCGCAGATGAGGCAAAATTTCCAGGTGTAGGAGCTCGTCCCCTGGCGTCGGTGAAATTCCCCAAAAATAAACAGTAGACTGACGATAAATAAGCATTGGGGTTGCAGCTTTGGTCGGCAACCGGCTGCTGAAAAACTATGACCAATATATCGCCCTTGTGTCCATTCAGAGGGACAAGATGGGTACCTGACCCTGCCATAGGCGGGAAAAGGGTTAGGAGTTACTTTTGCTTTACACGTGATGCACACATCGCGCCTCTGTATTACAGCCCGAGCTTATCATTCTTAATCTCTTACCTGATTACTGCAACTGTCCCATTCAGTGGTAGCTGGGGAAAGAGTTGAACGGTAGTTTTTTTTTTTATACAGTCGGCTGCCTATCTAAGGCCTGGTGCACACATCCGAATTTTAAACGTACGGCGCCGCAGCGATGCCGCAACAACCCAATGCAAGTAAATGTGGAGAAATGCCGCCAATATACATGTGGCAACTGCGAATAATGAATGCTAGTTACAGTAAGCGTGAAAGTTTTGCCTACGTCGTTAGCAGGGCCGGCATCCCCCCCTCACACAACTCGGCGAATATTTCCTGCGGATTCCAGACGCCTGGCTGGGGTGCCCCCAATCAGAGCATGTTCAGTGAACCCGCAGATCCGACCCTGCTAGCAAGTAATTTATTTCTCAAAGAAACTGCACTTACGATATCAACAGATTTGTGCAGATCTCAATAGGCCACGAGGTACTACGTCACCGGATGTGCGTGTGCGGGACCGTAGGTATCTGCGGGTATTTCATACGCAACACTGACATATGTTGCCGCAGCGGTGCCGGAGCTAGGTGTGCACTCCCCCCATGACACAGCGATGCCGTACGTGTAAAAGTCGGATGTATACTGGTACACCTGGCCTAGCACTCTTTATCGTTTAGTTGGTGTTTTAGAACCCTTCAACTACACCGATCATTAGATTCCCGTCCACTGCGGAGTCTGCACGGACACTACACTGTTACGACGATTTTGGGTATTAGCAGTACCCACTGTTCCCAAGCGGTCACCCATGCTAGTACTAGCTGGGGTTGCGTTGCTTAACTACAGTAATCAGACGAGAACTGGGGTGTGTCCAACGCAATACAGCCTCTCGGGGGCCTAATGCCACAGTACCTAAGTACCTAATGCCTAATGCCCACAGTACCTAATGCCACAATGCCACAGTGCCTAGAAATACCTATGTTGTTGTTTTAGGGTCCTTTAACTACAAAGGTCATTAGAGCCCCATCCACAGCATAGTTCTGATGCACATACTACGCAGACACTACACTAATGCGACGATTTTTGTATATTAGCGGTACCCAGCTTGCTCAAGCGACCACCCATGTCAGTACTAGCTGGGGTTGCGCTGCTTAACTTCAGTGATCAGACGAGAACTGGTGTATCCAACGCAATTCGCCGCTCCCAGGAAACACCTATGACAAGCACCCACTGAACCTACGTATTTCGGACTGTTCCAACCAGGTAGTAACGGCGGCAGCTTGAGCATGTGACATAAGACCTTTGAGGCGTGACATTCAGGCGATAGACTACTGATGTTTTAAAGACTACACTGTTAGGATACGAGACACTAAACTGTGTCGTCACTGTACGCCTCATGTGAAAGGGGCCTTTGCAGCACAGATAACCACATCAACTTGAGAAACACACTGGAATAACGAGATGGTGAGTCACCTATTGGGTGTGTTGGACTTCTGTCAGCAAAATAGGCCATTCGGTTCTGATGATGATAATGTCTTCATTATTTAGTTCATTAACAGGACAATGAGAGGATAGGGGTATATGCATGGGAGAAAAGGATGCGAGCTAAGGAAGGGAGATGGGGTGGACAAGACACTTGGTCCACATGTTTATCATGCAGGAGCAATAACGACATCATTAACGCGTCAACAAATTAATTGAGCCCAGGAGTGACGATGAGAAGAATGACAGGGACAGAGAAAAGGAGGAGTTACAGGTGCGAAACTTGCAGACTCTCAGCCCTTTAGACATCTCCAAGAAGAAGGCAGATGCCAATTAGAAAAACAAGGATATAATTGCTACATAATGAAAAGTGATGCTAACAAACGTGAAATTTTAAATATGTATTTTTTTACAACTTTATTTACGACCTCGACCACCTGGTTAAGAGGGTACTTCGTGCACCATTTCCCAGCTCTCAAACGCCACATTTTTATTTCCCGTCATTACTTTGGTTCTCCTCCTCCCATCTTTACACCCGACCGGGTTTATCTCATTTAGAAAATAAGGATTGTTAAAATGATGACGAATCGGCGAATACTTTTTTTTTAAAAAAAAAAATATTATGGGTACGGCGCATTTTTTTTTCGGAGCAGTAAAATTTCAGTTAACCCAACAGCGGATTGTGTGATTGAATTTCTTGAAGAAAAGTGATGCCTTTGCACCTTGAAATTCCAACAATCCCAACAACCACCAAAATATGAATTTCGTCGAAAACGGGCAACATGCTCACCACACGGATTACGAGGTCATCCATTTAACAGGAAATTCGTTTTAGTATCGACCAGCAACCACTCATCAATTTTGCTCACAGTTCTACAGCTTTGGAGCAAATTATTTAATTCAACTGCGAAAATGTCTACAAAAGGATCGAAACCGGGGCCCCTAATATTAGTTAACCGAATGCTCCAAGTTTAAGCATCCCCCTAGTTTGCGCTTTTATTTAATCTCTGTATGCCTGTTCTGAGGACCATCTTGGGAGCGGCGAGTTGCGTTGGACACACCAGTTCTCGTCTGATCACTGAAATTAAGCAGCGCATCCCCATTGGTTTGTTGGTGTTTAAGGTCCCGTCAACTACAAGGTCATTAGAGACCCGTCCACTGCATAGTTCTAGTGCATAGTCTGCACAGACACTACACTAATGCGACGATTATTGGGTATTAGCAGTACCCAGCTTTCCCAAGCGACCACCCATGTCAGTACTAACTGGGCTTGCGTTGCTTAACTTCAGTGATCAGACGAGAACTGGTGTGTCCAACGCAACTCGCCGCTCCAGCGCATCCCCAGCTAGTACTGACATGGGTGGCAGTTTGGGAAAACTGGGTACTGCTAATACCCAAAAATCGGTGCATTCGGGTAGTGTCTGTGCAGTCTCTGCATAAGAACTACACTGTGGACGGGGCTCTGATGACCTTGTAGTTGAAGGGCCCTAAAAACACCAACAAACAGGAACATTTTCTGGACATAGCGAGGAAAAGAGAGTTCGGGTTCAACACCTCAAAATTTTGTCAATCTAGCCGTCCAATTACTTCGCATAGAAAGAGGTTCATTTACATGCAGTGGTGACATCATGCACTCCACACGTCGAAGTATTAGCTTTAATCCCATCCGGGACAGGAGACGTTGTCAGACCCACACACCATAAAAGGTACCCAGATGAATGTCTATTAAAAGAGGATCGATCCTCAGTATACCATTTTTAAGGCAATGCAGTAAGTACATCACTACTATTGTGGCCCTGTCCCAAAACACTTACCCATTTCTATTACAGTGAATTAACTATCCCGTGTGAATCTAGCGATGACGGAGAGGAGGATAATACTATGGCGTTCTCTTGTCAAAAATTTATCTAGTCTGAAACGGACGATATTTTCACGCTTAGGAATTCTACTTCATGTTGCACATTTCCGGGGGAGCTATTTAGGTAATATCCGGCTCACGGTAGAAATAAGAAGGGCTATTATGGGAACCTGGTGAGTTTCAATTTCTACGGTTCCATTCGCAGAACTTCAGACATCCGAAGCCCTACATAAAAAAGGAAGAAGTGAAAAGAGAGAGAGGAGATTTTTCCTGATCATCTCTTGCAGGAGGAATCTCAGTGTCCAGACCATAGTCAGTCACATGTGACATTCTCACGGACGTGAACTTAACAAGGGATGTCCTTAAATTACATGTCAAAAAAGTCGAAGGGGTGAGAAATAGGAAAAAGTAGGGAGAGGAAAGATGAATAAAAGGCACTTACAAAGATAAAGAGGCATCCATGCCACCTTCTCAGTCCTCTTGTCTCCGCCTCCGACATCACAAGAGGGGCCATAATAGGGGGAGGTGTAGAAAGGAGGAAGGGAAAATCTTCCCATCATAGACAAAGAATGATGACTATGATGAGTATTCTCTTCCCTCCCTTCTTCCCCGGCAAAAAAAAACTAACCCCTTCTCAGGTTTGGAGGAGAGGGAGGTCTCCTTGCAATTACGAAACCTAAGCAAATGGAAAGTGGGGGTGGAGAGCAGGATAGGTAGGTATAATGAAAAGAATAAAAACCAGGTAGAGCAATTTCTGTAGGAATAAACTGATGTTAACACCTAATTATTGGACAAATGAGTTTCTGTCACGGCATTCCCACACGTTTGGCGACACAGCGGATATACGTCACTAACAGACACCTTGTGTTCGAAGAGGATATATGTTAAAAAGCAAGAAGAAACACCGGAACTATGAGAATTCCCACGTTTAAGTCACTCCATCCATTCCCACAACGTCATCACACCTCTTTTCTCTGCAGCAAGCATCCCATCTAAAGATACTGTAGGTATCAAAAGGGAGCACCACCACCAACACCACCATCAGCAGTAACGGTGGAAGTGGAGGTGGATAAGAGACCTTTCAGTGTTCACTACCCATATCCGGGGGAGGCAAAGTGTGCCCTAATGTTTTTGAAGGACAGAGGAGGAGGAGGATTAGGAAGGTAGGTAGAGGTGTACACGGGACGGGGGAGAAAGGAACAGACAAAAGCAAGCATAGCATTGAGAAGGGAGCGAAATGAGGACTTAATTGACTGCGTTCAACTGACATACTCATACATTCGTTCATACCAAGACAGAGAAAAGCTTTACCGGAAGTCAACACACATTTCCGCCTTGCTCTACACGAAAGGTGTTTCTCACCGTACCTATCTGAAATTTGATAAAAAAAAAACTTCAAAAATGTTGCATAGAAAGGTGGTGTATCTAAAATGATATGTGGAGGAAAAAAAAAGAGGGCGTTATTATGCAATGTTCCGACCTGTGATTTCATTATCATGTTATAATAAGTTAAGGTGAGCGCCACTGTAGATTATATTGGTCTGCTCCACTACCGGATTATTCACAGACAGGTTATTGCGTAACTACCCTAAACAACAGGGGCTCTAACTGTTAATTTCCGCGCGTTAAGTATTACATGGGACAATAAAGTAGTTTTTCAACCCCTTCCCTTATCTCCTATCGACGCACAGTGCACATAGGATTTCCGTTCTCATAGTTAAAAAACTCACCTGTACTGACTCAGAATTGAACCCTCACTCATACTCTCTTCATAAGGTTACCGTCTAAAGAATGAAATGCATAAGTCCACAAATACGAAGCTCTAATTCGAATCAATTTCTAAATTCACGTTCGCGACTGACGAACTCTGATGTTATTGAGAGCTCTTCAAAGGCTCGTGAGCATTTTGCCAACATCGCACGCCTTTAACATCACCATCACCTCACACATGTTCAGATTTCATTCCCGGCCCACAAAATTACCCAGAAAAAGGAAAAACTAACCCCTTTTCTGCCTATGACAAGGTCGGGTGCCCGCCCATCTATATCTCTCGGGAATCAGAATGGAAACGGGGGCTATCTGTTGGACGGAAATTTTACGCAGCCGGCTGCCGACCAAAGCTGCAACCACTATGCTTATTTATCGTTGGTCTTCTGTTCATTGGAGCAGTGCCCCCGTCTCTCGCGAAAAAAGCCGCTTCTTCTACTTTGGGGTCAACCCATTTATCATGGGTGCGGCGAATTGCGTTGGACACACCAGTTCTCGTCTGATCACTGAAGTTAAGCAGCGCAACCCCAGCTAGTACTGACATGGGTGGCCGCTTGAGAAAACTGGGTACTGATAATACCCCAAAATCGTCGCATTAGTGTAGTGTCTGTGCAGTCTCTGCATAAGAACTATGCTATGGACGGGGCTCTACTGACCTTTGTAGTTGAAGGGCCCTAAAACACCAACAAACAACAACCCATTTATCATGGTGCGAGTACTGTCACCCGGTGCGGCCCACACCTCCCTAGTGACGCTACTGCGTTGGGGCACTCCACCCAGCTTCCACACCTGGGAATTTTGCCTCATCTACCCGTTGCATAGCAGAGCGGGATCTTTTATGTACAAATGACATCCTATACCACACGGGACTACGGCATTACACTTTCCATACGACAGCAGGCTCACTCGGGGCCACTCTCTCTCGTCCGAAAGAAGCCACCTCCCCTCCATCCAGTTTCGAACCTGGAGCACAGACGCAGTAATTGAGCGCACTGCCTCCTATGCCACTACGGTGTTGCGCACTCAGGACCACAGAAAGTATGCACCAGCGATCCCCTTTTGCGAAACCCTTCTGCCGCCTTTGGTAGGGTCGTGCACCCATCTTGCCCCTCTGAATGGACACAAGGCTAATATATTGGACGGTATTTTTCCGCAGCAGATTGCCAACCAAAGCTGTAACCCCGATGTATATTTATCGTCGGTTCGTTGTTTGTCAGGGCACTCCACCGACGCCAGGGAGCGAGCTCCCACATATCTGGAAAGTGTGGTACCCACAGAGAGGGTGCGAGGGAGCGAGCTCCTACATATCTGGAAAGTGTGGTACCCACAGAGAGGGTACGCTACACGGGACCTCGGTTTTACTTCTCATCCGAAGGAAGGCGCACTGGAGATTTCCCTCTCGCACGAAAGAAACCAGCCCACCTCGATCGGCCACCTCGATTCCGAACCTGGAACCATTGGCGCAGAAATTGAGCACGCTACCTAGTGCGTCACCGAGGCGGTAGACCAATATTGAAAAGACGCTGACAACATTGCAAAAGGAACGCTGGAGGGTCCTTCATTTTTTACGAGAATGGCGTCGGATATCAACAAGCATACAAATTGAAGGCCTTTTACATTAACCAAACTATCATTTCCTAATCAAAAAACTATTACAGATTTCTTTTTTATAAAAATATGACCACATTTGAATATTTAATACCTTGAGTTAGACGACAACAACAGGTGTATGAACTACATTTTCATTTCCTTTTAATTTCCTCGTCAATTTTGAATCTAATTCTAGACTTCATTTCTAAAATGAAAAATCACCACCACTAAGTATTATGTATGTAGGTCTAAATATATTAAGTGGACAATTGAGATTGCTTCCCCTCCCTCCTACCCCGTATCACTTTTCAACCCTTTCTTTCTCTCTTTCTTTAACAGAATTTAACATTCGACCGACTGACCAGCAAGAAAAGACCGAAACCACGCCAGATTGCCCTCTGACCTCTTCATCATCGCCCCCCACGACGACTGCCACCACAGCGGTCACCACCACTTTTGAAAAAACAAACAGTAGCAGCAGTAGCAGTGTCAGTGGGGTTGAAAGTGTAGAACCTTTCTACCACAGGAGGCATAGGCGGCGGCGAGGGCAAAGGGGTCAGCAAGACCCAGAGTGCAAGACTGGACAAAGAGCATCTGCAGAAGAGAACGACGACGACGCAGAAGGCGAAGAGGACGAAGAAGAAGAGGAAGAGGAAGACGAAGATGAAGTGGATGACGAGGAAGATGAATTAGAAGAAGATGAAGACTACGAGGGGCGATCCAACACTCCGAAACCGTCCAACGAAGAAGACGGCAGACCTTTGACCTCCGCAGAGAGTGCAGTTCTCGAGTCCAAAGATACTTTATTAAAAGAAAGGTTTCCTCACGGCCTGGAATGCGCAGCCTGCTGCCAGATTTTTAGCGACGTTGCAAAGTAAGAAACATCTCTTAATTATTTCTTAGAATAAGATCGCGCCTTTGTGTTTTTTTTCCAGGACGGAGCAACCCTGACACTTATTCGATATTCCAGGCTCTGTTGACTATTTCCCTAGTCGCCATCCGTTAATGACCGTTGCATGTATTCCATTGACAAAAGCATTCCCTGGGGCTACTAAAAAAGAAGGTTATTCTCAAGAATAGACAAGGCCAGTGTCCTGCACTTTCGGCATCGACCCTGCAGACTATTTCCTAAACAGAAATCACGGTCTATTAAATGTCCATCATGGACATCCTTGTCAGATGGGATGACTCATGAGGCCGAGTGGACAAAATTAAGGGCAATTAAAAGGAAGGAAGGAAAAAAAACAGACCTGGTGAGGTGGGGGAGGGACATAGTAGGAGGAAGAAGGAGAAACGGTTGTCCGGCGGCACCTGTGCCTTATTTGGTCACTCGCCTGTGAAGTAGGCTATACATTTCTCCAGTGACCGACATTCACTCGAGTTGGCATTCAAAACAGAAACCATTATCATCTTTGATAGAATTGATGATGACCAGTACAAAGATGGCTATTAGCGACTTTGGAAGAAAGGGGTAAATGGCAAATTCTGCTGCATGGATGATCAACCAGGTTATTTCACTTCGAATCTTCCTTGACTCTGACGGCTATCGACCTACGCCGATATTTTTTTTCGTGTTAGGGGTCAATTCTTCATTCTCCTGAGTCTAACAGAGAATTGAACCTGCACTACTGCGTTACACTACTAACCTACCTATACACGTTTGTGGGACTAACGTAGGGAGGGGGGAAAAAAAGAGGAATGAACTCGTACAAAAGGTAGCAAGCAAGCATAGTGGGAAGGTGAAGGAAGCCGTCTCACTAAAAGAATGGACAGACAGACGGCCGAACGGCTGTTGGGCAGAAGATGTTATCCGCCCACTGACCGCTGGTATCACAGTGTATACTTTGGCATTCCTTTCGCCCTTCCTCCTCATTCATTTGAATTGTGTCTAATTTAAGCTAAAAAAAAACTTCTGTAGGAAAACATAGGCAAACGATCACTGTCCGAAAATTCATCGTAAACACCTGATTTATGATAACACCCTAAAGAAACAAGAGGGAGGGAGGGATGAGGTCAAGATAGTCGTGATGAAAGATGTGTGGTAAGGAAGAAGACGAAAATTTGGAAAGTAGCTAAGCCACCAAATAAGATATTCAAACCACGTTTCTTAAAGAAATCAATGAAAGGTAAATTGAGAGAAAACTCAAGACACGTATCTTATTTTAATGCTAATTTGCGTTTTTAGATCTCCCCTTTCTCCACCATCAACCCCTTCATCCCTTTAACTTTTAAAGAAGATGGGACGCGCCGCCATTTTTTTTTCTTACGAGGAGGAGTAGTGACCACAACCAACCAATTACGAATTAATCTCAGTAATTAAAATGCGAGGTCAAATTCAAACCAGTTGCAAACAGAAGTTGTATTGAGGAGAAATGGGAAGAGGAGGTACTGATGGCGAGGGAGGGAAGAAGGGGTTGGAGTGCGAGGGAGAAAGTACACATCATGTACTGAAAACAAGGGGATATCCTGCAATCACACCACCCTTTCCTTTCATTTCGGCGAACAACACAATAAAAGTAAATATACTATTAATAATAAATATAATGCAAACTCAACAAGAAGTTTGAAAAGCGATTAATAATTTTCTATCAACTTATTTGGCAATCTAAGACTAAAAATACTTCCGTAAAAATTAATCTCCAGTCACCAGAAGGAAAATAAACCTATTTCTTACAAAATAAAAAGACATTTCCTAAATTGTATGTTAGGATGTTAAAGTGCCGCGTGTTGTTTATGTCGCTGCTCCACTTGTGCTACCGTTACTCCCTCTATTGTTAGTGAGCGATCAGTGTGTCATCTAGAGGCCCGCGAACTACTTGCAATGACTTTGACTATTTAACCTCGGGTTCTCAGCACTGGAGGCTTACTTATCGACACCAGCACCAGAAGGGTCTACGGCCACCTAATAGTCGTCCCCAAAAGGTGAGACCATTGCGTTGGACACACCAGTTCTCGTCTGATCACTGAAGTTAAGCAACGCAACCCCAGCTAGTACTGACACGGGTGGCCACTTGAGAAAACTGGGTACTGCTAATATCCAAAAATCGTCGCATTAGTGTAGTGTCTGTGCAGTCTCTGCATTAAAACTACGCAGTGGATGGAGCTCTAATGACCTTGTAGTTGAAGGGCCCTAAAGCACAAACAACAACTAAAAGAAGAAAAAAAAATGACCACCAGTTTTAGTCAGCATCGAACCTGTAGTGCATTTCATAAGCTCTAGAGTTGAATAATTTACACTTTGAACTGTCTTTAATTTGCACCCAATTTTCACCATCGATTATGATTCTTACATCATCGTCATAATCATTTGCTTGGGCCCGATTGAATGATGGACACATGGAATCACCCCAACCGCGTATCGAACTCCTTTTTTGGTTAATCCCCCAAACAACACAAGAGAATCAAAGGCGAAACTTTACCAAAACATGGCAATTAGCAAATCTACCCTAAGGGCCTATGGCGGAGGCAAACATGATTAAATTTCATGGCTAGAAATAGACACGCGAGCAGCACGTGCTGCGATAAGAAAACAAACGTCGAAATGCTCATTCCACTCTTTCAGTTCTAATTGAGCATGCACAATACACAAGCGACCTAACTTGTGATCCACAGGTTCGATTCTGACCTATGCAGAAATCTTTCCACCGGATATATCACATAAACTCCCCCTCCCCGTTCGCCATATTTTTGTCCTGAACAAGGACCGGCAGCTGAAGACTATAGTGATTAATGGTTGGTGCAGTGACGGGGCAAGATCTCAAAGGCATGGGTTGGCCTATGACCTACTGTAATTGGGGGTTATAATGACAATGTTGGAACCCTTTAATGCTACATAAAATGGTGAAGATTATCATCGATAAGTGGACAGTTAACAACAAAAACAGATGGAGAGAGAGAGTGATAGAGAGGTTTAACGTGTCCGAGCCGGTCTCCAGAAAGAAGAGGATGGGGAGGAGGGAGGGAGATAGAATGGAGATCTTTTTGGGTCATCAAAAAAGTTCCCTAACTGACCCAACCGACCGCCTACTTGAACAACAATGATTTATTATTAGGTTGAAATTTTTTTTCTTTGGTTTATGTGTTGATGAAATTTTACATCATGTGGTTGGTTATGCGAGATTTCTTTTTGTTGCTGTTTAAAGTCTTCATCTCCTTAAGTTACCTTCTTTAAGACGTTAAAAACTTTTATCATCGTGGTATCATTCTAGAGCACTTGTTATCTCATATGCAAAACGTTGGTAAATATTCCAATTAAACCAAATGTTGTACTCATTAATGTATCTCCTATTTCTGACCATCAGAGAGGAGTTGGCTTGAAAGGGTTGTATAGGGGAGAAAGGAGGAAAGAGGTGAGGAGGGGATCCAAGAAGAGGGGAAGTGAGAGACGTGAAAGGTTTGTTGTGTGTGCTACTTCATTCATAATGGCTTGAAATCTACCGGTCACAGAAAAGGTAAAGTTAGGTCTGATTCATTTTAAAAAGTTAAAGAAAACCCCCAATTAGATTTTGGTCAACAAACCTGGTCGTGGCAGTTCAAAAACTACGTTAATATTTGTGACTGTTGGCGCTCTTAATATTGCCTACATCCACTAATTTGGTCACATTATACCGACCAACTATTTTTCCTCTATTCGCATACAAATAATAAGGGGGAATTCTATAGGGCAGTGGTAAGGCCAGGTGTGCTGTATGGAACGGAGTATTGGGCAGTGCGAAAGGGCCATGACAACAGAATGAGATAGCTGAAATGAGATGCTGCGGTACATGCAAGTGGGGGATCGAGAACAAACAGAATTAGAAATGAGCATATTAGGGGTAATTTGCGGGTGGGGGATATAGCGAAAAAGATGATAGGCGTGTGGTGAGAAGAAAGGAGGAGTTGCAGGTTATTGGGATCACCTGTAGCAGGAGAAGACCTAAGCAGACGTGGAAGCAGGCTGTGCGAAAGGATATAGCAGTGTATGGGGAGAATAGGAACCTGGTAGGTGATAGGCGGGATAAAAGGTTATGACGATGATCACATACCTATCTATCCCCAATCATGTGTAGGTGCCAGTGTAGAATGTTCAGGTGGACTGTGTTCCTGAATGATCCATAATCCAGAGGTTACTCAAGAAGGTCAGTCTGTAATGAGCACCCGGCATAATATGTAGTCACAGCCATGGGTCTAGATAATCTCGGTGTGGTGCAAGTCGTTACTCAATGTCCATCTGCTACCCAATGAAGTGATTTACCGCCAAACTGAGGAGAAGAGGGCAAGGTTCCACACCTGGTAATTTTGCCTCTATACAAGTATATTTTCTTCCACGTGAAAAGGGTGCTTTTACGTGCAGTGGTGACACTGTACACACCACTCGAGGCCCATGTCTTTACGTTTCATCTGAAGGAAAAAGGAGCACTCGAAGGTTTCCTTCCCTCTCACCCGGTAAAGAAGTCATCCACCTCGGGTGTCACGACCGAATCCGCAACCACGGACGCATGGGCCAAACATGTTACAATTGAGGCACCATGTCGGGCAATAAAGGTTGAAGAACGAGGTGCGATTAAAAACACAAATTTCCTCTGAACAGAAACTCAATCTCTCTCCCCTGTCAGGGGCGGATCCGAGGGGTAGCAATGCAACAATCGCTCCCCCTCAGTGCCTCTATGGGACGCATATCTCAACCCATGTATGATTCAACTTTGCAACTAATGAGGCAGTTTTACATTGCTATCCTCATTCTATAGTGCCACTGCAACCGTTGCAATCCAAGGGGTAGTAGAGGACCTATTGTAATTGCTAGCTAGAACTATTCTAAGGGATTCTGAATATCTAATAATATTTGGGGCGCACTTTCTTTGAAGTGCTTTATTCGCCGCTGGATGGGGAGCGGCAAATTGCGTTGGACACACCAGTTCTCGTCTGATCACTGAAGTTAAGCAACGCAACCCCAGCTAGTACTGACATGGGCGGCCGCTTGGGAAAACTGGGTACCGCTAATACCCCAAATCGTCGCATTGGTTTAGTGTCTGTGCAGTCTCTGCATCAGAACTACACAGTGGACGGAGCTCTAATAACCTTGTAGTTGAAGGGCCCTAAAACACCAACAAACAGCGCCGCTGGATCCGCCCCTGTCCCCTGTTATTAATGTCAGTTAATGGTCTTCAGAGAAACTAAACTGAACTACTGTATTCGATCAATCGGTGGAGTGTGACACTATACCGGACTTTCACCTAGCGTGCGAATGGCCAGAGTTCAACTCCCCGGTAATGATGTCAACCTTCAAGCTCCTTAAAGGAGTGATATCAGTTCTAGTAAATTGTGGTGACGTTATAAAAACAAAAGTGATCAATCAGTTAAAAAATCTCGTTAAGAAATGTGACTGTAATTGACCAGTGATTAAGAGAAAGCGGAGGAAGGGGGGAAAGGAGAGCGCTACAGCAAATTCGGCCACGAATTCGACAGAAGTAACATCACAGAGATCTCTATATAAGGAAATGACTTATTTTATACAAGAGTGCTTCAATAGAGTTACATTTTATAACAAGACTTATCACTAGAATGACCCACTCATTTCAGACAAGGGCTTGACCATTAGGAGAGTGGATATCATAATTATGAGAATAAAAAATCGCATAAGAAGAGGAGTAGTAGTGGAAGGGACCAGAGGAGGGGAGGAAAGAGAGAAAGAAAGAGAGAGAGAGAGAGAGAGGTATAAAGGCTGGAGGGAGAGGAGGAGTAGCCGTTGAAAGGGAGGGTAAAGATCTACAGTAACTTGTTTCCTATCTAATGAACGTAATAAACATTCTTCAAATATATATATATATATATATATATATATATATATATATCTTGGATGTACAAGATGACCTATTAAAATTGCCAAGTCGTGACTAACGTTAGCCTTTAAAAGATGGTCAAATTTACCTGAAAACAATAGCCATTTACTCCCCACCCTTTGAAAGAAGATAAAGGTGAAAATTTTCCGCCGATAGATGGATGGGAGACGGAGCAAGGAGGAGAGGACCTGACGTATGGCACGTGCAGGCAACTAGATGAGAGCCTTTAAACAAAAACAACCGTCCCAAAACGGAATATGAGTATACATATCTACGTCCTACTCCACCTACACATCAAGAGGGATCGTAGAAGGGGTCAATACAAAATTAATGATGAGGGGAAAGGTGAGAGGGAGGTAGAAATGTGCATATTAAAGTCATAGATAGGTATTTGTTATACATTTCAGAAACTAATTATATTTTTTCTGAGGCAAAACTCCTCTATTACTTCATTTATTTTAACGGAGACAGAGGAGAAGGCAGAGGAGGGGTACTAAGACGAGGGAAGGGGGGGAATGGTAGTCGAAATGGCGAAAAAAAAAATGTATATACTGTATATATGCTAGATAACAAACAAATAAGGACGCGTGTGCTCCCTCTGATCAATGCAGGATAAAACTGATAAAATATCTGAACTAGATTCCTGATGCGATAATTCTTCAAAGATTTCCTTCGGGCCTGAGATTCGACATATCGTAATATTTCATAAGAAGAGTGCCTCCCTTCCATTTCTTCAAAAAAATATTTATAATAATGGTCATGAATCCCCACTGATTATCATAAGATTAAAAATAGATATTAAATAGACGATATTTTACGTCGGATTTAGAGGCAAGGAGATGATTTTTAATGGAGGTCGTCTGGTAGGAACATAAACCTTATTTCAGAATGAAAACATCGACTATATTTTGATTGTTATTTTAAAAATAGTCCAGTTCGAATAATAGGTCACTTATTGAAGCTAAATATTACATCGTTTAATGATTAACAACGTGAAGGAAACGCTCACTTAGTAGTAGTAATCGCGAACTTGAAACGACTTATTGTGCCCTCTGCAGAGCCTCAAAACTCAAATCGTAAGCCCGTTATCGATATCTGACCAACAGCATTAGCGTTGGAAATGGAGAGAGTGGCCCAATATCGATTCACCTCATCTTGGTCCCTCCCGGATGGTCCCATAGGCGTTCTGTTAGACGGTATTTTTACGCGGCCCTTATCATTGGCCACGGTCCGTTGGTGTTTTAGGGCCCTTCAACTACAAAGGCCATTAGAGCCCCGTCCACTACGTAGTTCTAATGCAGGCTGCGCAGACACTACGCAGTCACCCATGGTCCGACGCGGTCACCCATGGTAGTACTAGCTGGTGTTGTGTTGCTTCACTTCAGTGACCAGACGAGAACTGGTGTGTCCAACGCAATACAGCCCCTGTGTTGGTTGGGGCACTCCAACGACGTCAGGTTGGGGCGATCTGCGACACCAGGGAATGTTGCCTCATCTACCTGTTGAGGAGCGGCAAATTGCGTTGGGCACACCAGTTCTCGTCTGATCACTGAAGTTAAGCAACGCAACCCCAGTGAGTACTGACATGGGTGGCCACCTGGGAAAACTGGGTACAGCTAGTATCCAAAAATCGTCGTATTCGTGTAGTGTCTGTGCAGTCTCTGCATCAGAGCTACAGAGTGGACGGGGCTCTAATGACCTTGTAGTTGAAGGGCCCTAAAACACCAACAAACAAACAACAATCTACCTGTTGAGTAGCAGAGAGGGTTCCTTTAAGTGTAGCACGTCTGGTCCCACCGGCTTTAATACCCATCCAATAGAAGGCACACTCTGGATTTCAATTTCACCCGCAAGAAACCAACCCATCTCTATTCAGTATCGAACCTGCAACTACCGACGCAATAATCGAGCGCTCTACCTTCTGCGCTAACGAGGCGGATCATCGGACAAAACGAATGAGAGGAAAAATTCTAATTAGTGACCATAGTCCAGCATAACGACATACATTTTAAAATGCGGATTGTAAGCGCAACCACACCAAAGATGTATGGAAAAAAATAAACACGTTAAAAATATCTTCATGTACACCAACACCCCTTATCCTCTCGCTTTTCTTAATGAACAACCCTTTCAAATTCTATCATATATTTCACATCGGTGAAAAAAGGATAAGTTTCTGAGAAAATTGAATTGGTCAGCTGAAAATTTCTGGAAAAAAGTTCAACTTCCCCACCCAACTTTTCGTTCTTGCTACACCACAAATATGCGAAGGTCCAATTTCTGCTTAATTTCTACCTTTACCTTCTAGACTTTGAAACAAACGATAAATACAAACAATACAAAAACAGAAGTAAATCATGCGAGGGACAATGTCACGCGTTCATGTGTCCAGGTACATTCCCCCTCCACACAATTCATCATTGAGTATTTTTCAAATATAGCTCAAGAATAAAGTTGAGACCAGGAGGGCCATCTAGCAAGATTTCCTGATGCATGATTTGGACACAAAATCGGGTAACCGGTGCAATACCCTACAATAGCTGCACTAACCTCTTACAATGTGCCTCAACGGATGGAGTGCAGGTTCGATCCTCGATTTCTTTCGAGATCACAGTCAACACCACGGGAGTGCGAACTCCTGCATTCGGCCCCGGATGCTAGTAAAGCACCATTTGCACTTCCGACCCAAGTTAGGACGTCGAGTCAAACAGGTTCACTCTTGAGATACGGAGACGGGCGTTTCTTTTCGAGAGTTTCATTGGTTTATTTAACGTCGGCCTGTGTGTTAGTTAGTTAGTTAGTTACTGTAGCGGGTAGGAGAGTCGGGCAAGCAGCCATAACAGGCCGAACCTTAAGGAGGCTGCTCGCAGGGAAGGGGAGGTAGCAGAGAAGGATGTAGGAGTGGGGAAATTAGCAGTTCCCAGTGTTCCAATCCTTAACTTCAGTGATCTGACGAGAACTGGTGTATCAATCGCAATTTAGCCGTCTATTACGTACAGCAATCTTACACGCTAAGCGGGGGGCCATGGCTTTGTATTCCATCCGGCGGTAGACGCACCTGGGGCTTTCATTTCGTCCTGATCCTACACCAGGATCGAACCAGCAGTCACCGAGTTCATAAGTCAAATGCGCTACCCACTAAGATGTCGACGCAAGAGGATTCTTTATAAAATAGGGGCCGCCTTTTTATATTGGGTACAACAGACTAGTGACCTTATTTCTTTCGGGCGAGAGAGAGGCCGCGAGTGTGCCTTCTTTCGGATGAGAAGTAAAACCGAGGTCCCGTGTGGGTGTACGATGGCACTTGCACGTAAAAGAACCCTCTCTACTATGCAACGGGTAGATGAGGCAAAATTCCCAGGTGAAGGAGTTCGCCCCCTGGCGTAGGGGTGCAGCTTTGGCCGGCAATCGGCTGCAGAAAAAACTATGACCAATATTATCGCCCTATGTCCATTCAGAGGGACAAGATGGGTACCCGACTCTGCCATAGGCGGGAAAAGGGTTAGGAGTTGCTTTGCTTTTGGTAGACTAGTGGCCTTAACGATACCAGTTGAAAGTCGGAGTACAGTGGCAGCACGACCATCGCGTCTCTCCACTCCTGAGAATTGAACTCAGTCCTGACTGCACTCCAGATGAATGCCAAGAAGGAAAATCATACATATGATTTACCTACTGATTAATGGATTTCTCTGTATGGGCATTCCCCGTCACATAAAGGCACCCTTTTTACGCTTAAAAAAATAATTGTAGGGAGCAGCTTTTTGGACACACCAGTTCTCGTCTGATCAACGCAATCCCAGCTAGTACTAACATGGGTGGCCGCTTGGAAATAATGGGAACTGCTAATACCCAGCATTAGTGTAGTGTCCGTGCAGTCTCTGTATACGAACTACTGTTGACGGGGCTCTAATGACCTTGTAGTTGAAGGGCCCTAAAACACCAGCGAAACAAATACGCGCAAAATAACGGAGAAGTATATTGGCCTATCCCCTGAAATCACCAGATGATAGCCTTCAAAGAAGAGAGGGGGGGTTCTAAGTAAAATAAACAAATTGTAGCTGATGGAAGTAGGGTACGAGGGAGGAGATGGGGTGAGTGGGGCAGAAAGAGCCAAATAGCGAACTGAAGATGACGATTAAACTTCCGCTCTATCTCTGTGATGTGGTCAAACGTGAACGCACCACCGCCTGTCTTACAAACCCACATAATAATAACAATTAAAGAGAGGGAGGCTGAGGATGGAAGGGGAATATGATCAGAAATAATAGGTGAGGTGTAAGAGGTAAGAGGGTTGGGTAATTTACACAACGTTGCTTACCTGGGTAGGTATAGCAGTAGCCTTGGAAAACGATAAGTATGCGAGGGTGGGGCTCTTGTTGACGGGATAGGGATAAAAATAACTGCGGAAGATGATGGAGAAAAATAACAACAATAAAGATAAGAAAAAGTTCATGATTCAAGAAAAATGTCTTGAGGAAGGAAGCAAAAAAGTTTCGTACAATTTTTACTACTACTACTGCCACCCTGACCACCTTTACAACTACCTCCTCGTCTTCCTTCCCCTCAGAATAAAAATAAATGTAATAATGCCAACCAGGTTAATACATATTCAGGCGTAGACTTGTACACAGATTTATTCCCCAACAGGAAGATTTATAGAGAAAAAACAAGTTCAAGGCATAATTTCATCAAATAACTTACCTACTAAAATGAAGCCACAAAAAAATAGCATCAAGCATTTTTTTGGTAGTAATTAAATCAATATTAAGCATTATTTTTTAGACCTCTTCCTTATCCTCATTTCCTCTCCCTCCTCTTCTACTTCTTTGTATAATAACCTAACCCCTTTCCAGTCTCTACAGCTACATCTGCTCAAGTAGCTTATCCACATCTTTCCCTCCCACATCTAAAACACTGTTTAAAATTATGAGATATTTTTATATCTCTTAATCATTCACAGGACCCACCTCTACCCCTCTTTCCATCTCTCACGCAAATCCCTAATGAACCACTTAACATTCCATTTGCAGAAGTCTGTAAACAGTAAACTGCTACAGGACAGAGTGGAAAATAGGGAGAAAGAAACCCCCATCTAAGATACTTATTTTATTCTTGGGCTCGTGCAGTGGCGGATCCACGGGAGGGGTGATCGGGGTGATCACCTCCCCCTGTGGCCAGGCCAAAGGCCTGACTACTTTGGAAATTCGGACTGGCTGAAACTTGCAATTTGCTTCAGAATCATAATCACCCCCCCCCCCCCTGAGCCAGCCTCTGGATCCGCCCTTGGGCTCGTGTAACCATCGGGATTTTTTGACTGACTGTCGTCCTACTAGGACAGTGGATCGTCACAGTGGACAGTCACAATAACATGAAAAAACAACCCAAAAGTTGTCCGTGGGTCCGGCGCAAGCACTATTTAATTTTATAAATAAAAAAATTATTATTACTAATGAATAAATTGGTTTATTAAAGTAGCAAATAGAGAACATCATCATAATACCCTCATCTCGCCTGTGGCAGGCTCAGGTTTGCAGGTTCTAGCCCACCAGGTTCCCGTCTACCACACACGGTATGAGACTATAAACTACATGTGATTCACGCGCGGGTCACTTAAAATTGCACGGCGGGTCACAGGTTCGCCACCACTGTACTAGGACAATGGGCCTTTACTTGCAGTTTTTCATGTCACCACTGCACTCACTACTGCACCACACCACTGTCACCAACCCCTTCTTTCGACACAGTTTGTGTTCAAAAATAACCGCGATCATTAAAACGGAAAAATCGAGATGGGTTCAAGTGTCACGGATCATTTTTATGTCCATTTATAAGTAGGTGCAGTAGGATAACACATTCACCTATGGAGTAGCATGCATATAGACTGAGTAAAAGGATGAGAGCTACTCTCGTGTATTGCTGCGAGTGTATAATCGATGTTGGGGTGGAAACTAAAAGTTTAAAGTATCATAAATTACTGGATATGCTTTTTGATGTGGTTATACAAAATGTTTGCAAGCTTTTTTTCTTTCTCTCTCTCTCTACGCACGCACAGATACAAGTCAGCTTTAACATTATACCCTCTCACTAAACAATTACATGGTCACTATGATACTGCAGACCGTAACAAGAGCAAATATGCGTTTAACACACCTTCCAACACAAACGTAACCATTCAATTTATACTGCACATTTAGTAAAGTGGCATTTAAAAGTCCTGTGGGCCCGCACACGTAAAGAAAACATGTTTGAAACACGACTGAGTAGGTAAGGACGAAACGCCAAAGTATTTATTGATACACTTAGTTCATTACGTTTGATGGGCCAGTATCGAATTTGGGCAATTTAAACCCAAAGTCAAGCATGCCAATGATGCCACCATAGTCACCAAGTCGGGTTTCACTGGTGTCAGTAGTGGGCCGATGCGAAAATACTTCACTAAATGGTGATGTTGCTAAACATGTTGCTTAAATATATGGCGAGCAAAAACTACCGGTACTTGGACACACTTGGATTGAGATGAGGTCTCCCAGTTGCATTACAGAGGAGTCACTCCCTTGATAGCAATGCATTATGTTTAGGGTCATTGTCTTGCTGGAAGTGGAAGGTGTCCTGCAAACCTAACTTCTTTGCGCTTTTTAATAAACGATTGTTGTTTGTTTGTTTGTTGGAGTTTAAGGTCCCGTCAACTACAAGGTCATTAGAGACCCGTCCACTGCATAGTTCTAATGCATAGACTGCCAGACACTACACTAGTGCGACGATTATTGGGTATTAGCAGCACCCAGCTTTCCCGAACGACCACCCATGTCAGTACTAACTGGGCTTGCGTTGCTTAACTTCAGTGATCAGACGAGAACTGGTGTGTCCAACGCAACTCACCGCTCCCTTAATAAACGATGGTGGATTATCATCATACCCTTATCCCACCTGCAGCGGGGTCGGGTCTGCAGGTTCTAGCCCCCAATACTATCTTCCACCAGGTCCCCATCCACCTCACACACTACCATATCCTTATGCACAACCTGCTCCCACGTCTGCTCGAGTCCTCCCCTGGTGCTTCCAACCACCTGCATTCCCATAAGTGACCTAATGAGCTCCTCCTCTCCTCTTCTCATTACATCCCCATCCACATCAATGTACTCTCCCTCGTTTTTTCCTGCGATGTCCCCCACCCGGAAGCTAACTCATTCCTTTTTCTGTTAGCTCTCGACACTCTGATTCATATAGCATAGCTGGCCTAACCACTGCTGTGTAAAAATCTTCTCTTTCAACTTATTGGGACCCTCCTGTCGCACAGGGTAATAAACGATGGTGCAACACCCCATGTTTTTTTCTGTCAAATTTGAATTGTGCTATGTGGACTGATGACATTAAATTTACTCTCATAACAGAAAATAACTTTCTCAAAATTTCAATACCTTATTCCTATATTCCAAAACAAATTGCAGGTGTGGATTATTTGCGGTCCTCTTTTTGGCATCAGCGTTGACCCTTTCAGTTATGAATGGTAGGAGGGCAATTAGAGAAATGAGCGGGGTGCCAAGGTCTTTATACAGGTGATTATGCATGTTATGATGTAGAAAGGCCCTTTTTCATTGTGACATTATACACATCACAATACGCTATAATGTCCATCACCGGCCTCATTCAGAATCGACCCGGTTCATTACGAGCTCAAAACAATAAGAGATCTACTTTTGAATTAACGAAGGCCGATCGTAGAAAAACATGTTTTGATCAGAAACAACGCTTTTTGCGTGCATTACTAATACACCCTCGCCATCTCGAATACCTAGTATGTATGGAAGTGTGTGGAAGGGAATTCTTTCGTGAATTTCTCCTTTTTAACAAAAGACAGCGTTTTCCTCTTATAGCAGGATCAGTGGCTCACTTGTGAGCTTTAAGATGGTCAAGAAAAAATAACCGGCGGAATAGAAACAGCATTTTTTGGCGGCCGACTGCTGAACAAATGCTACAATCCATTCAAACGAAATTCCGAGACACGCAAGAATATAGTTGACTGTACCCTATTCAGGAACCAGTGGTGGATCATCATACAGGCGCAAAAAGCTTGCACTTAACACCACCAGAAATGAGCAACTCCATATCCCTGACTGCATTCTCTGCCAAGTAATTAATTCCTTAATATTTAGGATTATGTGGGGATCAAGTGGAGGATGTCAGGCATGGGATCCTGGCCTGTCCAGCGCTGGACCACTGCAGGAGGGGTTGGGGAACCCCCATATTGGAAGAGGCGCTGGGGTGATCGGTTCTGGGGTGGAGCAGCTGGAATGGGTGCGAAAGGCAAAGGTGTTGCTAGGGTGCTGGTGGAGATCTAGGCATATGGGTCTAGCATGAAAAATCTCACTAGCAAGGTATCAGTCACAAAGGATTACATATTCATATTTAAAGCAAGAAGGCCTCAAAATGAGGCTCTCCTGGAACCAGCCACATCGGAAGGCAAGGGTTACAATCACCTAATGAATTATATTTAATTTAAAATTCCCTCAACCGTTTGAAGTATCCATAAACAGATGGTATACAGTACATTTCTGACAATCCTTACATTCCGTAAAAATGATTGTAATTCTTTATGGGAAATTATTAGCATGAGGGTCATAACTTATGACGACCACTGGAGTTTACTAAAAACCAGGAAATATTTCTTTAGTCAAAATAATCTACAAATGATTGGAAATAATAATCGACGGCACATTTTCGTATGATAAAATTAAATTCAACTGGCATTTGATAATAAAGTTAGATGTAGTTGAAATATAAGGAAGAGGAGAGGGTAATTTAGTGTGTGTGGTATGAAGATTTAGTACAACAAAAAGTAGAGATCAATGAGATTCCAGAGACAACCTTTAAATAAAGAGAAGTATGTATGCTATGTGTGAAGAAGGGAGAGGGAAAAGGGGGGAGAAGAGAGATGAGGAGGAATAGGTGAAAATATGAAAAATATGTTGAAGAACCACACATTACTCTCAACTTCTTTAAGGAAATTCAATTGTTGTGTGTCGGGGGGGTTGGGTCAGTGAGGTCGGTTAGTAAACACGTTATGTCCCTGATCATTACAAGATTTGCTTTCAACTGAGTACGTACAATAAGTGCAATTTGGCGTAATTTCGCATAATTTTCCACAGGTAAAAAGCTGAAAATGTAGTCAGCATAATAGTAATAATAACAGCAGTACTAGTGACGGTGCTGTATAGTAGTGGGATTACTAAAATGAAATAAATACCTGAAAAAGGTGGTGTATGTGTGTGCGGTGGACGAGGATGAGGAGGCAGAGAATTGAGAACCATATCCGTGAAGACAATTGGTCAATAGTGGTCCCTTACTGCACTCAGACACGCATCACTTATCATATACATGTGAAGTGACCAAAAAAAATTTCATTCAAAACTATAAAAAAATTCATGCATGTATGCATACTTTGTTGATGTTGTGTACGAGTGGATATGTTTTATATTAAATTGTGATCACATCATTCTTACATCAGACTATATTGTGAACAAGAATTTCCATCCAACACTCTCGTGAATTTCATACTTAAATATAAAGATTATTGAATTCATATATCATTATTATAAAAAAAAATTTTTTTCTTCAAATTTCAATCTCTTCCTTTTCCACAGAAAAATTCTTAACTATCAAGTATCTCCTTTCTTTATCATGCACTACTAACGCCTAAATACATTGAAATAAATATTATAATACTTAAATCTCAAAATAGCCAACACTCAATATAAGTAAATAAACGGAGCAGTGATCGTTTTATAATTTTCATATTATAAATAAGGACACCTTATACAAAATGTATTTCTCTTTGTCCTCCTTCAAGACTCCAGACACATCTTATTTTAATCTATTTGTCGACATTCTTTACATTTTTTTAAAAACCACTCTTCTTGTCTGCTGACGAGCTTGGCTCAAAAATTCAATATTTGGAGTAGATTAATGACTGTGACACATCACAATTCAAATTAAGAGGGAGATTATAGCATGCAGGAAATCCACAATTAAATCATAAAATATAATTATATTATTTTTAAAACGATGAGTAAAAAAAACTCTAAAATAGCAACTGAAAAGCGGCGGAAGCAACAACGCTAGTGATGACAGCAGTTGATTACTTTCATTCATTAATTCAGTTCATTAGACAAGAAAATGCTGTTTTGATTAATTAAACCTAACTTAAATTGCACATTTTTCATTCAAACTACATTTCTGGAAAATTGTACTTGTTATTGTCTAGTGTTTTAATTCACACCAAAAATTCGCAAAGGTATTTATGATAATATACAGTAGAAACTGTAGGCCGACGATAAATAAGCATACTGTTGCAGCTTTGGTGGGCAGCTGGCTGCATAAAACTACCATCCAACAGATGCCCATGTAGTGGCGTCACTAGGGGGTGCGGGCGCACCGGGTGACACCACTCGCACCATGAGAAATGGGTTGACAACAAAGTAGAAGCGTCGTCACTGTGCCAATGTGCCCATCCAAGCAACTCCTAACCCTTTTCCTGCCTATGGCAGGGTCGGGTACCCATCTTACCCCTCTGAATGGACACAGGGCGATATATTGGTCATAGCTTTTTCTGCAGTCGGTTGCCGGCCAAAGCTGGGCCCTACGCTTATTTATCATCGGTCTAGTGTTCGTTGGGAAATGCTACCGACGCCAGGGAACGAGCTCCTACACCTGGAAATTTTGCCTCATCTACCCGTTGCGTAGTAGAGAGGGTTCTTTTACGTGCGAGTGCCATCGTACACCCAAACGGGACCTCGGTTTTACTTCTCATCCGAAAGAAGGCTCTCTGTCGCCCGAAAGAAGCCGACCCACCACGGTCCAGTATGGAACCTAGAACTACTGGCGCAGTTGCCGAGCGTGCTAACAACGGCGGGTCGAATGTGCCCATCGAGAGGGTTAAAAAATAGGCCCCCAGTGGACAGGGTCGAGTACCCATCCTTGTACGAAAGAAGCCACCCTGCCTTAGGCTGGAAAAGGGGTTAGTAGTTGCATTTGGCTTGACGATAATATAGAGACACCATTAAAATTCATTAGACATGCCTGTTACTAATCATCCTCGAGGTTCCTAAACTGAATTTCAACAATTCAATTGAAATGAGTAATTCAATTTCTTTTTTTTTTGCGTCATAGAAGAAAAAAATATGGCTATGAAATAACTTACTGTAAGTTTTCTGACTAACTAGCTAACTAATGAACCAGGAAAAAAAAATCACAACAAAAACAACATTATTAACCCTTACCTGCAAGGTCAATCACTATATCTTCCTGCTGCTTAGACTGACATTACACTACACTAGTCCATTACACCAACAAAAATAGAAAATAGATTTCAAATGTTTGAAAAAGAATCTTTCAAAAAATTGAACTGATGACGAGAAAATCAATTTATCACGTCAATTAAGTTGCCATTTTTTCAAACTAGGAAACTTTCTTTTTTCAGACCTAAAAGTGATTCCATTCACTATATAGTTCTATTGAGAGCACATCATTCCTAAGGCGCCCTGATCCTAAACTCGTCTGAACGTAATATTACTACAACAAATAGTCATAATATAAATCCAGCTTTTTTCTGTGTCTGGTTCAAAGGTTACATTTTTTAAAAAAAAATGCTTTTATATTTTGTAATAGGTTAAGAAATTCTTGTAGTAATTTTAATTTCATGACTCGGTAAGTTATTTCAAAAATGGCCTTATCATGAAAGGAGGGGGGTAGATTTAACATTTCCAGAGGCAATCTATTAATACAAATGGATAACTTCTAAATAGAGGGCGTTTTCATCAAATTAGTTATCGTCACCCAAGTCTTTGATTTGCATATTTATGTGTTGAAATTTAGTCTCAGCCCATTCTGTTAATTAACAGATTCCTCTAATCAGAGATCTCTAAATAGCCATTTAGGTGACCACTTCAGGGCTCATCTACCTTCCGATGTTATCAACACAAGAGATCAAATTCGGGAATGCGATGTGTATGATTATTCAATGTACTTCTTAAAGAATTTGACACTCATCTCATCAAGGTCTAGAGATATTATCGCTTATAGGTATTACTGTATGTTGAAGATTCGCTTGAGAGGAGATGAGACGGAAAGAGTAAACGCCAAAAAAAGGAAAAATATCTTCTTAAAAATAGATTTTTTAAAGCAACTATTTCTTGATTGTTGAAGTGGAACATCAATCATAAATTTCAGCACCTGAAAACTCGTCACATATGAAATATCAGGCAGATTTGACACGTTCTTCCGGTCAGACAGAGAGGAACTGAAAAATATACTGTACCTCTGTTTCAATTTCATAATAAAAACACTCTTATCAACGTGATATCCTGTAAGCCAGGGAAAATATTAAGCATTTTATCTTTTTGGTGGATATACAATGGGAGCGGCGAATTCCGTTGGACACACCAGTTCTCGTCCGGTAATTGAAGTTAAGCAATGCAACCCCAGTTAGTACTGACATGGGTGGCCGCTTGGGAAAACTGGGTACTGCTAATAACCAATAATCGTCACATTAGTGTATTGTCTGTGCAGTCTCTGCATAAGAACTATGCTGTGGACGGGGCTCTAATGACCTTTGTAGTTGAAGGGTCCTAAAACAACAACAGTGGATATACAGTAATAAATAATCGCAAAACTGCCAAAAGGTGCATCAAACAGGGAAATTAAGTGCCTGCAGTTGACACTGCATTTCTTGGTCAGCAATTTCTGTAAGAAATGTTGATTAAAAAGTTGGAAATGTATGCTCATGTATTTTAAACGCTATGCAATTAGGTTTAGAAAATGAACTTCTTGATATTACATCCTTTTAAACATCATGCGGAATAGTTAAATTTGAACAAAAGGTTCATATTATCATAAAATTCGAGAAATGGCAGGACGCCTAACGAAGCCTATTTGAAATTTTCAGGTGTTTAAAAAAACATTTACAATCTAAGAAACATAATTTCAGAAAATCATTTCAATAAATTTTTACAAAGGGTTAGAGAGACAGAGACGGATTCCCTCGCAGCAATTTTCTCTAATTTTGTGGTTAAGAAGGGGTTGATAGAGAGTGAGTCCTCATTTTAGTTTTAAACTTTATTTTTCTTGAAAAAAAAATTTTTTTTTCCCTGAGCTCAATGACTGAAGTGAACTCTGCAGGATGCTTCTCTATTGTATCTAACTATTAAAATGTAAAATTATCATCTCATTTTCTGCTTTATACACCACCAATGAATGAAAATTAGAGCCTATCAAAATATGTTATTAATTCACTACTACTGCATGTAGTATATATATATATATATATTTAAAAAAAATTTAATATAAAAAATTCCTCTCAGTTTACGAGGCGGAAAACAATAAAGTACGATATGAATATCATATGTAATTTTATATCAAAGATTAGAAACGTGACTCATGTTTTAGCACATTTTCTGTATACATTTTTGTTGATATTTCTGAAAAGTGATCTTAACACTATATAGAAATTTTGATATCAAATCTTAGTACAGTAAATAATAACAACAAGAAAAAAAAATCTCATTAAGATTAATTGATAAAGAGATGTTACACAAAAGGTCAAGAAGGGATCTGTCTGAATAATATGGTAAAATATTTCTTCCAGAAAGTAAATAAGAATCGAGTGCAATATGTATAATTGAAAATTTAATATCAACCGATTAAAAATTTCAAACCACAAATATGTATTAGGCCCTGTAGAATTTTAGTTTTCAATTATAAAAACAGTCTTCCGAGAATCTCAACATATGTAATAACTAAACTTCTGAGAAAGTCCTTATTTCAGTTTTGCCAGGCAAAAAAAAAACACTTTCCTAATTTATTCACTCCACCCCTTTGGTTTCAAAAATTATGATTACCAAATTAAAATAAATCAATCTACTATGAAAACGGCAAGGACGTAAAATTATGTTCTGAAAATGAGCAACTCTATAAAATTTTGCCAACCATTTCAGTAAAATCTGAATCTGAAACTAGTTTTTAAAAGAAATTATGAAAACAAAAAAAAATAATTAAAATCAAGTGTATTGGGATGGTACTTAAAAAGAGACATGTGTCTATAAAGGGTTGAATTCAAAGCCATGACCTGTAGTAGCAAATTTCCTGAAATTGTTTAAGTGCTGGCATCACCATTAATTTTTTTTTTGGATTGCTTTGATACAATTTTGCATAACCAGTCCTCCAATCATCATCATGATGATCAAATCATAATGCCAATAAAATATTTCGATTTGGGCCAAAAAAAGCTTGTCGTTTAATGATGCAACAGTTTCGGAAATTAAGCTAGATGATAATGCAGCAGCATGTGATCACCACAACTGAATTTATTTTATTTTAAGTTTCATAGCAATACCAGATATTTAGTGTGCAATTTGAAAAATTTAAGAAATCAGTTTTAAGATTCGTCACCTGCCTTCAACTCTTCCATCTCTTCCTCCTCTTAGTACGAAAAAAAAAAAAATAAACTACATGATCAGTCAGGTTTTATATTAAACTTTTATCAAGAGATTTAAGAAAAAAAACTTTTTTTTGCAGCAACAGCAGCAGATATGAAATACTATACATTTGATTTCTTTCTGAGCTGAAAGATGTTATGCTAGACCAAGTAATGAGGTTACCACAACAAGAAATTAAAATATTTTTTTTTTAATATTAAAATATACATATATACACCTCGATATCAAATTTCCACCCTCACTTTTATCCTTCAGAAATCTAGGTAGCAGAAATAAGTCATAAGATATTTTTAAGATATGTGTGGATTTTTTTTGTAAGAAAAATAAGCACCTGAAGAAAAGGAGGTAGGGCGAAAGAGTGAGAGAGAAAAGAAAGGGTCATGGGTCCATCTTGGATAAGATTCAGTTCAGAAGATATCAAACACTACTTTTTATTTAAAAAATATTAAAATAATTAAGAATATATACGCTTTCTTTACTGTATTTCATAATAATTTTTAATTTTTTTAACCAATAATATATTAGAAATGCTTTCGGTTGACTATGTCTTAGTGGTCATATAAAAACATATTTAAAATAATTTACCTTTAGACACACAAAATTTAAATATACAATAATAAATTATATCAATAAATTACTTCAAATGTAACCTTGTCATAAATTTAACACGTTTTTATTTACGTGCCCAATGAATTATTTAGATGAATTTTTTTTTAGTAATTCCTATGTAAACTACGAATACTAAAATTTCCCACAGTAAATTTTCTGTAATGTGTAGTATCGAAACAAATATGAGGTGGAAGGAAGACCTGTCTTAATTTTCATGCATGTGGGGGTTATCTTAGTGTTCACAATTCAGCTCCGAAGACCACGAATATCTATCGAAGTCAGGGGGTCGGGCAAACTCCCCAACCTCGCCGGAGGTTGGATCTTGATCGAAAGACTTCAAGACCCACTTCACCGCGTAGTGAGTAAAGCATCAGCTTTCTACATCATAATTTCTAAGACGAAATAGTGTGCGATACTTCGCGCATCTAGCTGTCAAAATTCATATCTTACTGAGGAAAATTTCTTTTACTACCTCCAACGGGGCAAGTTCCTGCATTCCGTCTAGAAAGTTGCGTTGGACACACCAGTTCTCGTGAGATCACTGAAGTTAAGCAGCACTAGCCCACGTTGGTACCAACTTGGGTGGTTGGTAAAGAACGTTGGGTGCTGTAAATTTCCCCTCTCTTTCTTCCTCTACACCTACCTCCTCATCTCCCGCGAGCAACCTCTTAAGGGTTCATCCTGTTATGGCTGCTTGGCTTAATTCCCAACTCGTGAAACTAATCCAATCCTATTCGCGAATCAAAAACACAAACAGTTTTGGTTAGCAAAATTCTATGGTGTACCAGCTCGCCCCTTCTCAGGTGATGGCAAGCGAAAATATCTTCACAAGGAAGATAGGGTGATGTCCAAATATCTGGTTGGCTGTGGTAGTCATTTCTCCCTCGTATTTCCGGTTCCAAAGGGAGTAATGCGTACCTGACATTTGTCATAAGTGTGGAAACTGTTTATGAATGCTACACATAGGCTACAGTAGTGTTGACATCACATACAAAACACACACACGTTGCAAGAAGAACAGGAACAAAAAAGTTACTTTGTCATATAGGATGTAGAACCACCACAAGAGAGGGGGGCAAACATAATTTACTACCCAAGAAAATAAATGTGGAGGTCGTAAGAAAACTGCCCTTCTTAACGTCTACAAATGGCCTTCAGAACTGACAGCCTGACGTTAAATAATCAAATAAATTTGTGCAAATAAAGACATAGGCTTTGTTCTCTCACGGTTATGAAGGACCTTACACCCCCATCAGATCCGTGTCTTTTTTCCTTATAAAAGCTGCACTTTACAGTTAGAAATTTTAAAAACAAAATATGTAAGATACCGCCAAGAAAATTTTACTTATAAATCTCTAAGGTATCACCACTGTCTAGGTTGCACTACTCCTATGTTGTCTGTTACTGAAATAGCTTAGCCAACCATGAAGGTGATTATCCCAGATGAGATACTTGGGTTTGCGAGACTATTTTGGGGTTCATACAAGCAAACTTGGGCCCATTTTATTTACCTCTCTGCTCGATATATCAGTGAGAAAAATTGGTCCATCGAAGCATGAAAAGGGTGGAGTTGGACCTTTAATTTATTTGATCTAAATGACGCTTGATCAGTTACCTTAGGATGATACCTTTGTGCACAATTTCAATTCATAGAGTGGAACTGATTATTCAAAGATATACATCTAAGTTTTTGTAGGAATTCGTTCGTGTAAAATTTAAGCGAGTAAGGTTAAGCTATGTTATTACTTCACAAAATAAGAATAAGACAGGAATAAAAAAAAGATTAAAACATTAGCTATAAACAATTTTTAAACTAGTATAGATTAATAATTAATATTTTCAAAAGCCAAAAAAATTATGCAGTTTCATACGAGTCGAATTTAGTAAAATAAAGAAACACACAGAGAGAAAGACAAAAAAAAACAAACAATGAGAAGAAACACGCGAAAACATCTTAAGTGTTTGAATTGAATAGGTAGAAACAACACAATGCGTCTTAAATCTTAAAAATTGAAATAAAGACCCTCCTGTATGAAAAAAGTTATTCAATTACCCTATTGACTAAATAAATGCCCCTTGACCTGGATATCAAAATTCCAGATAATTAATAATTCAACAAAATGAATTACCTCAATAATCCACCATCATCAAACACCTTACTTCAATAATAAGGTTTCATTTCTAGCTTGAAATTCAATTATTAAGTTGAATGTACCATGTTATTAATAAGAAAAAGTGTCATCAAAGAAGACAGAGATATAAAAAACTGAAAGATATGTCGCTGACCACAGCGACCGCATGTTAGGCGACACAGAACGGTCACTCTACAGTCTTGAACAAGAATAATTATAATAATAATAGCAGCAGCAGTAAAAAAAAGTGGTGTCCCGCCAACTACTGTACTGTAAAAGGTCAAGACCTACACAGACTCATAATTTAAATATCCATCTTATTAGCACTGTTATTAACAGAGGAATTATAAAATCTGCTTCTCGTTTTCCTTCCTATAAACATTATTCCAGTCTGCAATATGTAGAGTGGAACAAGTAGAAATAAATACTTAGATACATATATATCTCTCTTTTTTTTACCCGAAATTTGGATCACAATCAAATTGATATTGTCACGTCTGAAATTAATCCCCGAATCCATAACCTTATAATTTCGTTGATCTCTTGTGCGTGATGTGTAAGGAAAAGAAACTGGAGAATTTATTGAACAAAAACCTCACAAATTAATTGGCTTTTTGTCCGAAGTATGGAGTGAGAAAGAGAGAGAGGCAAAAAATTTATTCCAATGTCCTCCTCATATTTATCTTTCTTCCTTACAACATCCTAAATAGAAATTAGACGAAATAAATCCCTCAAATTAAGACCACTGACCTCTACACTAATTGTTTGTCGTACTGTTATTGACCAGATTTCTGAATAAGCCTGTAGAGGAAAGAAGGAAGAGTGGACAGAGAATGGGGAAGGAAGGGACGAAGAGGAAAGAAGAACGTGCCATACAAATGGTCAGCCAAAGAACATACACCCGAGAGCACAATGGGATTAACTTAGATTTTCACAATTATTGATGAATTGTTGTCATCTAAACTTGATATTTGAGAAGGAAAATGAGAAAAAAAAGTTTAGCGTTGCTGACCTGTCTAACGAAGAGAGTAAAGGTGACAAGTAAAGTTCTGACAATCTTAGGTGGGACTCGAACACTGACTTTTTTTAAAATTCATGTTGAAACATCTGGCACGTCATTATAACATGACTAGATTAATGCGTTAACTCATCATTTCATTTTTTCTGTCTTAAAGAACTAGACAATATACAACTACAAAATGAACCACTCTGCTGCCAAATATCTATATGAAAAATGATGTTGTGAAGCCATCGATTTATTATCGGCCCTTCAACAACTGGACAAAGTGATGTGTCCAGAAAATAACTTGTCACATTCATATGACTATTTGTTCTGCCCTAAACTATTCTTCTTTCACGTACAAAAATAATCATTTTTCATACATATATAAATATTAAAAATACGCATACAGACAGATAAAGATACATGTATGGCGAACAAATTTATTATTTATAAGAAGAAGAAGAAGAAAAACTGATCAAAATGCATTTATCAAATGAGGAAATAGACAAGAAAAATTAAAAAAAATAGTTGGAGGTGTTCCTCAAGTGTTTTACTAAACTACCGGGAATAATATTATCGATTACATCAGTAAATTCAACTTGGTAGAATAGTAATACAGTAGTCTCCGAAATATTGCCACCCTTAGTCCTGCCCTTCACTTTTCCATGCAAATTTGCCTCTTTAACAGTGCAGCTGTTAAGATTGCCTTCCATTCTATTGCCATTCAAATATTTCCCCTGCCCGGGTAAAGAAGTTCAAAAAACCTCGTTCACATTGCCCCATCAAAAAAATTTCATTTATTACTTTCCTTGTTGTCTCTGATACATTGTGAACTTCTGTATGGGCAAGATTTGGCGATTTACCCACTTGGTGGCAACCATGACGTAGTGGATGTTGTGGTAAACTCAAATTAATACAGTAATTTCTGTTCGTCATGTAAGGTTTTAAAGGAACTGCGTCAGTAGTTCTTGGTTCGATACTGGACTGTGGTGGGTTGGCTTCTTTCGGGCGAGAGAGAGGCCACGAGTGTGCCTTCTTTCGGATGAGAAGTAAAACCGAGGTCCCGTGTTGGTGTACGGGTAAATGAGGCAAATGAGGTAAACGGGTAAGTGAGGCAAAATTTCCAGGTGTAGGAGCTCTCCACCATGGCGTCGGTAGAATTCCCCAACTAACACTAGACCGACGATAAATAAGCGTAGGGGTTGCAGCTTTGGCCGGCAACCGGCTGCAGAAAAACTATGATCAATATATCGCCCTTGTGTCCATCGAGAGAGACAAGATGGGTACCCGAACCGGCCCTGTTAGGAGTTGCTTTTGCTTTGCATATAAGGTTTTAAAGGGTATGCAAAAGGCAGGGGATTTTCTCTAGATAAGAGATTAGAGGTAATTAGAATGGTTAAAAATGGAAAAACACATCAAAAAGTGGCAGTTGACAAGGGAATGATTTGTCAGGCTGTTTCCTTTATTTGGACCAAAGTCATTTGTCACTTGTCTTTTAAGCTGCTTCAAAT
This sequence comes from Trigoniulus corallinus, assembly GCA_013389805.1. NCBI lineage: Eukaryota > Metazoa > Arthropoda > Diplopoda > Spirobolida > Trigoniulidae > Trigoniulus > Trigoniulus corallinus. The sequence goes on along the minus strand of JAAFCE010001036.1, from coordinate 49,835,286 downwards.
TTTGACGTCATCGAAGCATCCCTGTTAATGGATCGTCTCTGACTGTGAAAGTTAAAGAACGTTAAATCCATATCTAATTTGTCTTACGTTAGTGACTTTTCCGATTAAATTTCATACTGTAATTTATAGTGTATCTATGTTGCAAAAGGAATATACAGTAGAGTTCGGCTATAGAGAATCCGCTAATAGAGAACTCTTGGTTATAACGTACTATATTTCAAAAATGAACGTCTTCCAGTGAAATCTTTCCCACTGAACTCTTTCACTTGTTTGTTTGTTGGTGTTTAAGGTCCCGTGAACTACGAGGTCATTAGAGACCCATCCACTGTATAGTTCTAAGGCATATACTGCACAGACACTACACCAATGAGACGATTATTGGGTATTAGCAGTACCCAGCTTTCCCGAGCGACCACCCATGTCAGTACTAACTGGGCTTGCGTTGCTTAACTTCAGTGATCAGACGAGAACTGGTGTGTCCAACGCAACTCGCCGCTCCCAACTCATTCACCCGTGATAACGAACTTCGGATATAACGAACCGCTTTTAGTACATTTTCCTGATCTTTTACAACCAGACTTCACTGTAGTTTTAAGTATGCACGAAAGTGCAGAATTAGATAAAGAACAAACCCCCTTTACTATTGGCAAAAGGCAATATTAAGGGGGCTCTCCATAATATGCACCCTCGATAATATTGCCTAGGTTTTCTTTCCTGTTGGGGGGTGTAATATTATGGAGGTTCTACTGTAGGTGGCTAACGAAGGCGAACAACGATTCATTATTTTAACCAATGTTTTTCAATAAAATTGCCAAAAATGTCCACTTCCGACCAAAACATATTCTAGGGTTAGGTACAAAAAATGAAAACTTCCTTTGAACTTCCCTTGAATGAAGAATCCTTTTCTAAAAACAATTTTCGTTGAGTTTCATTCTAAAAGCGTTGTCAAGGAAACGCGTGTCAGTAAGCAGGTGCGAAAGAGACGTCCATACTCGTTACCATGGAGACGATATCGATATAATATCAATCTTTCCAATATCCACGAAACTGTGACATCTGAACGACTTATGAATTTAAAAAACTACTTTTTATATACAAGTGTCCAAAAATTCAATTTTATAAAATTACAACCCTTCTTCCTAATTCAAACTTTGCAGTAAAAAAAAATATTAATCACTAACCCTCTTCCCGCCTATGGTAGGGTCGGGTACCCATCTTTGACCCTCTGAATGGACACATGGGTGATCTATAAGACGGTATTTGTACATAGGTGGCTGCCGACCAAAGCTGCAACTCCTACGCTTATTTATTACCGGTCCTACACCTGGGAAGTTTGCCTCATCTACTGCAACAGTTTAACGTGCAAAAGATATCGTTGTTGTTGTTTGAGGGCCCTTTAACTACAAAGGTCATTAGAGCCCGGTCAACAGCATAGTTCCTATGCAGAGACTGCACAGACACTACACTAATGCCACGATTTTTGGGTATTAACAGTACCCGGTTTTCCCAAGCGGCCACCCATGTCAGTACTAGCTGGGGTTGCGCTGCTTAACTTGAGTGATCAGACGAAAACTGGTGCGTCCAACGCAATTCGCCGCTCCCTAAAAGACATCGTACACCACACGGAAGGGCACCGGCTTTACTTCCCATCGAACGGAAGGCGCACTGAGGACCTCTCTCTTTCTCTCTCTTGCCCGAAAGAAGTCAGCCCACCTGGATTCAGTGTAACGCCTGGAATCACCGCAGTAATCGAGCACGCTGCCTCCTGCGCCACGGAGTAAACTATTTTTATTTAAATATGTATTGATCACATATTGCAGCCTAAAGCAATACTGAACACCCCTCCCTTCCCCCTCTCCATCCAAAATGCGGAAAGTGAAGCGAAAAAAGAGGTGTGTGTGTGTAAAAGAGCTAGACAAAGGTAGGTCAATAAGAGGTTCCTAAAGGATAAACAGTGATGGAAGATACACCCAACAACTTTTTAATGTGTAGACAGTAAGACAGAAGGGAAGGAGAGCAGAGGGGGTCATTAGTCCCGTGAGCAGAAAGGGAAATATCGAAGATTTTAGGAATGCCCCCAGCCATACCGCTCTCGTTGACTTAAAGCTATGTATAACTTGTCCGTGTACCGCAGTGAACTGCATACAAAGTAACCTAATGATGTGTGGTCAGCACATTGGATGCCACCTTTTTTTTGATTGGAAAAGTCAACTGGTACTCGAGTTTTTGACAGGCGGCCTTATTATTTCATACTTCTTAGGGTTGATTGGGTTCTCGTCCTCATCCTCCTCTTGAAGAAACGACAACCAAAAAAAATCTTTGTAGGGAAATTATTTCCTTTCTTAATAAGTTCATCATTAAAAAAACAAAAGATGTTATATAAAGATAAAAATATATATTTAGTAGTTGTAGTAGGACGATGGTGAAAACTGCAGACGACATCCTATTTTTCTGAACGTTTATTTCCGGTTTTTCTTCAATAGCAGCGTGACGTCATGCGTGACGTTTGGTGAGAGGAAAAAAAAACAGCAGTGGGTATGACGACAACCGTGTTGGTCCAATTTGAAGATTGGCTTCATTTTTCAAACTTATAGTTTAGTAGTGCACCAGGAGTTTCCGTATCGACCATGTGCAAGCAGAGATGCAAAAAGTTATAAAGTTGTATAAAGAAAAATTTCGCCTAACTTGAAATACTTTAAGTTTTTATTATTTTAATTAAAAAAATTTTGCAAAGAGAAAAAAACACGTAGGAGGAACACATGGTGAAACTTTTATCCAAAAAAAAAATATTATTAATCAACAGGATCATTAATTTCATTAACGTGAAATGGGATAACAATGTGCTTCAGTGAAATTTCATCATCTCTGAGGAAATAATTTTTCTAAAATTTCAATTTGATTAAATGCAGATAGTGGTAAGATTTTATTCAACTTTTATTTTTCTCTCACTAATAATTAGTCGAATGATGTTATATGCATTATCTGCAACTATTTTGAAAATAATTTGAATGAAACTATAATTTCCGTAAAATGACAAAGTCAAAATATGAAATTGAAAACTGGTTGAATTTCATATTAGTTCAACTGCAAAGATATACAGAATGACTTTTGAAAATATTTCTTTTTTGAAAAGTTCATTTTCTTGAATTTACGAAAATTTGTAAAAAAAAATATTAATCAGATAACAATGATGATTATCCTGCTAAAGATGAGACAGGTCATGAGGTCGGGGGTATATTAATTGAATTTGTTTAAAGGAAAACTAAAATCCAACGTTAATTTGCCCCCATTTGCCCAGCCATAGAATCAAACACTTAATTTCATTGATTCTTATTCGGGACACTCAAAGAATACCGCAAAAGAAAGCATCAATTACTTCCATTAGCTTACTATTTCATTGTTAAACCATTCACAGAATTTAAGTTTAGCTCATAAATGTAATTATTTTCATCATTTTTAAATAAATATTGAGCTTTTATTACTATAATCACTTAAATCCATATAAAACACCCTTGAATGCTTTTTAAAAATTTGAAAGTAGGCGCCTTGAAAAATTTATTTACGCATATCTTTTTTTTTGTTGTGTTGTTGTTTTTTAACTAAAAAATTGATTAAAGAAGTAACCAAAAATTAACTGAGAACTATCTTCCTTAATAAATAATGGTTGGAATGGTTTCACAATATAATTAAAGATTTGAATTGTATCACTTTTAAAATGAAAACAGGCAAAAGTTTCATAGCTTCTTTTTTTCAACAAAAAAAAATATTGTTCATTTCTGTTTACCCAATGAAAGAAAATTTATTATAAATGAACTATTTCATATCTGGGAAATATAGTTTACATTTTTAAACGTGTGAAAACATTTTTTAATATTTAATTGAATTTTTAATTCACATGCATTAAAAAAATATTTGCGGATTTGCTTTATCCTAACTATAAAAGTTAGGATTCTGGAAGGGAAAAAACGGTCAAAAATGTTGGTTTTGAAGGTAGTTATGAATTTGCATAGCAAATTTTAACTCATAATATTCAAGGTGTTAATGGACATAACTGTATTTTGGAAAAACCCCTCATCCTTTTTTTCTTCTCTTGTGATTATTATCACTAATATGACGCACGAAAACTGGGGGCTAAAGGATTATATAGACATTGTTCCATATTTAATTTCGTGGGTTTATGGTAGTCATTGCTGTTTACATTTTCAGTATCATGCCGTGAAAATTAGTAGCAATATTTATTTCCCTTTTCCTTCCTTGGATCATAACGACCACATCCTAGGATCACACAGAAATGCACCCAACTCTCTGCTGCTCCTTCTGTTTCTTAAAATTATTTGACATATAAAACAACTCTAATGAGAAAATATATTTTATAAAATACAATTTAAATGCATAAATTGCTTTCAAAACTATTACTCTGAATGCTCCTGAGAGGAAAACTCACTGAATAACAAAAGGTAAAGCGAAATGTTGCATGCAATCTCGTCAAATGCTTTACTTGAATTCCAATCACCAGCTTGCACTGCATTGGAAGAAGATTCGAATTTGTATCTTTTTTTTTGCTTTACCAAAAATATTTCAGAACTATATTTTCCGAAAAATCTTTGACTTATTAAGGATAAGAAAATATATTTTATAATATAAGCACTGTTCAATATCTCTTTTTAAGAAAAAAGGATTACAAAAAGTCCACTTCCTTGAGTAAAAAACACCCCATCTTTGGTGATAAATGTCAAATCCTGTAAAAGTTTACGACACTTACAACTAAGTTTAAATGTTTGCGTACTAAGAAAATGAACCAATGTCGGTCTGAACTTGTCTTGTTTATGGGGTTAAACATTTTATTATTAAAAGTTTGGGCAAAAAAATTTTTTTGGTTGAACGACCAAAAAAATACCTAACAACCCTCTCTTTTTTTATCATTTCAAGACTGGTAACAATCACAAATAGCCCTCAGAACTCTTTGATGTCTTGCTGTGTGTGTGAACTATATAGGTTTTCCCATCATCAACATTTTCATATTCGAAAGACAATGTACTCTCTTTATGGTGATCAAGCTTGATTCGACCAAAAACAGGAAAAATGGTCAATATATAAGCCCCTATGTGATCCTTACAAAATGCCAAACTAACTCAGCCTTTCCATATATAAATTTTAAGATGACAGTTACCTGTGACTTTCAACGTAAAGTCATTAAACAGGCATGTATCAGGGATCAAAATTCCGTCGTCAAATCTTATTGTTATATCCAAATACACTTGACCTTTCTTGTTGGTAGCAGAAGTTCTCACCCCATAATATGCAGTTCTCCTTCCATGTTATTCCTTTCAAAAACTCCTGAAACGCATGGTGTTCGCAGGATCCTAACCAAAGCAGGAAGCTTTATTTTGGTACTTACCATGTGTGTGGAAGATTGAATACTCGTATCTGCACAGAACAGAACCCCTTCTACACGGAAGTACAAATATACAAATCCTTTAAATTGTTGGGTGCAAGGGCTAGGTGCTTACGGGCCGCCGAGAACCCTATAATGCGAAACAAGGAAGCACAAGAGCGTTGGGTGCAGGAGTTATGGCCGATAACTATTATTTTAATTTTGGGGTGCTTACAATCCCAGAAGTATCTCAAGGAAGCAAAATCCCAACACTACGAGTGACACAAAGATGAAATGAAGTCACTTGAAACAGTTTTATTTGCGATAACATTTTTTTAGGGGTCAGCCCTAAACTTTTAGTTGCGCTGCAGCAAAGTGTAAGGGCTCTGTTTTCTACAAAACCTTAATGTCATCATTTAACGAGTCCCTGCAGATATTTCGAGTTCTGTACGTTGGACGTGAGATGGAAAAAAAATTGTTTGCAATCATTTCCAAAGGTACTTCACCCCTTTCAAAGTTCATTCCTTTTTTTGTGTATGCACTATGTGGTCAGTAATGGCTAGAATTCGGAACATCCTCCAATTCTTCATGTTGTGTTGAAGAAAAAAGCCACCAAATAAAAACACAACAAGAGCACATAAAACACAATTCGTAACCCTTCCTTTAACCCTTTTGTAGTTCAGGTTATCACATCTCAATGAGGTCTTCCCCCTACCTAAGGGGCCCATGGAGAGAAAGAGGGAAAGAGAGGGATGAGGTTTGAGAAAGATGAAATTGGGGACGAGTAAGGGGGAAAGGCAAGAATAGGAAGAAGATTAAGGAAGGCTGGGTAAAGGTGGGTGGATTTATTGAAACATTTTACTACTATCAGATGTCGATGGCAATAAATATACTGCAGACAGTATAGAGAAAGAATCAAGTAACGTAACCGCACCCTAGAAAATGCTTGGCCCTCAACTGACTCTGGTGTTGTTGTTACTACTGCTGTGGTCTCGTTCTTGATACCATTATTAATTTAACCGGTTAAGAGATCGAGGGAGAGACAGGGAAGAAGACAACGACGCAGAAGAAGAAAAATGTGAACGCATGCGAACCAGTTGACCGATCAACATTAAAAAAACTCTTTCCATAAAAAAAATTCCAACCCCTTACACAAAAAGACTCGAGGGGAGAGGAGTCAGTAGAGAGGTTTTGGAAAACAAAGTTAGCGCAGGAGGAAGAGAGACAGAAGGGTGAAATGAGAGCAGAAGGAGAAGAAGGGTGGAAAGCTAACAGGGTAGGGCGTGAACCATAAAATTACAGTATAATCGGAGCAGGTTGAACCCAAGAAGATGTCTTCAAATTTAAAGATGAAGACTTTAAAGGTAAGAAGGGATGAATGAAAGGCATAGAAAATAGGAGAGAAAAGTGCGTTAGGTCCATCTGAAGTGACCAAACACAGTTTACATCACCCTCCCTACTAAGCTTTTCACTTCACGCAACGCTAACATCCTATCCTTACTTATCTACTCACGTTACAAGTAAAAAAAACCGGAATTTCATTGGAGCGAACTTACACACATAGTGAAAGAAATTCTCTCTTCACCACCATCAGTCAAAAGAAATAAAAACCTCACCAACTTCCCAGGTATTTAAGTGAGTGTAGTGGTCCTGCTCTGAACTCCATGTTACCACCAAGGAAGTACACAGTCGAGAACAACCTAACGCACATAGAGACATCTGACGGGCAATACTGAAAAGTCCCGTAAACGAAGACGGGACACTCATTGTGTTCTCGAGCGAAGACTCAGGAGGGGAAAGGTGCGCCTCTAAAGAAAAACCTTGCCGAACATCACAAGTGAAAGACAAGCCCCTCTGAGCATGTATGTGCTCACTCACTGTCAAACCACTCTTGAAATCTGTTTGATGTTGAACTTCCCAACTTAGGCGGGACAAGAAGAGGGGGGCGGGCCATATAGAAAAGCAGGCCAGCCTCCCCAATCCCTCCTCCTCCTAATCTAGATGACGAATTCAGTTTGAGAAGTGGTTGTTCCTTATGTGTATGTGGCGTGGTGCGGCAAGCGGCACTAAAGAGAGAGAGAGTTTAAGACAAGCATTTGAGGAGGAATAAGAGCAGGAAAAGAAGTGGTTTAAGACGAAGAAGGAGGAGGAGGAAGAAGAAGTAGTAGTAGTAACATAAAAAAAAACAAGAAAGGAGGTGCTGCCAAGTGTGGTGTTGTTGTTTTTGATACCATTTAATCCTTTTTGGCTTGTCGAAAACTGTGTATGGGACGATGGAAGTGGGCCACATGCTAATGCTCGAGTCCAATTGGTTAATTAGGAAAAGTATATCCAGGTGAATGGAGCTAACAGTTAACAGGTAGATGAGAACGACAAGTGTGCAACAAGAAAAGGAGTGAAAACTATTTCTCAGCAGCAGACCACACGTCTTTTTTAAGGTTGAAAAAAAAAACATTATAATGTAACGCGAGGTTTGACCATATATATATAATTTTTTTCGGGTTCAAAAGAATTTTTTTTCGGTAAGGTGTAAAGGAGAGGGAAGGGAAATGGTCAAACAAATGAAAAGAGTAAGATGTGGTGGTGGGTAGAGAAAATATTTTAAGAAAAGTGCTGCTGCTGAAACTACTACCACTGCTGCTATTGCAACAACAACAATACTAACAAACACCAGTCTTCATTAATTTGGGTGTTGCGAAGTTGGAGACATGCAGAGAGATAGAAAAAGAGAGAGAACCGGACAGACAAATACAGACAGACAGAGACAAAAATCAACTAAGAAAACAGTCGCCAAGAGGTGTTATGTGAATATATAACTGGACTTGAAATATTTAGGTCTGTCTTTAGACTGAATAAGTCATATTAAGTGCTGCTGCAGCTTCAGACATAAAGGAGGGCGAAGACGCCGCTGCTGCTGCTACTTAAAACTGCTGGTGTTGTTGTTGTTGCCGCCGTTGCCGTCTCCGTCTCCGCCGTCAACATCGACGACGATGGTCTCTACTCTTATTGATGATACACATATGTACGGAAAATGTTTTACCGCGTTTAATTTGCGAAAACAATGTTTACAACAATTGTGAAGAATATAGACGGTTTAACGTCTGCAAAGCATTTGACGAAGGAATCGACTTTGACTAGGATATTATTGTTGTTTTCTTAGTGCCCACAGTTTTACACAAGAATATTATCATCAGAGTTGTTAAGTTTGTGACATTTTCTTTCAACATTGTTGGTCGTCGGTTTTTATTTCAAAGTTATTGTTGTTGTTGATTTGCTACTGTTAGAAATCTATATATACATATCTATTTTTACGGAAAATATTTTTAAACAAAGTTTTACACCTCATTTTTATGAGAATAACGTGCTAAACGGGAAATTCTGAAGATTATTATTTTATTATTATTATTTTTTTTGTTTTGGAAAAGAAAAACTGATTTCCAAGTGCGCCCCTTATACGCTTCATTTTGACAATATATTGTTGTCAGTCATTGTGATGTCACCCAAGTTAAACATATACTGTTTTGTATAGAAAAATTCTGAAAGGAATAAGTACTGAATCTATTTTTCATCCAATATATTGATAACTTCGAACATTTACGACAATTTGGTGAATTTTGCTGTCATTACTTATTTTTTTCCTGTTTGGTCCACTGCTAATTTGAAACATTGGCTTATTAATGGATATCGGGCTTTGATTTCGTGCAATAGTTTTTAAAGTTCATCATCGGACCTGCTATGTGATATCAACATATCAAAATCTAATACATTCTCTCTATAAAAGTAAGTTTATCTAATGCATAATACATTTTTATTATAATCATCAAGAGGGGGAGAAAGACTAAATAATTTATGATATAATTCTTGAACATATTAGTTGCTTCAGAATCTTCTCTCTCTCTCTCTCTCTTATTATAATAATTTTTAAATTTCAAAAATGTACTAAATGATTTGAAAGATAGAAAACTTTCGTGAAATAATATATGTTCTAAAATTCTGCTGAGGATATAAGTGATGGTGTCAGTTATAACAATAACATTTCGAAATCACATTTTGGAAACAAAAAGTCACCAGGCAATTTTAAAATTATCTATACATTCTTAATCTAAAAATTTCGTTTTAAACTACATATACATCATTCATTATTTTTGAGTGAAAAAAAAAAACCTGAAAAGTAAAAGCAGCTCAAGAGAAAATATTCCTTGAAAATGAATGAATATCCCAAAGGCATTTGATCCAGTCCAACCTCTCCTTTTCTATTTATTATAATAATTAAGAGCCAGAACATTTGAAATATTCGCATTTGACTTTTTTTTTTTAAAAAAAGACTTAAAATTTTTTTTGAAAACCCTCCCTTATTATTATCTTATTCTCGCAAGAAATAAGATATCTACTTTTTTTATTTCGGATAAAAAAAATACAACTAAATTTTTGCCAAATGTAATTACTGCCACACACATACCAACACCACTTCTTACAATTTTTTTTATTATATTTAACCAAATTGTTATCCTAAAATTAAAGACATTTCTAAGAAAATTATGCCGGAATAATAATACACATAAAAACGGAACTTTCAGCTAGGGCCTTCTTATAGCCCGCAACCCTTTACATACTTGAAGTTTTGAGATAATGCCATATATATATGTTGTAAATTTAAAAAGATAATACCCAGAAATTTTAATTAAAATTATTTATTATACAATTAAATTCTCATTTCATTTAAATATATTAATCGATTTAGTGTTATACAGCCGATTGCTTATCGGGAGGCCCTTAACTAGTAAAGGCGCACTTTATAAGCTATCAAAAACTAATAATTGTCATGAAATTTTCAAAATAAAAGATAGCATCTAACTCATCTCACGCAGGTGATCCTCAAAGAGTTAGTGACTATTAAGTTGGGTACGTTCTCCAACGTCCCATACTAACCAACCATATCTATAAATGACTAACCAAATTGGTCAGTAGGCAAGACACAATTATTACCTTATTCATTTCTCAATTATCGGCCCAAGTTACAAACTTAAAACTCAAAGGTAAAGAGACTGAGGGTTGAAACGAAACCAAAATGAGGAGACAATTACAATAATAATTCCCGAAGTATAGATGAAACAAAGAGAGGGCGAAAGAGCTCTGTTAAAACCAGTCCAGTAACACTAATAATATACTGCCATAAAGCACATGTAGTAAACCACACAAAATAATTGCTTAAAACACTGTTTAGAAATCAATTAAATAAAAGGAATTGAATTAACACCTAGTTAAGCAGTATTTAGCTAATAGTCTCAGTTGTTAAGTCTGGAGGAGGGTGATATAAAAAAGGGCTGGACCACACTGCCACCATTATACCAATCTGTGGGCAAAAAGTAGTTCTTAACTTTGAATCCAGGAAGCGCGGCAATTATTGATTTCTTCTCCTATTAAAGAAGAAGAAGGCGAAAGAGGAATAATAAGAAAGCCATTGATCTATGAAAACCCACTTCTTTACCAAATGTTAGTCAAAAGCCTAACGCCTTCCAACTGCTATACTCATCTTAAGAAAAGGCAGAGAGCGGCATTTTCTTAATGATGAAAGAAAAAGAAGAGGAGGAGGAGAACATGAAAGACCATTCATTACGGTTCTCGCACTCTATCTTGATATACCCCCCCCCCAATTTCAGCAATGTCCCTCAAAAACAAAGGTGTGATATAAACTTAATTCAAACCCAACTATGATAACTTCCTTTACTGAATCTATTCAGTTTTTATCTGAAAAGTGTAGTCAGAAGTAGAGTGGTTGGAGAGAACATGGGAGGTTGTATGTGAGGGATTGGGGGGACATTAAAAAAATATGTTGTGTACATGATACGTAGGCGGATGACCAGCCCCTCTTCTTTTCGCTCTTTCTACTCTTTTGCAACAAAATAGCCCACAGATCTTTTGGTGTATTTATGTGATCATTGGGTCTCAAGAGAGTCACGCACACTTTTATATTATTATTATTATTATTCGACAATGAAAAAAACTATATAAAAATTTATTATAAAAATTATTTCCAGACAAGTTGGGTGACGGGGGAGGGGAGACAAGAGTGAAAATGATGGAGAAGCCCTTTATGTGGTGCGGTGGTGGAGGGAGATGGCGAAGTAAAGGGAGTGGCTCTGAGCTTGATGAACCACATGAGAAGGTGATGGACATTTAAGACGTGTGAGACGTTGAAAGTAAGAGGGAGACAGGCAGGCAGGTGCCCCGGTACGAGCAAGCAACGTGAGCACGACGACGACGGGACAGGTGGCGGCAACGATGGTGGTGGTAGTAGTGATGATGATGATGATGGAGAAGGTGGAGGAGGAGGGGGCAAAATCACTGAAGCATTGTGGGTATCCGCCCAGGAAGAAAA
>JAAFCE010001036.1:49784693-49823523 GCA_013389805.1 Trigoniulus corallinus | reverse complement strand
AATCACTGAAGCATTGTGGGTATCCGCCCAGGAAGAAAATGCCTTAGAGAATCTTTAATTTGGTGTGAAGAGAGGGAAATGACCAGTTTTTGGAGGTAAAAAAATATTAGAAATACTCTTATATCACAGAAAAAAAAAGATAATGACCATCTGAATTAGTCCTCCTTCTTTATATCGCCCTCATTGTCGTCTTCTCTTTCCCCCGTCTGTGTCTCGTTCAATCCTCGTTCTCCCCCTTCCTGCATCACCTTTTTTTTCTTAAAAAAGTGGATCCTTTTTTGTGGTTAGATGATGATGGTAGTGCATTATTTAACTCTTAAAATAAAAACATCGGTCATCATCATTAGTATTATTCAATAAGAAAATACGCGTTCCCGTGAAATACAGTATCTTTCTTGTAGGAATTACTGGGGTTTTTTAATGTTTTCATTGACCCTTCAAACCCCCCTCTTGCACCATCCTGTAATTTTAGAATCTTAAGTAAAAATCAATGCTTGTCTGGATTGAAATTATTACTTGATTTTCTTTTATCTAAAATTTTTTTCCTGGATTTTGAAGATGAGAGAGAGAAACAGTGAAGAAGGGGTAATAAGAGAGGTAAAGAAGGGTTAAGGAAGGAGGCGGGGATTGTCCAGATGAAGGTGGGATTGGGAAAAATGCAAAAGGTAAGATTGTAGGTGGGATATATTGGGCAATATAAAGTGTTTTAATGGTGTAACATTTTCTCTCACCCCCTCAGAAATAAAACTGAGAATTTAAAGGGGTTGGGTCAGGAAGAAAACAGTAGACCCTCTACTGATGGTTGAGATTGTAAGAAACTCTTTTCCTCATAGGAAATATCTTTAAGATGACAGAGGAGTAACGAGAGAGAGAGAGATAGGGAGGAGCGGTAGAATAATGTTTTTTTAAACTCCATAAAATATTTTCATCTCCGTCCCACTTGTCTGCTTCATAAACAACATAAAAGTAGGAAATAAATTTTTATCAAGTGTAGAAAAATGATCTTTTATTGTCTAATCTTTTTTTTAATGTGTTGTCATTTCCTTGATGACGTCAACTTAATTTCTCACGGTGTATTCATCCTTTTCTTTATCAAAAAACGAAACCTACCAGGTGTAAACAAACGCTATTGACATGCCTGAAAAAGGAAGGGTTGTTACGTCTTATTTGTTGGTGCTTTAAGGCCCTTCAGCTACAGGGTCATTAGAGCCCCGTCCACTGCGTAGTTCTAATGCAGAGACTGCACAGACACCACACTGATGCGACGATTTTTGGGTATTAGCGGTATCCAGCTTTCCAAGGGGCCACCCATGTCAGTACCAGGTAGGGTTGCGTTGCTTAACTTCAGTTATAAGACGAGAACTGGGTGTGTCCAACGCAATTTGACGATCCTTACATATATGCCGCATTTAGTACAACTAAATTCCAACTATCCATCCGTCATCTGTTCCTGAGTGTATTCAATTCAAATTTTGGTTGAAGAGGGGATAAAATCCTACACTCAGAGCCATGCCCCTTTCTTATCTGACGTGAAAGACAGGAAGCTAATCGATTTCGGAGTTCAACACACTGTTGTACCTTTCCAAATAAACTATCGACACTGGCTCCAAACGTCCAAAAAAGAATATAATGGCAGAAAAGTGCGATAAAAAGAAAGGTGTTGGAGAAAGAGTAGATAAAGTAGACAACAACATGACGTGACAAGTTGGACTGTAATTGGTGATTAGCTACTGCCCTGGTGTCAGGCGCCGAACCCTTTATCTCTCTTTGTGAAACCATTCGGGAATATATCCAGCGCCTGATTTATATAGACACCATGTAGATTTGGGCCTAGGGATCCGTAGGAAGCTGATGTTATTTAATTTTGAATATGTACAGGTTCACCTCCGCTGGTCAGAGAATTAAGATTGCGGGAACGTCCGCGATGGTCGCATTGCAGAATCGGCCCTTGTTAAGTCCCAGGAATTCTATTTCGAGCCCTTAGATAAAATGGTTGATTTCCGAGAGTAATGAGCTTAATACATCAGCACCGATTCTAGCCGGGTTTATTTTTAGCAAAGATAGGAACCTTAGTTGTTAGTGCCCCATCCCCATGTCAGCTGGAGGAAGTGGAGTCTGTTGATACTATATCGTGTTTGAAAGACTTTTCTTGTCTGCCAGGGACCCCTGTCCAGTCGAAAACCCAGGAAATCTTTAGGATACAGAAGTTGTCGTCGCGCCATGCTGACGCGTCAAAAGAGAGCCTTGGTAACAAAGATATTATTTCCACTGGAGGTTTTTAAGGCAGAATAGGACCACGGTCTGCATGCCCATCAAAGGTGTGTGAAAGAGTTGGGACCCTAGATAGAACCTGTAGTTCGCAGTCACAGTCATTTACTGCAAATTGGCTTCCGTTATTTGGCACTGGATTTCTTGAGCTCATGGGTACGTGACCTAACCATAAGTAGAACGGGTCAGAAGTAAGAGTTGCAGTCTAAATATCAGCAGGCTATTGTTTAAAAAGCCATTGAACCTCCAGTGTGAACACGTCTAATAAAACGACATTCATGGCGAAGGTCAGTAGTGTGCATCCCAAAGAGAGAGAGGAATTCTAACTGGTCGTCGTTATGTGATTGTGAACTTCCTGTCAAAATTGTTAAGTGACAACAACTTGTCATTTAGATAGTAATTCAGCTAGATGGCGGCAGCAGTAGTGGTTGGGAATATAAATGGAATAAAATACCTTTAGTGACCTAAAGAGAGAGAAAATTTTTTGATGCCGATTGCAAATGAGTAGTATTGTGGTCCAATTAAAACGAATTAAAATCAATCATTTAATCGACATGATATTCAAGTTAAGAACAAACAGGTAGGGAGAGAGAGAGAGAGAGAAAAAGGAGGAGGAAAAAAAGAGTTGATTTGCCCAACCTGACAGGAATGTAACCGACACATAGCAAGGCATAAAAAAATTAATGAAAACACCCTTTTATAGGTGGCCCATATAAAGTTGTTGCTACCTGATAGGTTTTTATTTCATTGCCCGGAATCATCAAAATGTCTGATGATGACATGTTTTAGGAGAATAATGTCAAATATCAATTTCAGACAAGTTTCGAACCAAATACCCTTTAAAACCGAAATTTAAAACTTGTCTGCTGAAATCGTCTTCGAAAGTAATGATGACAAAGATAAAAAAAATATATCGCAACCGCCGTTTTTATGTGGTGTCCGGTGAAAGCAAGGTAGAGAAGGGCTATTCTGGTATGAAGAGAGGGGAAAAAAGACATTTATTATGATAATTATTATAAATAATCATAATAATGCCACTCATAAAACGTGGATCAGATTACGTCCTACTTTTCCTCACTGTTGCTATTGCCTTAAGCTCAACCTGATATTTGTAGTGTGTGGAGATAGTGTTGTTTCCTAATTTCTTATTGGTGTGTATATAGAAGGGGTGCAGGAGAAGACGTGAAGAGGGCTAATGGGTCTAACATGAGAGATCATTATTACACTGTTTTAGAGAGTAATTCGGCAGTGATGGTAGCAGCGACATAGTGAGGGCAAAAAACCAAAGAAGTAGAAAAAAGAGAGGGATATGATGTGCGAGTAAGCAAAGGATTTCAACTCTAGGACAGTGCCTAACACCTAACCCAGCCTAACACCTGCCAGCCAAAGTTGTCCGGTTAGCCGGTTCAAAAGAGAAAACTGGCTTGCTTGTGGCCCGCAAGAAGAAAAATGATTGTCGACCTCTGCCCTAGGTGACTTAATATTCCCAATCTGCAAGCCATTAGCAACGTCCATATTAACGGTTTTGAGCAACAGGAAGGGAGCAGGACAAGGGACAGGGGAAGAGGACAGGAAGGGTTGTCCGGCTACATCCAGGGACAGGACAGGTAGGGTTGTCCGGCTACATCCGCATGTGTGCATTGGATTGCTTATTGTTATTGGGCAATATGTCAGACACCATTAAAGCATTAATTTACCTGCCAAAGTTTCTATTTTGGTTGTATAATGCGATGTTGGAACAAGTGGGGTAGGCCGGCATTCCCCTACAGATAACCCAGCCAATATTCCTGTTGTTGTTGTTGTTTGTTGGTGTTTTAGGGCCCATCAACTACAAAGGTCATTAGAGCCTCGTCCACAGCATAGTTCTGATGCAAAGACTGCACAGACACTACACTAATGCGACGATTTTTGGGTATTAGCGGTACCCAGTTTTCCCAAGCGGCCACCCATATTAGTACTAGCTGGGGTTGCGCTGCTTAACTTCAGTGGTCAGACGAGACCTGGTGTGTCCGACGCTCCCTGCCAATATTCCTGCGGGTTCCAGACGCCTGGCTGGCATGTTCAGTGGACCCGCAGACCCGACCCTGCCACTGGCAGGATGAGGGTGAGATGATGTGTTGCCCGGCAACAGTTTATTGGATGTGCATTTTATAAAAATGTATTTGTTGGATAGGGACATTCATAATCTACTGAAATGAGTTGCTTGTCTTGTCCTACTCTGAATGAGTCATAGGTGGTCAGATGAGGTAATGGCAGCGTCTACAAGAGAGGGTTTGTGTGTGATATGGGTTGTGAAGTGGTCAGTTCGCGAATATTTCAGAGTGCATTTCTCAGATATTATTACTAGGAGAATGGAGATTGCGGCAACCATATTTCATTTTACTAATTAACGAAAAGAAAAATTCCAGTCCCAATCTGCGATTGGCCTACTTTGTCAGAATAGATTATCTCCCCGTCCCTCCCTTCTGGACCTCCTTCTTCCCTGCATTTCAGTCATCATACCCCTTTCTCCTTCTTCACCTATTCCCTAATAACGACGACGACGTCAGAAGGGGTTAACTTAAATAAAAGCGCTTGATTGAACCGCGATAATTATCAGTTTTAAGACAAACATGTTATTCTCATTTGAGACGGGATTGATTTCTCTTTACTCGTTTGACACACAATTAATTGACGCATAACTAAGCACATTTCATGGGTAACCCTCAGAACAACCACATGAGGGCGTTACTGAACAAGTTCTTCAACAACATCAGGACACTAAAACGACGTTAAATAGGGTATTTTGTTTTCTTTTAATTGAAAAAAAGATGTCAGTGATGGAGAGAGGTGATTTCATTCTACTTGTCTGTTCACTACCTGAATTTCCATTCAGAATCTGTAAGGCGGGGTTGTAGTCTGTTTAAAATCACTCAACCCTTTTTTTTTCAGAAAAAAGTACACATTTCAAACTTTAAAATGATTTTCAAACGATAAGGTGCTGGGTGGCTTTTATATGGAGTGCCGCATCCTGCTATGACCTCATTTTTTCCTTCATATCCCAATTCCGTCAATTTCACTTCTGACAGAGTCACATTAAAAAATTTGTCAGGCCGGTGAAGTAACGGTCCAACAAAACTGGTGGACATTACCCTTCGACTCTCTCATCCATGGTAGAACCTCGCCAACTGAGAGGATTCACAAGTATTTTAATCCCTCATGATGTGGAAATTTATTACCTGTCGGCTTACAATACGTGCATTATACTTCCGGTCTTTCTTTTTACTTGCCACTTCGTGCATTCGTGGTCAGTTGATGGACAGACTAAAGTAACCGCTAATATTTCCGCTTTTGAGACTGACTATTAATGATAAATGTTTAAAAGATAGCCAACAAGACCAGTTCCTTAAGTCGAAATTTTACGCGGCTAGGCAGGGTTATCTCCTGAGAGCACTTTAGCACCTGTCTGACGGGTGTAGTTACCAGGCGCAGTGCGGCATTAATTTTTAGTTGACAATCATACAATAAATACAGTATTAACACTCTTCAATCACTGGTCAGTAGCGCCGACCGGCATTGAGACCGGACACTCGTATCAAGTGATATTTGTGGTACGTATTCCCCCCCCCCTCTCAACCCTGAATGACATTGAACTGACAGCTGCGCCCACATTTCATTCACAGATAGACTTTGTTCACGTGCAGTCCCGTGATTTTAGGATTTGCATTTGCTCACGAGCATTCGCAAAGACGAGTAACGGCAAAGGGCACCACGAGACAGTTGTTACTTTATTTAAAAATGAGAATTATATTGTGGCTTTTGTGAAGTTTTAAAATTGAATATCTATATATTTTTACTTTGTGTAGACTTGAAGAACATCTGGTCCTTGTTCATTACGCCCGAGAATCTGGCTTAGGAGAATATAAATGTGACCAGTGTCCGAAAATCTTCAGTTGGAAATCGAATCTATTACGCCATCAAAGCACTCACGAAGACGGCAGACGGTATTCGTGCGAGAATTGCCACAAGATCTTCACCGATCCCAGTAATCTCCAGAGGCACATTCGATCGCAGCATATAGGAGCCCGATCTCACGCCTGTCCGGAATGTGGAAAGACTTTCGCAACGTCCAGTGGTCTCAAGCAACACACCCACATTCACAGTAGCGTCAAGCCATTCCAGTGTGAAGTGTGTCTCAAATCTTACACTCAATTCTCGAATTTGTGTCGCCACAAACGGATGCACGCCGACTGTCGCATGCAAATCAAGTGTCACAAGTGCAACCAGGCCTTTTCGACCGTCACTTCTCTCAGCAAACACAAACGTTTCTGCGAAGGGCCCACATCGTTGACCAATTCCAACAACGTGTCGTCGCTAACTAACGGTTGTGGATTACTCAATCTGGCCTCCACTACCGCGGCCGGTGCCAATGATGGCGGTGTCATCCCTCCGCCTTCCATGAATCTCTCGCACCCGGCTCAACTCATGTTCTATCCTCGTCCGGGATTTCCGTTCTATCCACCTTCCATGGTGGCATATCCTATGTTTCCTGGTGCCACTACAATTCCACCTCATCCATCTCTGGTTGCTGCCGCTACCGCCGCAGCTGCTGCTGCCGCTAATCCACTCTTCATGCAACCCACTTCTAATAATAACAACAATAATACCAATTCCTCATCCAAGAAACCTGACAGTCCAGACTCTTCCGTGCAAGGAGCAGCCGCCGCCATTAATGGAGGTGGTGGATCATCTCTGAGTGCCCAGTCGTCTGGTAAAACAGAACCGCTGCCGCCACCTTCCTCGGCGGCGGCGCCGACGGCGACTGCGCGTAAAGACAAGCAACGTGGATCTGACGGATCCGAGAGTGAAATTTCTGACGATCTCAGTTTGCCTGGTGGTAGTGAGGACATTGATATTTCCACGGGCTCCGATCTAGATTCGGAAAGTGACATTGATGCTAGCAGACAACAGAGAGAACGAAGTAGTAGTAGTTTTAACACCTCTAAAGACTCTACCCCCAAGATATCCCCTCGCCATCACAACACTATGATCCCCAATTTGTTCATTCCACGTCGGGAACATTCTCCTAAACAAGGTGCTGTCTACCCGGACAATCCAACTTCGCTAAAGACTGGATCGCAGCCAATGAATGGACTGAGTAAACCCATTTCTGTGAATTGTGACAATGCCATTGTAGCAGCCGACATGCCATATGACCTCTCTCTAAATAGTAAGGCGCCACACATGTCGCCAGCAGCCAAACCACCGTCGTCGGAAGGCAACGGTAAAGAAGATGACCAACCGCTGGACTTGAGACTCGATCACAAGAAATCATTGTTGATGGAAGGACGTCATAAAACCCACGTGTTTGGTGGAGGAACATCCGCTAAGAAAATGAAAGAAGAAATTATAGTTCCGGTTCCAGTGAGTCCAGAAAAGCCATCACCCATCATTCCCTCTCTACCAGCGGCGACGGCGTTTGCAGAACCGCCGCCATCCCCAACCAAATTTCCAGTGGCCTGTCCACGACCTTATCATCCGGTCATGATGGAGAATTTATATCGTATTGAGAAACAGCCTAAATTCTCTCCATTTCAAGCTCCAGAGCGGATGTTTCCGGCATTCCCGTCTCGAAATCCATTCTTCAATCCACTTATACCACCTAATGGAACGAATGCAGTATTTGACATTCTGCGATCTCAGATGGACAAAATGGTCAAACCGTATCACGACGTATTGTCGCCACACATGACTAAGCTCAAAGAACGCTACTCTTGCAAGTTTTGTGGTAAGATATTTCCGCGGTCAGCCAACTTGACCAGACATCTGCGTACGCACACTGGAGAGCAGCCTTATAAATGCAAGTATTGTGAACGGTCATTCAGCATCTCTTCCAATCTGCAACGCCACGTCAGAAACATCCACAACAAAGAGAAGCCATTCAAGTGTCCATTGTGTGATCGTTGCTTTGGTCAACAGACCAATTTGGATCGACATTTGAAGAAACACGAAGCGGATGGACCTACCATTTTGGACGATTCGCCCAAGAGTTCGGAACTGAACGAAAAAGACGACGCTTATTTTGACGAAATTAGAAATTTCATTGGAAAAGTGACGACGGAAAGAGATCATACGTCAGCAGTGGTCAATCCAATACCAACTCTAGCAATGTCTGCGGTCATGCCGCCGTACGAAAATCTTCCCTTAGCTCCAGACCACCCACATCATCATCAACTGCATCATCATCATCACCACCATCATCATCATCATTCGCATCATCTTAGGTCATCGCTCAAGTCAGCGGTCAGCAACAACGAAGTGTCTGAGGAAGAGGACCTTAAACCACCATCGGTCAAGAAGCGACATTTATCTTCACCAGCCATCGATGACCACGAAAGAATGGAGCATGCACCGACCGGACAATTACAGTGTCCGACGGAAGAAGACGCACAAGACGAAGACACCACTAAACCTAAACTCTCACACAACGAATCTATTGCCGTTGCGTCCATTAACGGATTACGGACAAGTCCAGTGGTCAACAAGCCAGTGTCTTATGAAATGATGATTAAACTGAAGCAACAGCAAGCTGTTGGTCATCAAGTGGACAATGATGACGACGACGACGATGATGAAGACGATGACGATAATGATATTGGTGAAGCTGTTGGTGGTGGTGGTGGCGATGGTGAAGATGGTGAGGAAGTAGTTCCTGAAAATGATGATGACGAACATGAAAATTCTACAGGAGGCGGATCCACTTCCGGTAGTTCTAAACGACGTCGCAGACAACAAGATTTAGTGCGATCGAAATGTAGTAGTGAAAATAAGAAATCAGAAGCTAGAGAAAAGTCTTTAGAGGCATGAGAGTGGACAACAAAGAAAAACACGGGTGCTGTGTACCCAACCCTCTCCCCCTTCTTCCCCAATTCTTGTTTCACACTCTGCCATTTCTAAAGAAACTGCTTCCGGAAACCTTTGACCATCACTCCTCCATGTGTCCACATTCATATACTCTTTTTTTATTTGGTCGGTTGACTAGTCACGTAATTTGTGAATCCAGAGGACAAGTCACAAAAGTTTGGAAAAAGCGGACTGAATTGGGGGGGTTCAGCACTTTATGTTTGCTCCTCTAGGAGCATTCTTTTACTGTTGTTCTCTCAGTTCGGGTAGTTTAGTACTGATCCATTCATTGAGACCTCCTCATCCCAGTCCGCATGTTGAATGACGTCAAAGTGGACACGAAGAGGAAGATAAAGAAAACTGAATTTTTTTACTATATATCTATGCGCGTGCGCATGTTACAGTTACGACAATGCAATGTTTCATGATGTATTTGGTTAAGAGAAGTTCACCGCCGCCACAATTTCTTTAAGAAACAAAAAAGCACAAGGAGGACTTCTTGAAACGGGTTTTTTTCCTCTATTATATCTTCTACCTAATTTCTGTCTTAGCCCCCCTCCCCCCCTCTCTCTCTCTCTTTCTCACTGTGTGTGTACTACGTTTTTCTACTAACTGTGTGCGTGTGACGTCATATTCCGTACAGTGATGAATTCTATCAATAAGAAAATAGCTTCTTCTACTTACATCATAACTGGTCTTAATTTGATTGTCATTATTAAGACTGACCACTATGACGTTTAAGAAACATTGTTATTATTTTGTGTTATCTTAAGAAAAAAAAAAGTAAACCTTGTATACGCGTCTTAAGAAAATTTTCTTTTTTAAATATTCAACACACACATACGAATGATAGAGCACACTGATATAAATTCTATTTCTTAATATATTGATCACGTGATTTATGTTTACAACTTAAAACTGACTACGGACAAATTGGTATTAGACAAGATATGACGTCAAAGACATGTCTCGAATGAAGGAGCACGCACTTATTTCGTCTGGAGCAGTGGCGTCGCTAGGGTTGGCGTCACCCGGTGGCGTCTCTCGAAAAAGCCACTTCTGCTTTGGTGTCACCCCATTTGTTATGGTGCTAGTGGTGTCGCCCGGTGCGGCCCGCACCCCCCTAGTGACGGCAGCGGCGAATTGCGTTGGACACACCAGTTCTCCTCCGATCACTGAAGTTAACCAGCGCAACCCCAGCTAGTACTGACATGGGTGGCCGCTTGGGAAAATTGGGTACCGCTAGTATCCAAAAATCGTCACATTAGTGTAGTGTCTGTGCAGTCTCTGCATCAGAATTACACTGTGGACGGGGCTCTAATGACCTTGTAGTTGAAGGGCCTAAAACACCAACAACCAACCCCTAGTGACGCCACTGGTCTGGAGCCCAAATTCAAAGAAAACACGACGTGGAAAAGGACATCACATACGTGGCTAAGGCCAATGTTCGTGTGGCAAATCTTACTCGACTATGCGCAGTGCAGGGTTGCGGGTTTACTACTGTCCTAATAGGTACTAGGAGTCCCAGTCACCTCGCCCCACGACCAGGATTGAACCTGTTCATCTTACTTCTACTATGATCCTTTTGAGAAGACATGTCTGTCATCTAACATCTTGTCTTGAGTCGTGTCTTATACCAATTTCTGTCCGGTTTACCAACAGGATGACAGCTGCTGACGTCATCCGTTATGACGACACACACTCGGTATTATTTTTTGACCGGTTGCCATTGGCAACGACATAAATTAGGACAACCAAGTTTCTGTGTTGAAGATGGAAATAGACAGGTGTTGTGTGTATGGAGGGGAGCATAGAGGAGAGAGAAAAATATTGGGGGGGATCACTTTGAGAGGGACGAGGTCAAGAAAAAGAGGAATACAGGAGAAGGAGGAGGCCACGATAATCGAGAGTGGACACACCCAAGAATAATTACGAGTGACCGAGATTTTTTTTTGTTAATATAAATTTTAAGAAGATTGCTATAAAGAAAATAAAAGACGAAACCCATGTTTTTCTCTTCCTCCCTTCAGGGTGTATAACTTAAAAAGTTGCCAAGGGGGTACTGGGTGAAATTTAGATTATATATTGAAAGCATAAGTTCAATATGAAGATGAGAAGAGCAAGGAGGAATTCTTGACCATTTTTATTTGTCCTCATTGAATAATAGATGATAAAGACGTTTCTCAAAAAAAATTTTTCCTCTCTAGTTTGATCTGATATAAAAAGCCAAAATTTTTTACACTGTTCATATTCAAATTATTTAAAATAAAAAGAAAACTTTTCGGGTTAATAATAATAGTGAGAAGAACACACAGAGGGGTTAAAGGGTTTGAATGATGAGTGCCTCGCCCCTCAAAATAAAGGAAATGACAAGTTACAAAGTTATATGGTCATTATTACTGTCTGATCTGTAATTTAGATGAATTAGTAACTTATCTTCAAGTAAATTATTTTATAATCATAATTATATTGGTCAGTTTTTGTCCAGAAAAATATAAGGTGGCGGGGAGGAGAAGGAGGAAGAAAAGAAAAACAAAGGAGGAGGATAAAAATTTGGTTAAAAAATTTACCCTGCAGCGATTTAAATATTGATTTCCTCTTGATATAATTTTAATATTACTTTATATTAAACTCGGACTTCTCACTGTACCCTTGCACCGAGGGTATTCTGCGCCCGGGGACAAAGACCGAAATCTGAGCCCTCTGGAACCCTTTTGCGCCCCCTGTCGTCTGCGCCCGGAGACATCTGTCCCCCTCCGCCCACCCCTCGGTACGCCACTGCCTCACTGCTACCCCTTTCATCCCTTCGCATTTGTAGTGGTCAAGCGACTTACTGTCCATGTTACACTGATGTCCTTCTCACAGGAGATGATACGCTTAGAAAGAGACAGGCAGCAATAGTCATGACGTAACACATCACGTGGTTAAACAATGCTCAACTATGACCTTTCCAGTTTTTGGAACGCACGTGCGCCTGCCTTGTTTCTATATCTTCTAGCATGCGCAGTGTTCTTTTCATCACGTGATATCTACTCTATTTCACCACGTGGTCCTTGCACGTGACTACAGCATATCATAAAAAACCATATCATCTGCACATGCGCGATTTTCTACCGGGTAGAGTTTGGCACGTTGACACGTGGCATCCCGCTTCAATCACGTGACAACTTCATTGGCAGTTCAGTCACGTGCTGTGACGTCGTACCTACACGTGATAACCACGTGTAGCAGCCAGTGAGAGGTAAACAAATCAAACGATGTTTTTATAATACAGTATGCGGTCAGAATAGTTATGATAACGATTCAAAAAGGTAAACTAATTTCAATTTAACGGATCAAAATTAAATTTACACAAATTGCAGGTGTGTTTAATGCTCAATAGTTAATTAAAAATGACCACTTTGACCATCAAAGTGGAATATATTCCTCTGATAGCAAGCCAATCATATGTACACAAGAGCTGACATCTTTAGTATCTATATATAACAGTTTATCATTTCTTAAGATTCATTCTCTAGATAATTAAGACATATAATCTTCTATTTAGCTCTCCTCCATCTTTCTTTTATTATTACATTTAATCCAATTCATATCTTATTTGTTTTGTTATTTCTACCTCGCATAATAATCATACTTTGTTAACTGTCTCTGTATCTATCATGATGTCTTTATTATACTGTTAGAAAAAAAAATCAGTTTTTTTTTAAATTTTGAATAAGAAGATAAAAAAATCATCTAATCGTATATATCAAATTAATTTTTAATGAAAAATTATTGAGGACTAAACTGTATTCATACAGTGTGTATGTGTTACGTATGTGTGTGTATATTTGCTATGAAAATTTATTATTATTATTATTTGCCTCTCCGAGTGTTTCAAAGTACCTGTTGACTTAATAATAAATTTTTTTTTTGTTTTTGAAAAGGAAAATACGCGCCTACATATAATTTCAAAATATCTATGAAGAAAGGACGAAATAAATTCTACGATAATCTTAAATAACATTTCAGACAATGTCCTAATTATTTCATTGACGTCACCAAAGAGTTAGAAAAAAAAATAAGTCATTATGTTATCAAGACGAAATTATCATCTTAGAATTGATCTAATATTTTTTTTGTCTTGGAGTTTACAAATATTTAATTAAAAAAAAAATCTTTATACTTTATATATGCATATTGTGCTACCTACGTGTGGTGATATTTATTTTATTTTCTGCCACAGGATTTTATTATGTAAAAAGTATAATAACTATTTATATGTAGGTTGACAACACAACTGCAACAAAAAAGATAAAATTCTTCAATACTTTCATTTAACCCGTTAAAAATTCCCTATTTTTACGTACGGTACTTTTTATCTGTTCCTCCTTCTTCTTCTCCTCTTTTGAAACTTCCTCCTTCTTACTGACCTGTGGCTATTTGCTATATAAAGAGATCAATTTTGCCATGGATTTTTTTTGTTTAATTTAAAATGCCTCTAAAGACGTCGATTAATGTGCAGAAAAAGAAGAAGAAGAAACTTTATAAGAATATATTATATAAATATATATATAGAGAAAAAAATATATAAATGGATAAAATGATAGATATTTGTACAGTGAAACCTGAACTAAAAATTTGTTTTGTGTTTGTCAAACAAAGAATTTAATAATAACTCTGCATGACTGCCAACAACACACACAATAAAGTCATCTTCCTTTTTCATAGAGATAAAAATTGCTAAATAATATTATAAATATTATATATAAATATAAATAATATAAATTCAATACAACTATTATTCATCATATCTATTATGTGGATGAATAAATGTGTGTCCGATTTCAGACTTGATGATTGGCCCCTACACGCCATTGTAAATAAAGTTTCTGTTTTGTTTTTTCTTTTTCCTACACTGTAGAAAGGTCACCAGAGTGATGCTACTTGTAAATGTTGTTTGCCTCTCTGATATTGATTGTCTCATAAAAGTTATTATTAATCAGTGAATTTGAAAATCAAATCACTTTATAAATACTTTTTTCTTCTCCTTTTGAATGTTTAGTTCAAAAGTCTGCATCATTTATTAAATATTTTTACCATTATTTCAACAATCAACCAAGTCATGTCAAGAAACTTTTTTTTCTGAAGTGTGAATCTTGAACTGTTTTATTCCGCCATCTTATATGTATGTCAATTATTAGTTATTTTTTAGAAGAAATAAGTACTTAGTATATATATATCAGATTATTGTTTGAATGCAAAAAAAAGTCTTGTTTTTTTTTATTTTCTTTGATGCAATATCAAATTTCTTTCAATTGTTGACAATAAAAGACATAATATCGAAATGTATTTGAACATTTCAATGTGACGCTAATAAATTGCCATTCATTTGCTACAAAATAATAAACGTATTTTGCTTTTTTTTTTAAACGACACATAATAAATTATTAAAAACTTCAAAACCATGGTTGTTTTTAAGTTCTTAAATTGAAAGAAAAACACGATTTCATTGCATGGAGTCATTAGTCATCGTAAGCAGACGAGATTTAAGTTGCACATGCTCTGGCAAGCAACTCCTAACTCTTTTCCCGTCTACGGCAGGGTCTCTCTGAAGGGACACACGGGTGATATATTGCATGGTATTTTTCTGCAGCCGGCTGCCGACCAAAACTGCAACCCCTATGCTTATTTATCGTCGGTCTACTGTCCGTAGGGGCACTCCCCGACACCAGGGGCGAGCTCCTACACCTAGGAATTTTGCCTCATCGATCCGTTGAGTAATAGAAAGGGTTCCTTTACGTCCGGGGTTTCCAATCGGGGAGGGCGCGGAATATTGCTACGGGAGGTGCGAATGGTGAATATGAATCGTTGTAATGCAAAACAATGCAAGTCCTTCTACCGGCCAATACAGGCAATGAAAACCAAATATCGATACAGGTTAAAAGTCGAAAGAGTTACTAGTGGCACTCTCCACATTGCCCCCAAGATTTGATAACTTTGTGTCAATAAGTAACAACAACCCTCGCATTAAATTTTGATACATTAGTTGTATTTAAATTACTAATTTGATATAAAAATAAGTATGCATGTTCGACGACACACATGTCATTTATTAAAAGACAGGGTGGTACAGAGGAGAAAAAATTTTTTAGGGAGGCGTAGTAGCATGAAGGTTGGAAACCACTGCTTTACGAGCAAATGCCATCGCACAACACACAGGACCTCCAGTTTACTTCTCATCCGAAAGACGGTGCACTCCGGATCTCTCCCCGCCCGAAAGAAGCCTCGAACCGGGAACCACTGACGCAGTAACTGGAGCATGATACCTCCTGCGCCACCGAGGCGGGTCTTGCACATGCTCTAAACAATTAATTATATTTGTAGAGCTTGCGCAACTTAAATTTCGCCTACTTATGGGACCAGTAGCGCTACCAGTAACGTTGCGCACAATCGGCCCTATGGTATCACTACCAGATACAGTACTAGTGGGAGTTTACTGACACGTTCAACACGTTTTGATGACGAAACGATTGGAAGTACAGGGGCAGTAATGTAGTACAATTGCACGTGAGGCAAACACATGAATGGATTGCACGTGACATTTGTTCCCGTTCAGTAGAACCTTCACACGTGACCGTTAATCCATTTAAACACATTCTAATCATCACGTGCAACAACACACTCCTTTGAGCGCGGGAAAAGAAGTAGAAGATATAGGAATATTCAAACATTACGCCAATCCTGACTATTAAATAGGGGAGTGGCAAATTGCGTTGGACACACCAGTTCTCGTCTGATCACTGAAGTTAAGCAATGAAATTCCAGCTAGTATTGACATGGGTGGCCGATTGGGGAAACTGGGTACTGCTAGTATCCAAAAATCGTCGCATTAGTGTAATGTCTGTGCAGTCTCTGCAGCAGAACTACACAGTGGACGGGGCTCTTAATGACCTTGTAGTTGAAGGACCCTAAAACACCAACAAACAAAAGGAAAGGGTTCTTTTACGTTCAGTACTGACATCGTATGGGCTCAAGGCTTTACTTCTCATTTGACAGAAGGCACACTTGGGAGTTTCACTGCTCTCGAAGCCGTCTGCCTCGACCATGACATACCCTATAACCATTGACGAAAGAGATATAGGGAGCGGCGAATTGCGTTGGCCACACCAGTTCCCGTGAGATCACTGAAGTTAAGCAGCGCAAGCCCACGTCAATACCAACATGGATGGTTGGTAAAGAACGCTGGGTGCTGCAAATTAATCCTCTCCTTCGTCCTTTCACCTACCTCCTCATCTCCCGCGGGCAGTCTCCTAAGGGTTCTACCTGTTATGCCTGCCTGGCTTACTCCCCAATCCACGAAACTAATCCAATAAATAGACCAAACACTGTTTCGAGTTGTATGCGGTGCATTACCAGTTATGGAATGAATTTAGGACTTTCTTAAACAGATTAAGCATTCAAACAACATATTAGAGAAAAAGAAGATTGATTGTTGTTGTTTGTTGGTGTTTAAGGTCCCGTCAACTCCAAGGTCATTAGAGACCCGTCCACTGCATAGTTCTAATGCATTGACTGCACAGACACTACACTAATGCGACGATTATTGGGTATTAGCAGTACCCAGCTTTCCCGAGCGACCACCCATGACAGTACTAACTGGGCTTGCGTTGCTTAACTTCAGTGATCAGACGAGAACTGGTGTGTCCAACGCAAGTCGCCGCTCACCAAGAAGATTGAAATTGAATGGGGAAGAACTAAAGATATGGATGTAGTCAGCAGCCATCTTGAGAGGTACTGTTGGCTGCTGTCTGTTTTGCACATGTTCATGAGACAGATCTACTATTAAGTACTTTTAAACAATTTCTCAACTTCTCTGCAACTTATTAAATCACAAATCAAGGACATTTATCAAAACCACAAAAAAGCACCCCAACCGAAATTAATAACTAGATTTCATTTAAAGGTTGAAAAAGGAAGAAGAAGAAGAAGAATGCAAAGCCATTCATTTTCTTTCTACTCTTTCAAGATTTGTGGATCAATTCTGTAGGTCCAAGGCTTAGATTTCTTGAAAAGATACTAAATTATTGGCAAAAAAGTTAAAATGAGGGAGGGTACTAGGAAAAAGAACACTGCAATCAGGTTTCTTAATGTGCCAACAAAATAAATTTACACCTGGAAAGTAATATTGTTGTTGTCATATTTCAAATTCAACCACCACCCAGAGGAAAAAAACACTAGTAGAAAATGAAGAAGAAAAAGCAAGTTTCAACCACGTAAGAATCCTTGATTATAGGTAGTCATTTGGTAACATCACATCATCACCTAAGAAAATATTTCTTATTAAAAAAAATGTAACCCTTTTAGTATCATTTTGTCATACTATATTTATAGACTTCTCTGCTATCATTGCCACAAAAATTCAAGTAGCAGATATGAAATTTTAAAATTTGTGAATTGCTACCTTCTTCAATACAGGCCTGATTTTCTCACGAGGTGCACTACCGCACTTCAAAAGGCATGTTGAAACTAACCTACACAACATATTGCACTGTCCTTCATAATAAAGCGTCTCTATTGAACCTTAACCAATAAATTTAACCCTTTTATCAGCTCCGCTTACTGCAGAATAATCAATATTCGCAGAGGTAGAAGGATCACCTTATTTCATTTTAAATGGCTTCATTTATTCCCATCTCCCCCTTAGTCTTTATCACATAAAACAATTACGTAAGTGATGCTGCAGTTGATAGCATACTATTATCATCAGCATCACCACATCCTATTTTTCTCTTATTAAAATAACAATAAAGATCATGTCTCTTCAATATATCTACATCTCTAAAACGTGGATAGATATGTGAAAAGGTGCTAAGAAAGCAGCGGAGAAAAATTAACTTTCTCAGCTTTTAATAGACTCACGTATAATCTCTATTGTTATCTCACTCTATGGCTAGCAAATAAACACTTTTGAATTCGCACACTATTGTTGAGGCTCTCAACAACAGCGGTTTCAAGTGAAGCTAAAAAAAAAGACTACCGCCGCCGCCGCCGCCACCGTTGCTAGACAGTGGTTGACTCTGACCACCCCACACAGACTTGTTCCCACGTCTGCTTTCGCCTTCCTCTGGCCCAGGTGTTTCCAATAACCTACATCCCTGTGATGGACCTAACCAGCTCCTCCTCCCCTCTTCTCGCCATATGCCCATACCACCTCAATCTATTCTTTCTCATCTTTTCGGCAATGTCTCCTACGGGCAACGATGCACGGGGCCGCCAACTGCTACAGTGTGTGGTCAGAGTTGCACGGTTTGCTCTTGCGGGTCCCGTTGCGGTTCTTGGGATCTCATTCCTTTAAGTTTGTTTGTTTGTTGGTGTTTTAGGGCCCTTCAATACAAGGTCATTAGAGCCCTGTCCACAGTGTAGTTCTGATTCAGGGACTGCACAGACACTACACTAATGCGACGATTTTTAGATACTAGCGATACCCAGTTTTCCCAAGCGGCTACCCATGTCAGTACTACTGGGGTTGCGTTGCTTAACTTCAGTGATCAGACGAGAACTGGTGTGCCCAACGTAATTTGCCGTTCATTCCTTTAAGACTTCGATAGTCTTCAAAAATAATCTTCTCTGAGTCGAATTCCATTGCTAGACGTCTTTTTCTTTAATAAAAACCGCATGAGAATATGGTGGTGTCGTGCGTTCTCTCCCATGCAAGTCGGTACAACTTGACAGCCATATGACCGTGCAGTCGCTGAGTTCACCATGTCCAATTGCGATGGGTGCACACCCATGCGGTTCAGCGGCAGGCAGTGCGTTTCCATTCATGCTAAAGAGACAGATCCGAAACGTTGAGGGGTGGGTTTGCGACCACAAGTCCTCAACACGCCACTTTGGACATGGCCTCCAATGGAAAACAGGCGGTCAGACGGATACCCGGTATGATCAGTCGGTTGAAGGGGGTGTTTTCGCCACTCAGGGTTACTTTTGGAGATGAAATGGTCAGCTCCTGATGCCTATTGGTCCTGGTACTTGGCGGTCATGGCTCATTGACGGTTACCTGTCTGATTTTGTTTCGTTGGTGTTTTAGGGCCCTTCAAATACAAGGTCATTAGAGCCCCGTCCACAGTGTAGTTCTTATGCAGAGACTGCACAGGCACTACACGAATGCGACGATTTTTCGGTATTAGCAGTACCCAGTTTTCCTAAGAGGCCACCCATGTTTGTACTAGCTGGGCTTTCGTTGATTAGCTTCGGTGATCAGACAAGCATCATGTCATATGTTAGGCAAGGCGCAAAATGAGGCCGCAGGGTGACGCAGCATAACGCAGCCTTGCGAAATTCTGCTAACAGGCAATCACTGTTACGTTAAAAGCCATTTTAGTTGACGCAAATTGCAAACCAGTATGTTGAAAAACTGCGATTCAATGTGTGGTGATTGCCTGCTAGCAGAATTTCACAGGGCTGCGTTACGCTGCGTCACCGTGCGGCCTCATTTTGCGCCTTGCCTTAGAGTTGAGCACGCGCAGTCGCTAGGGTAGATGCCCTGGTATCGCCTGACGGAACTGGGATGAGGACAAGTAAAGATTACGTGAAGAGTTTTAGAGGAGTATGATAGGGTATCACGTGGTTCATGTTGCTGTGGCGGGGCAGACACCTGATGGACAAATTGGGTTGAGCACGCAACGGACTCACGTCTAGGGTTTTGGATCAAGTTAAAAAGAAAAAGACAACATCATTACACTCTTATCCCACCAACAACGGAATCGATTTTGAGACTTGTTGTTTCAGTTTTCTTATGTGGCTGGTCTCAATTTTTCCAATTGCTTACAAATGTCCTGCAACACCAGGACGGACCTAGCAACTTCAATCTTTACGAACGTGAATTAGATATACACTATTAGAAAAGGAAAGGGAGAGAATGCTGTTATTCGTCAACTCCACCCTACCGCTTCCAAAAATTACTCTACCAACTGCCCTACTAATTATTGTAAATAGGATGTGAGACCTGCCTTCTGCCGCTTGTCGTGTACAACTTTTGCCCCCCCCCTCCAAAACATAAAAAAAAACAACACGCACTGTACATCCGTAACATGGGGGGGGGGGGCGCCGCATTGGAAATTTTCCTAATTAAACCACACGGACAGCTGACTCTGGACATCGTAGTCTCAAGAATAGGACAACACCACGTCATCGAAATTTCTTATTTCACTCATTTCCTCC
Source organism: Trigoniulus corallinus (assembly GCA_013389805.1). Taxonomy (NCBI): domain Eukaryota; kingdom Metazoa; phylum Arthropoda; class Diplopoda; order Spirobolida; family Trigoniulidae; genus Trigoniulus; species Trigoniulus corallinus. Next base: position 49,803,171 of record JAAFCE010001036.1, on the reverse strand, counting down.
TTCCCTCCTTTATTCGCCATCTGAAAATTCATGTTGTTTTCCTGCTAAAAACAGTAAAATATCGGCAGATGGACGACGGATGGACGTAGCTATCATCACTCTTAATCAACTAAGTCTGATGTATGCCTTCTTCAGACTGTCACCTTTAGTATTCAACACAAGGACCCCTACACACAAAAGATAGTACATTTTTTGTGTGTGTGGGTTCGTCCTGTTTACAGACGGTGGTGAGCACGGAAGAAATGAGCAGGTGTGGCATTTGAAATACATTTCTTCATGATGATCAAGGCTATAAAAGGTGGTTTAAAAAACATCTATAAGGAAGAAGATGATGATGACTACGACAACGGATTCCTTGTTGTGCACCTCAGTTACCTTCAAACCCCCTTCGTACTCCAGTTTGTCCTCCTCTCACAGCCTGAGGTTCTCTCCCCTCAAATATTACAAGGTTACATAAAAATTTCCTTTATATAAGTTAATGAGACTGCATCACGCTATACTTGGGGAAGGGGGTAGGAGGGAAGACAGGAATAGTGTGAAGGTAGTGTGCATTTGTAAGCGTAGGAGGGGAGATGAGAGGTGAAGAAGACAACGAGAGACGGGGTAAAGGGTGGGGCAGAGAGAAAGAGAGAGAGGAGGGTAAGAAGACATAAGGAAATGATGCAGTCCATGTGTCGACAACGAGACATGTTTCATCATCGTCACCATCTGTCAATAAGGTGTGTCTTGTCGTCGGCGGGGCAGTTAAATTGGTCCCCCTTTAATTCGGACCTGTCATTGCCTGCATCTAAGGCCCGCGCACTGACAAAGCTACAATGATTAGAAGGGGAAGAGGTGAGTAAACCGACAAAAAATACGGAGACTGCGAAATGGCGCTGGGTGAAGTCCAGTGGGCTGCCGTCTAAGGAGGACCATTTACGCTCTGTCGCACTTTGAAGTCGGCTCTAGTTGCTTGTCACGTCTGATCCGAGAACTGCAGACAGGCTGGTTCCTGTAAAGGAACCAGGGACTGGAAAGGCAATCCATTTGTATACAGCAAAATGACATGAATGGTCACACGTTTGCACTTCCTACTTCCCAGTAGTCTGGATAAGAACCACAGACAGATAGTTCCGAAATAAAGCTTTTATATGGCATATGCTGTTGGTTCGAATATTGGGCCTCAGAGTTAGCCGGGGATTTATTTAGTCTAGAGTTTCAGGGGAACCGTGAAGAGGTCAGATTTGAAAATTTGGGCTATTCGTCATTATTGCCATGCCCCATTCCACTGAATGTACATTTCATGACTAAGGCTTACCATCTTCTGAATAAATAATTGCCTGTCAAAAAATATTTTAGTAGCAGTAGTCTATATAAGGTATTAATTGTATTTAATATAAAGGGGTCCGCGAGCCATCTAAAATTTTAAAGAGACACCCCCCCCCCTCACGCAAGAAATCTTAAAAACTTTGAGAATCAACTGGCCCAAACGTAAATGTTCGATGAGGCAACGATGTCGCCGACTCCAAAGATGAGTTCGTGGACGGACAGGCTCAAATCCGCACTGAGGCGCATACGAATCACATGACCTACCCACAAATATGTTCAATGCCGTGCAAAGCAAATGTTCAGAAAGCCTTTGAAGCACTGTCTCTCAATGTGGTGGGTGCACGTCAACACCAAGAGGAGGCGGACACAAAAGGTCAAAAAACAAAAAATAAGTGATCTAGTTAACCAACTAGATGGTCAATCAGGTTTCTTTTTAATTTGATAATACTAGTGATAGAAGTCTATAAATTATTTTTCGAGGATGAGAAGAAGGGTGCACGTCCGGGAGAAGGACGGCGGAGAGACCCCAAGAGTAAGGACGGACAAGGCAGAGGCCGGAGGCCAGAGAGAGGGGAGAGGGACACGGAGACAGCAGGTTCTCAGTATTCGGACGACATAAGCGAAAAATCAACTGGCAATCAGCAGTTTGTCGACTTCAAGGTGAACGAGGTTGTTTTCGACTAAGATTTAATATGTGGAATCGTCGTTGGACTTCAAAAGTAGGAACAAACATTTAAAATAATTAGGGCGGAGAGGAATGGGAGAAGGAGGGAATGAGGAGGTGAAGGGTGAAGAAATAAAAGGAGAGAAGACTGTGTCGTCTTGTCTTTATTCTACTCTTGTGGTCATCGTGGGTTAAAAAAATGGGAAATACTTCCTCGCATGACCAAGGCAGCAGAAAAACGTCCTTTCGTCAGCAGTTGTTGATGCAACAGACAATTCATCAAAGGAAATGTAATCAAAACTCTCCTCTGGGTCAGCCTTACCATTTTACCTACTTTGACCACCCTTAATCCTATCCTAACCTAATCTCAAGCACAAATGAACAAAGTATGGCCATCAAACAATCATCCTATGGAACATGGAAGTTTACCAACAGCTAGGGTATTGTGATAAGTTCATAGTGGACAGGTTCGATTCCGGCCAGCCAACGTCAATGTTAGTTTTCTATTTCTCTCGTCCTTTTAAGCAACCAGAAAATTGAAATCCTCGACTTCACCACCTTCAGTGACTTACTCGATGATGTGAAAGGAAGTTCCTATCCAGTACACAACCCTATCAAAAGTCATGTGACACCACCACTTTAATAGAAACATTCACAAATATACATATTTTAGTATCTTGTTGGTCCACCTTTTGCTGGTATCACAGCGTCTACTCTCTGGGGCATACTGTCCACAAGGTTTTGATATGTTGCGACAGTTAATTTACTCCATTCTGTCATAAGTGTCTTGGACAGTTCGGTCACAGATGTCGGGCATTCTGCACAAGTGCGCAATCGACGTTCCAACACGTCCCACAGATGTTCGATGGGGTTCAGATCAGGACTCTGTGCAGGCCAGTCAAGTTCTCGAACCCCCATTTCATCAAACCATGTGCCTACAGCCCGTGCTTTATGGCAAGGTGCGTTATCGTGCTGAAACAGAAAAGGGCCATTGCCAAAGTGCTGCCAGAGAGATGGGAGTGCTGCATTGTCCAGAATGTCCAGGTAACGCTCTGCGTTTAGATGTCCGTCCACAGAAACGATTGCACCCAACCCATACCATGAGAAGCACCCCTGACCCTCCGCTGAACTTCACCGTGGGCACGACACAGCTTGGCATGTAACGTTCGCCATACCCATTGATCCAGAGGCCACTGTCGTCACTCTTTGCACCATTGCAATCTCCTCGTTGCGTTGCTGGTGCTGATTTGAGGGTTTGTTTATCAATGCCACTAAGAGCGAGCTTTTATACCTGGGAACTTCGCCAATCTAGTCCTACATTCAAGTTGATGTAGAGAGGGTTCCCTTTAGTGCAGCGGTGACAGCGATCACGGGGCGTGGAATTTCGATTTTACTTCTTATTCGGGGCGGAAGACACACTTTAAACTCCCCTCCACTTGTGAATGGCGTCTATCTTGCTAGAGGCTTCGTGTGGTGTGTCTCGTGTTCCCACTTAACGAGCATACACAGTTAGATCCACCTCGAAGGTGCAGAGGTAACGCGCTGGACTTGACGAGCAGTAGTTTCAAGTTCAATCCTGGTGGCTCTTTAGGGCATTCCTTCGGATGGGAAATAAAGCCGTGGCCTCACGTAGTGTGCACGATGTCACCTGCACATAAAAATTCCATACTATATGGTTGTTGTTGTTGTTGTTGTTTGTTGGTGTTTAAGGTCCCGTCAACTACGAGGTCATTAGAGACCCGTCCACTGCGTAGTTCTAATGCATAGACTGCACCGACACTACACCAATGCGACGATTATTGGGTATTAGCAGTACCCAGCTTTCCCGAGCGACCACCCATGTCAGTACTAACTGGGCTTGCGTTGCTTAACTTCAGTGATCAGATGAGAACTGGTATGTCCATACTATATGGTGTAACATAGGCAAAATTTGCGAGGTGCAGGAGCTTGCCCTGTTGACTTTAGTGGAGTAAAAGTGCTCCAACGACGAACAACAGACCGACGAAAAATGAGCAAAGGAGTTTCAGCATTATTCGGCAGCCGGCTGCCTAAAAATACCATCGAAGTGATCGCTCATGTGTCCAAAATGGGACAAGATGGATACTCGACCCCGGGAGAGGGTTGGTGACGATGGCGACAGTAAAATACCCTTAGAAGTAGATCGGTCGATGCATACGTTAAATCCTGAAGAACCCATAAATACCCGACCCAACCGTGGGCAACAAGAGGAACAGATAAATAAGTTTTTTTGGGTTTTCCTTAAGAAAAAGGGGTTGATGATTATTAAGGTGGTAGTGTATTATGTCAAGAAATAGATATAAAATAGTGCAGAAAGAAAACAATAGCTTTCAGACACCATAGAAGTGAAGGAGGAGGAAGGTACAGAAATATTCAGGATGTTTAAAGCAGATATTACACAAAAAACCGCTTAAAATGTAAGAAAACTGAAAAAAAAGGGGGTTACGGTGATATCCCAGACACCCTTGGAGGTAAAGAAAACTACTAATGTAGGAGAATGAGAGACCTGAAAATATTCAACAACCACATTGTAACTAGATCTAACAAGGGTAAAATCTCAAGTTTGCTGATGTTGTGCCCATCACCGTTCACCTCTCGAAAGAAAAACAAGGGCGGAGGGTAGGGTGAGAGTGAGGATGAGGAAAAGGAGTGGGGGAGCACCTAAGCATCATGACCTACCTCTACTGAACCCCCACATGTATGTGTGTGATCACCACCACTTTCTTTTTTTTATTATTATTATCTTTTTATAACCTTTTTTCTTCTTTAAGAAAAGTTAGTGAGTGAACGAGAAGAATAATTCTTACTAACTTAATTCACCTTCTTAAAGTCGTTGATTAACCCATATATCATCATAGAAATAGTAGTTATTATCAGTTCAGATATAATTAGGATAATAAATTGAAGGAAAGTGGATTATGCTGCTGCTGTTGCTACCTGAGAAAACCCAGAAATCAAAAAACGTGATTTCAAAGCAAACAAACAATGAACTTACCTGTAAAAGATGATAAAACTATATATGTATGAAAAAAGTGAGTATATTTAAATAAAAAAAACACACACAGAAGGTTGAAAGTGGAAGGTGGAAGGGTTGAAGATGGAGAGGGAGGTTGAGAGCGATGGGGGGTTGAGATATCCAATAGGATACAGTGGTCAAAATATATTACACAAAATGAATAGTAACCACACGCACTAACTCACTGCTGAGACCATACTGTGCCACTTGGCGATTTCTTACTTCAATCCTTTCCCTTCTCCCTTTCCCTTTCCAGTACCCCACCCCCTCATCGTCCATTTCTTATTTTCCTGTCTTTCTTCCCCCTTCAAAGAAAGAAAAAATATATTTATATGGTTCAAATTATCATCATCTTTGTCTATCTCATCTTTCACGATTTGCCATTCTTAGTATAATCTCACGCAAAAGCCTTCAGTCGATCACAAAATTGAGATAAAAAGGTCCACTCCCCCTCCTCTTCTCTATGTGCAAGGAGGGGGGGAAGGGTGGTGTAACACAGAAGGTGGGAGAAGAAATGGGATGGTTGTTAAGATTGAACTCTATACCTCCTCCTCTTTCTCAGTCAAAAAAGATATTATCCCATTAGGTAGAGACGGGACAGTACAGATATACAGAAGGGTTGAAAACATAAGGGGGGGGAGAAAGAAAGCGACGAAAATTTTTTAATGGCAGGTAGGGATCGGAGTTGAAATGGAGGGAGAGAGAGGTGAGGGATGAGTGTGTCGGTGTGTACAGAAAAGATGGAGGGGAGGAAAAGAGGAGAGCAAGGGGTTAGAAAATGGTACTAACAAGAAATGAGTTGTTGCTCTGTTTCATGAGTAGTAACCATATCTAAACCAATTTTTTTTTTGTGGGGCAACTCCAAAAATTTAAGTAGAGGAATCGTGCGTTTGGTTTGACCACTTAGATACTAATCAGTTAAGTGTTTGCTTAAGTAAAATCAGTAGCCTACAACTTACTATTATTTTTACTACTGCCACTGCTACTACTAGTAGTAGTTGTAAGTAGTCAGTGGGAAATTACGAAACAACACACTAAATAAACACCCCTCCCAGTGGCAGACCTTGTTCCCCCTCCGCCTTCTCCATCTCTGATGGTAGTGCATGGTAGTGGTACTGTAGTAATAGCAAAAGTAGTTAGTACAGGTAAAAAGACAATATAAGGGAAAATCGTGATTGGGGAAATAGATACTTTGCCATTCGTATCCTCTTACCCCTTTTCTCCCTTATCCCTCCCTTCACCCCTGAATACACAAACACGCATACCACTTTCACCTTTCCAATAACAATTATTTCATAACTATTGTACTCAATTTCAGATGATGTAAAGTCGATTATAAATCGTTGGAAGAAAATAAAAGATGAATGTCATCTATTTAAAAAAGATGCATGTCTCTCTCTGCTTCACGAAAAACTGGAAGCCATTCGTGAATAGCCCCTTTGAGATTGGTTAGGCTTGGTTTAGGACCTAAACTACCTAAAATTTTGTGGTTATTTAACGACGCGTCAGGCTGTCTGCCTAAGATCTGTCGTCATTTACCGACGACAGTCCACCCAATAGGTCTGCGGTAGTGCGACTCCATGGCTGGAGATTCAAACCTGTGTAATGTAGGTGGCGTCTAGCCCGGTGAAGAGAGGAGGGAAAGCCCCCAAATGAAGCACTTCGGGTTCATCTTGACTGGTTACATCTTATGCCAGTCTGGACGTAGGGGCCTAAATGAACAATATGTGGAGAAATAGTATATTTAGATAAATCGGTAAATTTCATGCATAGAACCGGTATAGAGCGAGTAGATTTCCTTTGTTGGTGTTATAGGGCCCTTCAACTACAATGGTCATTAGAGCCCCGTCCACTCCATAGTCCTAATGCAGGGTCTGCACAGACACTACGCTATTACGACGATTTTTGGGTATCAGCAGTACCCAGTGTTCCCAAGTGGTCATCCATGCTAGTTCTATCGGGGTTGCTTTGCTTAACTTCAGTGATCAAACGAGAACTGGTGTGTCCAACACAATACAGCCGTTCAGGACGGATGGAGCTTTTACGCCCAGTGGGATGGTAAACACAGGGACGGAAGGCGGAAGCATGAACTGAGGGTGACATGTTTATCATGTCCTACATGGGTAACATATAGTCGTCATTGTTTGTTAGTGTTTTAGGGCCCTTCAACTACAAAGGTCATTAGAGCCCCGTCCACCGCATAGTTCTTATGCAGAGACTGCACAAACACTACACTAATGCGACGATATTTTGGGTATTAGCAGTACCCAGGTTTCCCAAGCGGCCACCCATGTCAGTACTAGCTGGGGTTGCGCTGCTTAACTTCAGTGATCAGACGAGAACTGGTGTGGCCAACACAATTCGCCGCTCCCCATATAGTCGTTAATGGTTATAGGTTATGTCATGGTCGAGGCAGACGGCTTCGAGAGCAATGAAACTTCCAAGTGAGCCTTCTGTCAACTGAGAAGTAAAGCCTCGGGCCCATACGATGTCAGTACTGAACGTAAAAGATCCCTTTCCTTTTGTTTGTTGGTGCTTTAGGGCCCTTCAACTACAAGGTCATTACAGTCCCTCATCCACAGTGTAGTTCTCATGCAAAGACTTTCGCCGCTCCCAACCCTTTGCTATACGGAGTAAAATATATATGTAGACCGGCAACATTTCGAGATAAGATGTTCTGTGGAAAACAAGTGCCCCAACGAAGAATATGGGCCGATGTTAAAAAAAAAAAAATCAAGGGGATGCAACATTTTATCGGTAGCCGGCTGGTTTAAAATACCATTCAAAAGTTCGCCCAGATGTTCCCGGTTCGAAAGGGGCAAATGGAGAGCAGACATTTTAATTGGCGGGAAGATGATGACTGTGCCAAGGGTAATTTAGATCTTATAGGAGTATAGTGATCCTTTTTTGTTGTTGTTGTTGGTTGGAGTTTAAGGTCCCGTCAACTACAAGGTCATTAGAGACCCGTCCACTGTATAGTTCTAATGCATATACTGCACAGACACTACACTAATGCGACGATTATTGGGTATTAGCAGTACCCAGCTTTCCCGAGCGACCACCCATGTCAGTACTAACTGGGCTTGCGTTGCTTTATAGTGATCCTGAAGGTGCGCTGATGACTGTGCCAAGGGTAATTTAGATCTTATAGGAGTATAGTGATCCTGAAGGTGCGCCAAAGAGACCTTTTCAAAGGGGAATGTAAAGGGGAGGACTTCACCCTTTTTTTGCACCTGGTTTTTAGTGAAACCAGTGACAGACGTTGAAGAAAGCAATCTTATATCTAAAATTCTGCATTTTAAGTAGTTTTGTGTGGTGAAGATTTAAAATCGTATGAAATACTTGATATGTTTTGTGACTTTTACTGCTTCTACTACACTGTCTTAAATACTAATTTTTACCCCTTTGACTATATTTATTATTCGTTAAGATATTAATCTGGTTTGTATAAATTTATAACAAAAAAATATCAGTCTCGTTAACAAGAACTTACATAAATCTACATAGGAGTTGAGATAAAAAGTGAAAAAGATGGAGTGAGACTATATTTTTTCACCTCCTCCTCCTCTTGAAATTGTCATCTTAAATTTATCTCAAACCGGAAATTGTTTTATAGAGTAGAAGTCTGTCGTTATTTTTTTCACTTGTAGTGTAGAAAAAAACTTCTCTTGTCATAAATTTAATATTTCGTAAATGGGCCGCGCACAATTTTTGTTCTGGATGGTTTAATTTCAATTTCTTATCTACCTTCTCTTGAATGCTGTCGCTTATCAAACATATGATTATTAGGTTAGATTAGTTTGTTGAGATGCTTTTTTGACCATTCTCGTCTAGTCGTCGGAGAACAAGGGAACACACGACGGATGGACAGTGAAAAATGATGCGTAAAGAAAGACTCTCTCAGTGATACGAATTATTGTTTTCTCATGGAGAATAACCGGTAGTTTGAAATGGCTTTCACCAAATAAAGTAAGAAACTACTAACTCTTTTTCCCACCTATGGCAGGGTTGGGTACCCATCCACAGGCGGTTAATGGGCAGAGCGGCAAATTGCGTTGGACACACCAGTTCTCGTCTGATCACTGAAGTTAAGCAGCGCAGCCCCAACTAGTACTGACATGGGTGGTCGCTTGGGAAAACTGGATACTGCTAATACCCAAAAATCGTCGCATTAGTGTAGTGTCTGTGCAGTCTCTGCATAAGAACTACACTGCGGACGGGGCTGTAATGGCCTTGTAGTTGAAGGGCTCTAAAACACCAACAAACAACAACAAGCAAACTTAGGCGGCTACCTAGGGCGACAAATTTGATAGGGGTGGCCAAATTACAGAGGTACTTCCTTGACATTCAGTCTATCGGCCATTTAAAATGTTCATAATCCTGGGGTTCCCAAACTTCTCTGATTGGTGGGACCTTTTCTAAATGCTGGCTTTCTCGAGGCGCCTTGCTGCAGAGCCTTAGCAATGCATTGGCATTGGGACAAATGCCAGGACGTTCGGACAGTTTAGAACTGCATTAAATTTAAGGGGAGGGGGTGGCGATGGACCCTCTTGCCAACGACGCCTAAAGATCACGAGCCGGGCCTGTACCCATCTTTGTCCATCTGGATGGACGTGGGGCATTTATTGGACGGTAATTTTTACGCAGCCGACTGCCGACCAAAGTTCCTACGCTTATTTATTGTTTGTTGGGGTACTGTTCGCTGGGGCACTCTACCGACGTGACGCCGGGGAGCGAGCTCCTACTCCAGGGAATTTTGCCTCAGCTACCCATTGCATAGTAGACAGGCTGTTTTACGTGTAATTGACATAATACACCACATGGTAGGTATGTTTGTTCTGATGGTGTTTAGAGCCCTTCAACTACCAGCTCTCCACTGCAGGCCTCCCCTTGGAGGTAGCTGTGGGTGCGGTATGGGGAACCAAAAAAACCTCCTGTTCCTGCGGCTGGGCGTGTATCCTTGATTCGACCGTCAAGGCTTGGTGGCCAATGGCTGTTTGTGATGGAGGACAGTATGCCCCAACCAGGGCGTGACAGGGATTCCCCTGTTATGGCTGCTTGGCCGACTCCCCAACCGCGTTGGTGTAACTTACTAACATGCTGTGATGGAGGATGAGGTAGAGCTGAGCGTTCCCTTTTCCCCTGTGGCTCGGAGAACATGCCTGTCACAAGCGCTTTCCTGTGTAGACCTCACCATCTGCTTACCAGGGTTTGTCCTAGGTGTGCAGTGGGAGAGATTTATAGGATCTCTATGGAACACCAACACCCTCCGTGATGGTGTTGGTGTAGGGAAAACTGGGGAGGAGTCGGCCAGACATATCTCATTTTGACCACTAAGCAATTTTGTTGGGATGGTTCAGAAGAACGAGGGAGTGGACACACCAGCTCTCGTCTGATCACTGAAGTTAAGCAACACAACCCCATTAGTACTGACATGGGTGGCCACTTGGGAAAGCTGGGTACTGCTAATGCCCAAAAATCGTCGCATTAGTGTAGTGTCTGCAATAGAACTACGCAGTGGACGGGACTCTAATCACCTTGTAGTTGAAGGGCCCTAAAACACCAACGAACAAACCAACAAAACGAAAACCGAAGAATGGAGCAAACAGTTCGTCGCTATTGAAATGGAAGGGTAGATTTCAGATATCACCCTCCAGCGGGACCTAGCCTGCGAGCCATAATCCGTACCAATAGTTTTACAAAAGAGTAAGATTGATGACTGGTGACGCTGTGGTGTGGCAGTTTGTTATTGTTTTGACAATATCTAGGAGGCATTCAACTATATACATATCAAACGACACAGGAACAGGCTACCTCGTTTCCTCAGATTGGGCCATCTTTCTTTCGGCAGTTTGTATACAAAGTAAAAGTCTTTTAATGATAACTTTTTATGACATGTCTATGCAAGATTGCGTAGTGAAAGAAAAAAGAAGTATCTTGTTACAATATTGTTACTTTCTTAGCGATATCTTGAAAAAGAAACGGGCTCCAAGACAATTTTTTTTGGAAGAAACGACAAAACAGGAAGGAGGGTTGACAGACAAGTTATAAGAAATATATGATAATTTGCCAAGAAAGAAACCATCTTTGCCAAGAATACTCCCATCGCAAATATCTTCCCCGCATCACACCTACCGGGTACCCGACTTGCCCCTCCGAATAGATACAAGGATGAATATATTGGATGGCTTTATTCTGCAGCCAAATGCCGACCAAAGCTGCAATCCCTATGCTCATTTATCGTCGGTCTACTGTTCGTTGGGGCACTCTACTGAGCTTCCACACCAGGGAATTTTGCCTCACCTACCCGTTGCATAGCGGAGAGAGTTCTTTTACGTGCAAATGCCGTCCTATACCACACGGGACCTCAGTTTACTTCTCATCCCAAGGATGTCCCACTCGGGGCTTCTCTGTCGTCCGAAAGAAAGAGCGGCAAATTGCGTTGGATACACATTGCGTTGCAGTGCAACCCCAGCTACTACTGACATAGGTGGCTGCTTGGGAAAACTGGGTACCGCTAGTATGCAAAAATCGTCGCATTAGTGTAGTTTGTGCAGTCTCTGTATCCGAACTACACAGTGGACGGGGCTCTAATGACCCTGTAGTTGAAGGGCCCTAAAACACCAACAAACAAACGAAGTCCGAAAGAAGTCAATCCACGTCGATCTAGTATCGAACCCGGAACCACTGGCGTAGTAAATCTATTCCAATACCTATTGCGCCCTGAAGTTAATAATTCTGAGCCTGTTCTGAGGTGAATGCGAATCAGATGAGTGCACTGAGAGAGAGGAAGACGTGCGCTCCTACACTTTCCTTTTGTAAAGGGGATTCTTTTAGTTTTATGTTCGCGACAACTACACACTCCATCCGGGGCGGAGTGTGCATCTGACGATTTACTTCCTTTTCACTCGAGAGATGTAAGTTGTGTGGGACACCTCCAACTCCACCTTACCTCCTCGCACTCAAGAGAGCCACAGGCTAAACTGCGTGGCAGATTTTAAGTAACTGTCAGGTACTGTAATTGTCTGCCTCCTACAATGATGGTTCCTAACTGCCACGCTATTGGGATAAGACTCCCAAATTCCTACAGAGGGCTTATATACTCCTAATAATAATTAATGGGCCCTGTAGCACAAAATACTCAACCGGTAGTTCGGGCGAAAAGGAAGTCCGTCCCGCATGGAAAGTAAAGACGCGCTACCATGTCGGAAGCAAAATAACCTTCTTCCAAATGTCGGTCGACGAAATTGCCATGTGGAGGAGCTCGACCCCTGGTATTTCTGAAACAATTGCCCAGGAAAAGATTTGGGAGACGCAACGTTAAATAATCAGCGGCTGGGGGGTTAGGTTGGCTGAGTAAAAATACCCGAAAAATACTATCCAACCGTTCGTCCTCGTGTCCTTATTTCTGACGGAACAAATGGGTGGTCGGTATTACTGTAGACCTGTGGTCTTCAAACTTTGTCGACTCACGGAACCCTTAGACCTATAAGATGTTTTGGGGGAACCCCATCCCACGTTTAGAAAGTTATATCTTACCGCTGCCAACGAATTTTCATTTTGACTCGAGGAACCCCCAGAGATGTAACGCGGAACCCTGGGGTTCAGCGGAACACAGTTTGAAGACCGCTGCTGTAGGCAAAAAAGGGTTAGGATGGAACCCGTGGGGAGCGGCTTATTGCGATGGACACACCAGTTCTCGTCTGATCACTGAAGTTAAGCACCGCAACCCCAGCTAGTACTAATATGGGTGGCCGCTTGGGAAAACTCGGTACTGCTAATACCCAAAAATCGTCGCATTAGTGTAGTGTCTGTGAAATCTCTGCATCAGAACTACACAGTGGACGGGGCTCTAATGACCTTGTAGCTGAAGGGCCCTAAAACACCAACTAAACAAAATGGAACCGGTGAGATATCATTGAAGTTTGAGCTACCGGTAATTAGCCCACCATTTAAGAAACCAATTTCGAAAGATGGCATGCATGACCTGTTACCTGACTGGACACTGACATTATGGCCAACAAGTTTTACTTTCACTACAATATAAGAAAAGTTCTTTTTTTGTAAATGGAATCTAATTAATTTGAATTTTTTTTTAAAGTTCACAAAGGTCACAATTTAATGATTCTCTTTTATGGCCAAACCAAAAAATGATTAACTACTGCATGCTGTTGTGCGTGTGAATTTTTGCCGCACATAAAAATATAATCAATTTTTTTGGAAAGGGAAGTCGTTAAGTCAATCTCATGGATGCAAACTACATTCATGAAATTATTGAATCATTAACTGTCATGCATGATACGTGAGTCAATTTCATCTCAGGTATGAAAAAAATATCCAAAAATTGACTGTATTTGGATGAAAGAGGGAGGACGAGACGGGACAGGACAAAAAATGATAATAATTCAACCATATCCAGACATGGGACAATATCATCGCCAATTCACCAATTAAATCTTGGAAACTACTTATAAATTCAACGCCAATATCCAAATTTAACGGTTAAGAAGTCTTCAGAGATCATTTAAACCAAAATTCATTTTCACAAGAACTTGCCCCCCCTACGCCACATCACCTTCACTTTTAAACATTTAAATTGTGACACTTTTTCAAATTAGACAATATAGTTAACAACTTTTACATTGGTTTAAATTAGTTCAAGGTAGCTGAAGATGGGATATCAGAGTGATTTTTTTTTCGGTTAAATGTTCCTCCCCTAACCGATTAAGAAAAATGGTACAGGTAGGAGACACGACATCAGGAGAAGAGGGAGAGAGGGAGTGAGGAGTAAGGGTGTAGTAATACTTAAAATTGAAATAGACTTTTAATGCCACAAAAAGTTAAATTCGACTTATAAAATTAAGCATTATAATGATAAAATTTTCTCAAGTTGAGAAAAAATTTATAAAAATAATAATAATAATAAAGGTACGAATATGAGAAGGGGGTAAGGTGGGTCTCTAAGTGGGAAGACCCAGTGGGAATTTTTTTATCCACATGTCTTCGTGCTGTGCACTTTTGTATGCATTCATTTACTTAAAGTATGTCATGGTAAATAGAGTATATTTTCATTCAAGTTTGAATTCAAACAATTCAGGTAGTGTTGTATATATATGTATATTTGCAATAAAAAAATTTCCCCTCTCTTCAGGTGATTTGACAATCTACGATAAATTTGTGGTGTGTCGACAGACAGCCCTCAGAAAAAAAAACCATTTCTCACCTTAAACCCAAAAATGTAAACCGTGGAAACTTGTCTCTCGGCATTGCTCACACACAAAAATGCATGCATTTGAATCATTCGTAACGCCCTAAGCTTTCGCTCACTGTGTCTTTCTCCTCACTTACTCCACCTCGAAACGCCTGCAACACGAGCGCTGCAGGAAATTTCACAGTTTTCCAATACTTTTTTCTTTAATTTATTCTATTTCTTAAGTTTTACAACGACCCGCCCGGTGGCCCAGGAGGTAGTGTGCTCGATTACCGCGTAAGTGGTTTCAGGTTCGATACTGGATCACGGTGGGATCAAGGAGAGTGTGTTTTAGGACCCTTCAACTATAAGGTCATGTAGCTGCCTGTGCAGCCAAGTTGCGTTCTCGTGAGATCCCTGAAGTTAAGCAGCGCAAGCCCACGTTAGTATCAACTTGGGTGGTTCGTAGAGAACGTTGGGTGCTGCAAATTTCCCCTCTCCTTCTTCCTCATCTCCCGCGAGCAGCCTCATAAGGGTTCATCCTGTTACGGCTGCTTGGCGTATCCCCAACCCATGAAATCAATCCAGAGCCCCACAGTGCCAGATCCAGATCGGCAGGGGGACCACTTCGAAAAAGCGTGCGCCCCAAATATTTTTCAATATTCGGAATCCCTTAGTATAAATCTACCTAGCAATTGCAATAGGTCCTCTATTGCCCTTAGACAATCTCCTTTCTTGTTTTTTTAGCGGGTGGGGGGAGTAAGCCAAGCAGCCATAACAGGCTGAACCCTTAGAAGGCTGCCCGCCCTTAGGAGGCTGCCCGCATCTGTGGTTTACCTAACTACGGATTGGACTGCAACTGTTGGACTGGCAGTATAGAAATGGGGATAGCAATGTAAAATTGCCTCATCAGTTGCGTCCCATTGAGGCACTGAGGGGGGGAGTAATTGCTGCATTGCTCCCTCCTCTGAATCCGTTCCTGCAGCCCCGTCCACCGCATAGTTCTAAAGTTCTAATGCAGAGACTGAACAGACACCACACTAATGCCACGATCTTTGGGTATTAGCGGTAGCCAGTTTTCCCAGGCAGCCATCCATGTTAGTACTTGCTGGGGTTGCGTCGCTTAACTTCAGTGATCAGACGAGAACTGTTTGTCCAACGCGATAAGCCGCTCCCCAGAGAGAGAGGGAGAGAGGTCTCGAGAGCGTCTTCCGTCGGATGGGAATTATGCTGGTGACCTCACATGTGTACCATGTCATTTGGACGTAAAAGAACCCTCTCTACCATGCAACGGGTAGCAAGAGCAACTCCTAATCCTTTTCCCTCCTATGGCACAGTCGTGTACCCACCTTGTTCCTCGGAATGGACGCAAGGCAGATATATTGTGGGGGGATGTCAACCTACTCCACAAAAGGCACTCGATCATTAGCTACCATGGGAGCCGAGGTCTGCACCTCATGACAATGCGGGAACATGATTACAAACTGAGTGCACTTGCACTTGCGAAAACAAAATTGAAAGTAAAATGGAATTCGTGGTCGGCAGGTGAAACGCCATCTATGATCGGGGGGGGGGGGGGGGCACTTCAAAAAAAGTACGCCGCAAATATTTTTAAATATTCAGAATCCCTTAGCATAAATCTAGCTAGCAATTACAATTGGTCCCTTCCTGCCCCTTAGACAATGTCCTATCTTCAGTGGCTTATGCAACTACAGATTGGACTGCAACTTACAGAACGGTCATCAGGCCCGCTATTCTGTGGCCGAGATGTGAATGCTGCGCTACATGAGTGGGGTGTCACGAGCTGACAGAATCCGTAAAGATTACATTAGAGGTAGCTTAGGGGTGGGAAATATCACAGAGAAAATGAGAGAACATCGGCTGAGGTGGTATGGGCATGTGATGAGGAGGGGAGGAGGAACTTATTAGGTCCATTATGGGACTGCATGTGATTGGGGGCACCAGGAGTAGGAGAAGACCAAAACGGACGTGGGAGCAGGTGGTGCAAAGGGACATGGAGGCGAGCGGGGTGGAGGGGGACTTGGTAGGGGATAGGCGGGAGTGGAGGATTAGAACCCGCAGACCCGACCCGGGGCAGGCGGGACAAGGGTAACATGATGATGATTATGAGATTGGACTGGCAGTATAGAAATTGGGACAGCAATGCAAAAGCGCCTCATCAGTTGCGCCCTATTGAGGAATTGAGGGGAAGCAATTGCTACATTGCTCCCCCCTCTGGATCTGCCTCTGCTATGATGTCACGTGGTAGGATTAGTGGGAACTTCCTTGTGGGCGCAATAGGTAGCGTGCTCGAGTTATTGAGCCAGTGGTTCTAAATTCGATACTGCATCGAGATGCGTTGGCTTCTTTCGAGTGTGAGAGGAGCCCAGGGCGCGCCTTCCGTTGGATGACAAGTAAATATAACAGTCGCCCCGTGTGGTGTGACGACGTCATTTGGACGTTAAATAGCTAACTTACTCTCGCACTCTCTCTTCCTCTCTCTCTACTATGCAACCGGTGGATTAGGCAACATTTCCAGGTGTAGGAGCTCGTTCCCTTGGGCTGGTGGAGTGCCCCAACGAACAGTAGACCGACGATAAATAAGCATAGGGGTTACAGCTTTGGTCGGCAACCGGCTGCAGAAAAATGCCGTCCAATATATCACCCTTGTGTCCATTCAGAGGGATAAGATGGGCACCCGACCCTGCCATATGCGGGAAGCTACAACTGGTGGTAGCCTACTAGTTGTTTTGGCTTGTTGGTGTTTTAGTGCCCTTCAAGGTCATTAGAGACCCGTCCATTGTGTAGTTCTAATGCAGAGACTACACTAATGCGACGATTTGTGGGTATTAGCGCCTATGTCATACTAACTGGGGTTGCGTTGCTTAACTTCAGTGATCAGACGAGAACTGGTGTGCAAAACGTAATAAGCCGCTCCCGCAGCCTGCTGTTTTAAAATACCGTTGTCCATCTAGCGGGACGACGATAGACACCCGAGCTTGTCAGAGGCGGAAAAAAAGGTGTTTGTATTTGCCTGCTAGTCGCAATTTTAAGTATTCTAAACTTGCACGTGGTAGGATTCTAATTTTGCACGTGCAGAAGAGAGAACAGCAGTGCAAGAAGAGTTCGAAATTTGAACTCCTTCTCTCGTAGCCGTTGCAATGACGCTTCTTCACTCCGAGCGAGTCACGTGATCTTGCTGAGACTGAGTGAAAAAACATTTCACTGAGAATCTCGTTATTCAGAGGTTGCATATGTATACACACTTTGATTCTCAGCCTTGAATAAATGGATTCAACGCAGTGGACGATAGTGACCTGTGATAATATTGTTTTAAAATCCCGCCTCCGAATTTTTTTTCCGCCGACCATTTTGATTAAAAATCTATATTTTTTTCGAGTTTTTAATATCTTTAAGAGCTGCTTCTTGATATTATTAATTGTATCATCATCACTCGGTGAACCAAGATGGTAAAAAAAGGATTGCAATAAAAATAATAAACATAAAATTGAAATGCAGAAAAATAGCCATTACTTGTTCACAGAACAACAACAAAAAAGGGTACCAACTTGTTGTAAATAAACCCCTTTAACGATCTCCGCTTTCCCCTCTCCCTTTTCAACCAAAATCACGCATATACCTGCCTATTTTCCAGCACCACACTATAATTAATAGTGGTCAGGTATTGTGAAGAGGAAAAAAAATAAACGCTCAACACCTCTGCAAAGTGAAACCCAAGACGCTTATTATTTTTGGTTATAATATTTCAAATGGTTAATAATTAATTTTTTGCTCTGATTCAACCGTATTTCTTTCAGGGTTACGACAATCACTTTCTAACCCCTTCACTCCCGTCTTTCCTCTCTCTATACACCACCGTTGGAGTGGTCCATGGGAGTTTCTTTAGTGGACCGCCGCCCTCCTCCGATAGTCCAACGGGCCATCAACAAAGTAATGAACGCTGGTTTATGATCTGCTTTCAGTGGCTGTCGGCCTTTATGTTATAGCCGTCCTGGGACAACATTTTACGACCAGTCAGACTCTGCCACACACGCACACAGGACGGTCGAAAACTGACGCATCTACCCACCTTTTAATTCTAAGTGACACTTATGGTTTGGGGAGTAAGCCAAGCAGCCGTAACAGGCAGAACCCTTAGAAGGCTGCTTGCAGGAGATGAGGAGGTAGTTGTAGAGGATGTATGAGCAGTGGCGTTCCGAGGGGTTTCTGCGCCAGGGGACAAAGACCGAAATCTGCGCCCTCTGGCACCCTCTAAACTTAA
>JAAFCE010001036.1:49757650-49784593 GCA_013389805.1 Trigoniulus corallinus | reverse complement strand
TTTTTTGCTCTGATTCAACCGTATTTCTTTCAGGGTTACGACAATCACTTTCTAACCCCTTCACTCCCGTCTTTCCTCTC
The DNA here is from genome assembly GCA_013389805.1 of Trigoniulus corallinus. Taxonomy (NCBI): domain Eukaryota; kingdom Metazoa; phylum Arthropoda; class Diplopoda; order Spirobolida; family Trigoniulidae; genus Trigoniulus; species Trigoniulus corallinus. The sequence continues at coordinate 49,784,513 of JAAFCE010001036.1, read as the reverse complement.
TCTATACACCACCGTTGGAGTGGTCCATGGGAGTTTCTTTAGTGGACCGCCGCCCTCCTCCGATAGTCCAACGGGCCATCAACAAAGTAATGAACGCTCGTTTATGATCTGCTTTCAGTGGCTGTCGGCCTTTATGTTATAGCCGTCCTGGGACAACATTTTACGTCCAGTCAGACTCTGCCACACACGCACACAGGACGGTCGAAAACTGACGCATCTACCCACCTTTTAATTCTAAGGGACACTTACGGTTTGGGGAGTAAGCCAAGCAGCCGTAACAGGCTGAACCCTTAGAAGGCTGCTTGCAGGAGATGAGGAGGTAGTTGTAGAGGATGTAGGAGCAGTGGCGTTCCGAGGGGTTTCTGCGCCAGGTTACAAAGACCGAAATCTGCGCCCTCTGGCACCCTCTAAACTTAATGAGAACCGCATTTTTACGCTCCCTGTCTTCTGCGCCCGGGGACATCTCTCCCCTTTTGTCCCCCCCCTCGCTACGCCTCTGGGAGCGGCGAGTTGCGTTGGACACACCAGTTCTCGTCTGATCACTGAAGTTAAGCAACGCAAGCCCAGTTAGTACTGACATGGATGGTCGCTCGGGAAAGCTGGGTACTGCTAATACCCAATAATCGTCGCATTAGTGTAGTGTCTGTGCAGTATATGCATTAGGACTATACAGTGGATGGGTCTCTAATGACCTCGTAGTTGACGGGACCTTAAACTCCAACAAACAACAACAACAACAACAGCTACGCCTCTGTGTAGGAGACGGGAAATTTGCGGAACCTAAAGTTCTTTACCAACCACGTGTTGGTAGTAACGTGGGCTTGCGTTGCTTAACTTCAGTGATCTCACGGGAACTGGTGTGTCCAACGCAACTTGGCCGCACTACAGGTAAATACACTTCAAAGTACCTTCCCCTTTATAGGGTCGAACTGAGCACCCAATTTAGTCCAGAGAAAGCTGGAAAAGAAGCCTGCAATCGTTAACAATATTCTAATAACTGCCCGCTGACCCTCGGTCGATGACACCCCGTCAGAGAAAGCCACCGTAGAACCAATGGGTCAGTACAGCTCCTAACCTCTTTCAGATGTCAAACTCACCGATCTCACAGTTGGACAGGACCCCTCAGTCTCACAGTTGGACACAACCCCGTTCGATAAAATGGAACAAAATGGTAGGTTAGAACACAAATTCTAACAAATCATCTTTTGCGACTGCCCCTCATACAGTGTGCAGCAAAAAGTCAATGCTCACCATAAGATTTATTTAAGAGGAAATTAAAATAAACTTATTACAGTATAACAACCTCATAATTTTATTTATGGTAGGTCTCAAAGGGCAGGGGTCGTTGTCTTAAGAAATGAAGTAGCATCAATTAAAGGACGACTTGAGGGAGGAAGTAGGGTCCCCTATATTTATGTACCCCCGTCCTCCCTTGGAACATAGACACACTCAAATAGAGAGAAAGATCTCATTTTTTGTTAGATTGTTCACATGCAGCTCCCTAGATAAGACACCATTCCAAGAATTAATACTGAAATAAAGGTATCACTCAAATCCAACTTTTGTTTCTCAAGAAAGGAGAAAAAGGGTTGAGGAGGAACGGGGGAGGGTAGTTAGAGAGAAGGAGTTAACAAGTAAGAGTCATACAGAGAAAAAGAGTGAGAGTGATGGGGTCTACAATACAGTAAGAAAAGGGGGAGGAGAAAGAGGAAAAGGAGGAGCAGACAGAAAAAATGACCATAGTAGGTCACCCTCTCATCACAAGTCCCATTAACATGATATTTAAACACCTGTCATGTTAAGACATTAAAGTAGGTTATCAATTCCAAGATTTTGGTGTCTTTCTAAGTGAAGAATATTTTGGAGGAAAATTATCTTCTTACTTCGCCGCCAACTTTTAAGAAATGTCCGAATTTCTTCTTGGTCTTCTTCCTCTTAACACGATAATTCATTTCAGACTCTTTATGTGGTCTTGTCTAATAAGGAACTGGACATCGCCGGTGTTATAAGATATCAGTATTTTATGACTCCGAAATTCATGAGAAGGGGAAGTGGTCAATTGGGGGTTCGAAGGTAGGAGAGAGAGAGGGGGGTCACAGGAGGAAATGGTGGAGGGAGCTTGATGAACAACCTGATGAAGAGCACCATGTATCGAGCGCGAATACTAGACGACAAGTTATGTAAATGACCAATCTGACAGGAAGCAAATAAAAAAAATTGTTTTTAGGGCAACCCTTTCTATCCTTTGCCCGACACCTTGTTCCTTAATACCACCCTTCAAAAGAACCAACAAAGTATTTGAACCTACCTACGCACAGTCGGTCAAATCTTTACGAAGATGCATCATCGATGAATTACAATTAAAGGTAAGAAGAAGGAAGTCTTAAACAAGCTTTAAGAAATTGGGAGGTAAGAAGGTATAAAAGGGGTGAAAAGGGTTGCGTGTGTTTCTTCCCCTAGAGTTGGGTATATATATATATAGGTACATTAAAAAATATACATCATGGGTGCACAATTTTCGCCATGTTTTTAAAGTCGGTTATTTGACAGATCTAGATCAGATCAAATCTGATGAAAATAAACGACCCATTTAAGGGACAAGAAAATTTAGGGAAGGGCATCGCTGCGGTGCGCACCGCTTGAAGACAAACCAATGAGGAACAAGACACATCAGAAAAGAAAAGAAAAACTTTTTCACTAAACTTACACTTCATGGGCTGGTTATTGCTACTCCTTTCTCTCAAAAATATTTTACATATAAAATTCTTTTGTTTCTCATTTTTTTTTGTTGAATAAGTCGTCCAAAGTCATCCTACAATGGCAGCCCTAACAAAAAATAAAAGAAATTAGAGATCAAATCAAAATGGCGGTTGCAAGTCGTTGAGTACATTTTTATCACAAAAAAAAGTGGGGGAAAAAGTACAACATACTAAATAGGGTCACAGGATTTTACGGTGCACAATGAAAACTCAGTGTCATTGATTACAGGCCGCATTTTATTGTAACGTTTCAAAAGGGTTTGGTGTCATTTATTCAACGCTGCCCTGACATCCAACGACGGAGAGAGAGAGAGAGAAAAGTCGTCGAACAGGTTGTCGAGGCAAAGGGGCTACACGTTCAGACATAGCAAAAAGCAACTCTCAAACTTTCTCCCGCCTATGGTAGGGTCGGGTACTCATCTTGTAACTTTATTCCATGTTATATGTTATGCTAATGGGTTGGGGAGTAAGCCAAGCAGCCATAACAGGCCGAACCCTTAGGAGGCTGCTCGCGGGTGAGGGTGTAGAAGATAAAGAGAAGGTTCTCTACAAACCACCCATGTTGGTACTAACGTGGGTTTGCGTTGCTTAACTTCAGGGATCTCACGAGAACTGGTGTGTCCAACGCAACTAATTGAATGGACACAAGAGTGATATATTGGACAGTGTTTTCCCACAGCCGGCCGCCAACCAAAGCTGCAACCCCTATGCTGTTCGTTGGGGTACTCCACCGACGCCAGGGGCGAGCTCCTAGAACTGGAAAGTTTGCTTCATTTATCCGTTGCAAAGTAGCGAGGGTTCTTTGACGTGCATTTGCAGAAGTATCATTGACTTACACACACACATACGTTAGGGTTAGGGGCTATCCGCTAAATACTTGCCTAAATAATGTTCTCAACAAATATGGGATATTTTAGTATGCACTTCCACATACCAACCAGCCCATCCTTTTCACTTCCAACAAAACAAAATAAGTGTACTCCATTATTTGGTAGGGTTCACTTTTATTGTTAACATCTTTCTCGAACCATCATCATTGAAATTTCATAAAACATTAAAAAATTCTGCTATCCTAATTTGTGTGGTAAGTGATGTATATCGTACCCTTATCCCGCCTGTGGCAGGGTGGGGTCTGAGTGTTCTAGCCTTCCACTCCCGGCTATCTCCAACCAGGGCCCGGTCCACTCCACACACAACCATATCCTTATCAACAACGTGTTTCCACGTCTGCTTTGATCTCCCTCTGCCCCGGGTGCTTCCAACCACCTGCATTCCTGTAATGGACCTAACGAGCTCCTCCTCTTTTCCCATTAAATATCCATACCACCTCAATCTACTCTCCCTCGTTTTTCCGCGATGTCCCCCACTTTAAGGCTACCGCTAATACAGGGAAATTTTGCCTCATTCACCTGTTGCATAGTAGAGACGGTTCTTTTACGTGCAAATGCCATCGTACACAATTTGACTTCTCATCAGAAAGGAGGCGCACTCGGTGCCTCTCTCTCATCCGAAAGAAGCCAACTCACGCAGCTCGAACTACTCACGCAGTCACCGAGCGTGCTACCCACTACGCCACCGAAGTGGGTCTGATGAGTACAGCGTCAATGCCGCTTACACTAGAACGGTAAGGGCTGGGAGACCGTGTGCTCCCAGGTCCAACGGGACAAAAGGAGAGCGGCAAATTGCATTGGACACCCCAGTTCTCGTCTGATCACTGAAAGTTAAGCAACGCAAACCCAGCTAGTACTGACATGGGTGGCAGCTTGGGAAAACTGGGTACTGCTAGTATCCAAAAAAATCTTCGCATTAGTGTAGTGTCTGTGCAGTCTCTGCATCAGCACTACGCAGTGGACGGGGCTCTAATGACCTTGTAGTTGAAAGGCCCTAAAACACCAACAAACAAACAAAGGGACAAAAGGAACCCCACGACAGGCAGGAGAATCTCGTAATTTTAAGACGGCCTATCTACTTGTGGGGTCAATTAATTGACACCAAAGGGCGAGGTCCTACATGTGGAAGCTCTGCCGATCTACGCGTAGAATATTTCCATATGCATTAGAAAGGGTTGTTTTTCCTTGCAGTGGTGTCATCGCTAACATTTCACACAGCGGAACAAAGGACCTCACTTCCCATTCAATACGAAAGGCGAACGTTTTACTTTTCAAGTCCAGCAAAAGTCACCCGCCTCGGCTAAGATCGAACCTGGAAACATTGATGCATGAGTTCATAACGCTGCCACTGAGGCAGTGCCGGTTTAAGGGGCAGGATAACTTGGACACCTGAACGGGGCACCAAATATAAGAGGACGCCAATCGCTATAAGTGATCCGGAAGGTTCATTTGTTAAGGGTGCCTCGATATTTCGGAACAACTTGAATACCTTTAGTTGCCCGGTTCACCGATACTGTGTCGTGGACCGCAACCCTCACATAGAACTTCTACACTATGATGTGTAATACCCGAAAGATTTTTTCTGTGGTCCCAAGTGCGGATAGTCGCACCACTGGTGCTTGTAATACAGTAAAACGAAACAAGCCAACTGGTATCGCAATTCCACTTAAACGGGACACCTTAGGTCTACTGCTGTCTTCCATAAAGCGAAATTTAGCTCCTTCGCTTATCTGTTTCGTTGGTGTTTTAGAGCCCTTCAGCGATAAAGGTCATTAGATATCTGTTCACTTCGTACTTGTAATGCAGAGTCTACACGGACACGACGCTATTACGACGAGTTTTGGGTATTAGCAGTAACCAGTGCTCCCGATCAGTCATCCAGGGGTTGCGTTGCTCAACTTCAGTGATCAGAGGGGGAACGGCAAATTGCGTTGGACACACCAGTTCTCGTCTGATCCCTGAAGTTAACCAACGCAAGCCCAGCTAGTACTGACACGGGTGGCTGCGTGGGAAAACTGGATGCCACTAGTATCCAAAAATCGTCGCATTAGTGTAGTGTCTGTGCAGTCTCTGCATCAGAACTACACAGTGGACGGGGCTCTAATGACCTTGTAGTTGAAGGGCCCTAAAACACCAACAAACAAATAGCAGTGATCGGAGGAGAACTGGTGTGTCCAAAGCAATGCAGTCGCTCCCATGGTTAGAGTTCAATTCGCCTGTTGTGAAGACAATTATATGACAGAATGTTCCAAGTTAATATGCGTCATTCCTCCATAAGGGGGTGAGCGGCTTATTGCGTTGGACACACCAGTTCTCCTCTAATCACTGAAGTTAAGCAACGAAACCCCAGTTTATATTAACATGTGTGGCCGCTTGGGAAAACTGGATACTGCTGATACCCAATAATCGTCGCATTAGTGTAGTGTCTGTGCAATCTCTGCACAAGAATTATGCAGTGAATGGGGCTCTAATGACCTTGTAGTTAGGGGCCCTAAAACAGCAACGAAACAAAAAATCCATATGGGCGCCACACGTTAGCAGTCGTAGGAGCATGACGCCTCACCCTGTCGCCAAATATAGGGTGACTATTCAGTCAGGGTGAATGAAGTGCCTTTAAGTCATCACTCGAAGGTAAGCCTTCAGTAACAAAAACACACAGAAAACGACAAACACGGGATAGTTACAAAACCGATTTAACACTGAAAATTATTATCCCCCTTCATCCGTCCGCCTCACTATGAAAAACTAAATTGCGGTAACTTATTTAGGTCAGGGCTAAAATCGTTACTTTTCCCGAAAAACTTGCTCAATTTCAAGAGTCCATCAAAAATTTATGTCTTGTTTTCTCTCCTTCTCCTTTCACTCCTTTTCTTCTCAAGAAAAAAAAATACGAAGATTGTAGAATTTCAACTGGACATTTAGATTACCTTTAATAGGACATTGCTTGATCCTCTCTTGGCAACTAAACTGATGTAAACAACTGGCCACCTTCTAAATCCGATAATAGTTAATTAATAACAAGCAAATGGGACATGGAAAATGATTGCAATAATTTATCCATACAACCAACTTTCAATCGGATGCTATCCCGACAACGGAAGAGGCCCCCAATTCAAAATTGCCAAAAAAATAATTCCTCCCCCAAATAAACTGAGAGAGGCTTTTGTTTAAGAGTTGTGTAAGATGGGAAGGAGCCAGGTGATTTGAAAAACTGTCCTTGTCCCACACGAGAAATTATTTCAGTCGTCTCTTTCTTCTCGTCATTATTATTATCACCTCATTCACTCCTCCCTTGTCGGCCCCCCCTTCTCTCTTTCTACCTCTCCTTCTAAGGTGGACCACTAATCAAGGCTTTTACCAAACAAACAATCATCTCGACTATAACAACTATGAATTTTAACAAACAACAACTACTCAAAGTTGACAAGAACAATAAGGAGGGTACAAGGAGGAAAGAAAGAGGAAGATGAGGTCCAACTAAGATGTTGAGGGTGGTAGTGGACTCATGAAAGCAATTTGTAAAATAAAGGGCCTACCGGTGCTCCCCTTTATCTGAAATACACTTATCACCGATGACGATTTTTCACCTTGATTTTCCTTGCTTTTTCATACAACAAAAAAGTTTTTGCTCTTCTTTTACTAATTTCTTTCGAAGAATTCGACATTAGGATCGAGAGTGAGAGAGAGTTGTCCTTGAGGATCATCTTTCAGCTGTTGCACCCATAGAGTGGGTGCGTGGACACGTGTGGCCCCAAGTCATTAACGTCATCATCTAGCAGGCATGAAAGAAGCATCTTACCCAATTCACTCACGAATATGGTTCAAACACATAATGTTGACTTTTGCATTGGGATTCCTTTCACTCCTTTCATGCCAGAAAGTTGTCCCCTCTCCTCCTACCCCTTCACTTGCCCCAAATACCTAATATAAGCAACCAAAATATATAACAAATCTGTCTTATAATTGTCCCAATTATGCTTGTCTCGCAAAACCAGGCCTGCACAAAACTGTTTGACAATTTGAGAAACGCCGAAAAAAAACGTCCCGACCCCCAATACGTTTTGGCGATGGTTTCAAGGTTTTCAAGTCATCCAAATGGCGTTTAATACTGTCGTTAGTTTCGTCACAATAGGGTACAAAAAAAAAATAAAGTTACCAATCATTATATTTTTCAATTTCAAAGAAGCAACCGATTTGATTTACCGTATGGAGTATTCAAGTTGCCTAGTAACCATACAAAAAGGGGAAAATCGAGATCGCTAAACTGCGCACGCTCAGAAACAAGCTTCCCCCTTTCTTTCCCAACTCACCTTTATAAACTAGTCCACGTGTTTCATCTTTTTTTTTTGGCGCCAGCCACGTATATTCATTTCACGTGGTTGTTTTCGCGCGACATTAAAAAGGCGGGAAACGGCCATTTTCGAACTCATTTTTCACGCACGTCACGTCATGTGCACCGATTCCACAAAATCAAATTAAATACCGGTATACCGATACAGATGACATCGATGTCAATACCATATCGATATGGTTGGGTTGTACCAAGACACTGACAAATATCTTAGGCCCGGTACACACACTCGATTTTTGCTCGTGCGGGGGCCGCAGCGACACCACAGCAATCCAATGCACACATGCGGTGACATGTCGCCAGTACATATTTGGCAACTGTAAGGCAAGGCGCAAAATGAAATGCAGAGTGACGCAGGTGGCGAAGGTGACGCAGGGTGTAGCAGCCCTGCGAAATTCTGCTAGTAGGCAATCACCGCACATTGAATCGCAGTTTTTCACCATACTTGCATCAAATAACAAGAGAACTTCTCTGCTTCGCACCGCTTTATGTTATTGTCACGCTAACTTCACGCAGGACACTGCGGCATTGGCACTGCCCTCCCAAGGATCACGTGGCACAGGCACTGCGTCAAGTCACCCTGCGACTTAACATGCGCAACTACATACTATCATGTGAGCCACAGAAATTTATAGTGAGTCACCCTGCGTCACCTGCGCCACACGAGTAAAAATCATATGTGTGCAGCCAAGTTGCGTTGCATACACCAGTTCTCGTGAGATCACCGAAGTTAAGCAGCGCAGGCCCACGTTAGTACCAACATGGGTGGTTGGTAAAGAACGTCGGGTACTTCAAATTTCCCCTGTCCTACATCCTCTACTCCTACCTCCTCATTTCCTGCGAGCAGCCTCCTAAGGGTTCGGCTGCTTGGCTTACTCCCCAACCCTTGAAATTAATCCAGCAATCTGCACCGAGCATTACGGGGCGACGATGACGACGGAAGGAAGAACGATTCACTGGATCGTCATTTTAAGAAGCAGAACATCCAGTACTCGTTTAAGCACAGGGTCCCGGAAGTACGCTAACAACATTAAAAAGAAATTTCTAACCTTTTTCCCGCCTATGGTAGGGTCGAGTACTCATCTCGTCCCTCTGAATGGACATAAGGGTGATATATTGGACGGTATTTCACGCAGCCGGCTGCCGACCAAAGCTGCAACACCCTTTGCTTATTTATCGTCGGTCTACTGTTTGTTGGGGCACTCCATCGACGCCAGGGGACGAGCTCCTACACGTGGGAATGTTGCCTCATCGACCCGTTGCATAGTAGAGAGGGTTATTGTATTTGGAAATGTCATCATACACCACACCGGACCTCGGGTTTACTTCTCATCCGAAGGGACACTTGGGGCTTATCTCACCTGAGAGAAGCCAGCCCACCTCGATCCAGTATCTAACCAGGAACCACAGGCACAGGAAATTGAGCACACTACTTGTTGCGCCACCGAGGCGGGTTATAATTTTATAAACGAAACGAGTCGGGGGCCCCCTTCCTGCTAGAATCGTGAAGTAGTAGTAAGGTAAACTGTTGGCTTTTTTCATTGGGGAGTCTACTGCGCAATCTCAATGAGACTAGCAGTCGAGGCCTAAATGTTCGAATGCTTGCTCTTTTGGCCCTACCATGACCTTTTAGATGAGAGGCAGAGTACGAACAGCTTCAACCGATTTCGCGTCGTCACGTACTGCAACGGAGGAGAGGTGGAAAGGACAGGGACCAGGTATTCCGAGCTACAGCTGACGAGATGGAGCCCGAGTCACGCTAATGAACAATTTGAGCAGTAAGTATTCCATTTAAAGCTAACCTCCCCGCATACTACACATTCCACAAGTGTCAAGGAGTGGTGGACAAGTTTCCACACCTGGACATTGTCAATTTGTCCACTCTACACATTCCAGAGACTAAATTCGGATAATGCACGCATAATGGCCATTAAGTGAGTGGGTGTAGACGTGTCTGTGAAGCTAACTGTGATCAATGGGAGGCGTTTTGCAACGTCAGCCTGTGAACTCTGAAGGTCATTAAACCGGCTACCAGGGAGGGGGTGGCGGCAATGTAGGATGGGCAATTCTCATTCGGGACGGTGATTGCAACCATACTGTATGAGGTTTCCCTCTCACGGTCCTAAAATACCTGCCACCAGTTTCGAGACCTTCGTGGCTGCCTGGGTTCACTTTTGACCGAAGTAGATGGAGTCTTTCGGGAGATAGAGATAGAGGGCGGGAGGGAAAGAGAGAAGGGGAGATGGAAAGAAAGGACCCAAGTGGTACATTGTCGAAATCTACTTAAAAAGGGACTATCTAACAATGGACTGAAATAAACACGGGCGTAGAAGCTTACCCTTCGACCTGCCTCGGTAGCGCAGTGAATACTACGCTCGGTAACTGAGTCAGTCGTTCTAGGTTCGATGCTGTACCGAGGTGGGTTCTAATTCTAATTTGGCTTCTTTCGGGTGCCAGAGAAACCCCGAGTACACCTTCAGTCGGTTGAGAAGTAAAACCGAGGTCCCGTGTGGTGTACGATGCCATTTGCCCTCTCTACTATGCAACGGGTAGTGAGGCAACAGTTTAGGTATAGGAGCTCGCCCCTTGGCGTCGTTGGAATGCCCCAACGAACAGCAGACTGACGATAAGTATAGGGGTTGCAGTTGTTGTTTGTTGGTGTTTTAGGGCCCTTCAACTACAAAAGTCATTAGAGTCCCGTCCACAGCATAGTTCTTATGCACAGACTGCACAGACACTACACCAATGCGACGATTTTTGGGTATTAGCAGTACTCAGTTTTCCAAAGCGGCCACCCATTTCAGTACTAGCTGGGGTTGCGCTGCTTAACCTCAATGATCAGACGAGAATTGGTGTTTCCAACGCAATTCGCCGCTCCCCTTTGGTCGGAAACCGGCTGTGAAAAACACTGTCAATTCGGAGCAGCGGTTCTTAACCTGGGGTGAGTGCACCCCTGAGGGTGTGAGAGAGCATTTCCAGGGGGGGGAGAGAAATTTCAAAAATGCTCTAAATGTTTTTTCTTAAATAAAAAATATGCACACATTTTTTTAAGGGGGTGCAAGAGCTTATTTTCAGATCCAAGGCGGTGCTGACCACTAAAAACCACTGATTCAGAGGGACAAAATGGGTACTCGACCTTGCCATAGGCGGGAAAGAGTGTTTGGAGTTGTTTCGTAGAAGCTTGTCCTTTTCACGGCGTCGGTAAGCAACCAGGATCGAACCAGTATGAACTCGAGCCACACCAAAGCGGTTAGGAGACGTGAACCAAGAAGACTGACTGCTATAAGTGTTTATCCAAGCGTCAGAACTGAGTTCATTTTAGTAACTAACCAACAGGCACATTAAAACCACTTTAAATTTATAAAATTTTGCGCGGATGCCAATTTTTAAAGCTTTTTCGCATTTTCTTAAAAGAAAAGTGTGCAAATTATAAAAAAAAAAGTTGAAAAGCTCGAAATTTTACTAGAAAACAAAAGTTATTTTATCTTTTTTAATATGCTATGGTATCTAATCTATGAACATCAATAATTTAGATTTATGAATGTATTTCGTGGTGCATAAAACGCCTGCACTTTTATAACTTCGAACAACTGCAATTTATTGACCAAAATATGAAACGAAATTCCGGAATTATAAATTTACTGAACAATGAACTACTTCCTTTTTAACACTCCCCTTCTCCCCCAAGTCGATCATCTCACCTGAAAATTCGTTTAATTTCCTTGAAATAGAGGAGAAGAGAGTGAGAGAGAGAGAGAGAGAGTGCTCGTCTGAATCCTACATCATTTCAACTAAGAAAGCAACTGACCGATCGGCGTCTTTTTAACATGGAAGCTATAAAAGATGTCTGCATACTTCAATAAGGAATAAATTATAAAATTAGCATCACATTAATTAACTCCTAGCGGTATAAAAAACAACAATAACAGCCAAAAAAACCACTCTTTATTCAGATAAAAATAAGTGGCTTCCTAGTTGGTGAATAAAAATGCAGGATCACCAACCTAGAATGTATCCATCACTAATCAACATTCCAAGGGCAACACTCGGCTACTCATTTTCACTACTTTAACTTACCGGACAAGTTCTTCGTTAACTACATCGCATCTCAGCAGTCTGCATGAATGATCAAGGACCCGCCTCGGCGGCGCAGTGGGCAGTACGCTAGGTAACTGCGTCGGTAGTTCTAGGTTCGATACTGGACCGAGGTGGGTTGGCTTCTTTCGACCGAGAGAGAGAGAGAGAGAGAGAAGCCCTAAGTGCGCCTCCTTTCGAATGAGAAGTAAAACCGAGGTACCGTGTGGTGCACGATGGCATTTGCACGTCAAAGAACCCTCTCTACTATGCAACGGGTAGATGAGACAAAATTTCCAGGTGTAGGAGTTCGCCCCCACTTGGCATCGTTGGAATGCTCCAACGAACAATAGACCGACGATATACAAGCATAGGAGTTGCAGCTTTGGTCGGCAATCGGCTGTGGGAAAACACTGTCCAATAGTTATAAGTACCCGACCCTGCCATAGACGAGAAACGGGTTAGGAGTTGCTTTGCTTCGCATGAATGGTCACGGATATAGGCCAAATTCCGTTACAAGCAGAATGAGTGTCACTTAATTTTTGTTCCGGGCATGAAATATAGAAACTGTCGAGCAAAAAAGCAACTCCTAACCCTTTTACCGCCTATGGCAAGGTCGGGTAGCCATCATGTTCATATGAATTGACATATAGGTGATATATTGGACAGTGTTTTTATCCAGACGGTTGCCGACCAAAGCTGCAACCCTTATGCTTATTTATCGTCGGTCTACTGTTCGTTGGGGCATTCAACCGACGCCAGGAGACATCCGTTGCATAGTAGACAGGGTTCTTTCACGTGCAAATGCCATCGTACACCACACGGGACCTCGGTTTTACTTGTCATCCAAAGTTAAGCTCACTCGAAACCACTCCCTCGCCCGAAAGAAGTCAACCCACCTCGATCCAGTATCGAGCTTAGAACCCCTGATGCAGTTATCGAGCACGCTATCCACGGTGCCACTGAGGCAGGATGGAATATAAAAACTGTTAATAACAGACGTAATTAGGAATAAGCATATTAGGAGTTGTTTAGGGATGGAACAGAATGAAGTGGTATGAGCATGTGAGGAGAAGAAGGGAGGAGGAGCTGGTAAGGCTCATTACAGGAACGCATATTATTGGACACACTCGGGGTATGGGAAGACCTAGGCAGACGTGCGAGCAGGTTGTATGAGGGGGGGTAGGGTTTGATAGTGTGTGGGGCGGATGGGAATCTGCAGATCTTACCCTGCCAAAGGCGGGATAAGGGTCTGATATGGCGATGTATGGGATATAAAAACTATTAAACTAGTCTACCTTGGTCAGCACTGAACCTGCAATCGAGCAACAACGTTATCCGATTCAACTACGCAAATGATCCAATATTTAATTGCCCCATAGAAAGAATTCCTTCCTGTTCACCTCGAAAACGCATATGCGTCGCAGGAAGTTTGGTCCTGCTAGTGGTAAAACTGTGACCCTGTGTCATGCATAACGACATCATCACCACAAACGAACAAACCCATTCTCCACTACAAAAAAATTAGCAATAGTGTAGTAATATTCGCCAGGTGTGTAGGAGACCGTTCTCTCCCTGGCGTTGGGATAGGGCGACGTCAAAATAAGGGACATTAGGGCGGCAGCCAACCAGGTAAATAAACAGCCCAAAAGTTCAACATTGGATACTTCCCTCCTCCTTGCGAAACTTTCGTCCGGCCTATGGTAGAGTCGAATCTGCGAGAATTTCCCTCCTGTACAACACAAAAAGTGGTCCTCAACCATTTCAGGCTAGGATTGAACTTAGGTCCTAAGCAAGCTAATGAGCTATTAACACTTTCCGCATGCAGAAAGGGTCTTTCACGCGCTTAAGTTGAGAGGGAGAGGTCCTAAGTGCACCATCCGTCGGAAGCCGTGATCCCGTGTGGTGCACGATATCATTTGCACGTGGTAGAACACCGACTCACTTGGGACGGAAGTAAGAGCACTTGGAAAGCCCCTTCTTCCGTCTCGATCCGGAAAGAAACCACCCACCATGACCAGTGTCGTACCTGCTTTCATGACTTCAACAGTGAGGAATGTTGTCACCTGAGCTACAGAGGAGGCGAGTCGCAGATGAGGTGTTACCAGAATCGGGCCGTGGAGCGTAAGCAACTAGCCTAGGTGGAATATAAGAAAATGTAGGAAGGAAAATAGAGCAAAAAAGAGTGAGAAGCAGGCGGGCCGTCCCTTTCATCCTTGTGACTCGTAGAACCATCCTATGCTTGATGTGACTATGGTTCTAAACTGCTGATTAATGCCCACGAGAAAAACGCGTCAGTCACGTTCAAGACGAGAGTGAACCAGAAAACGAGAGAGACATGAATTTCAAACATTTCAGCTTCTTCCAAGGTCTACACCATCAATAAACGGCGTGGCTACAAACGACAACAATCAAGTAAATCACACAGTCACCGTCCAACTAATTAGCACCGAAGGCTGCCCAGGTGAGGAATTAGGCCAGTCCGTCCCCTGGCAAGGTACACACATTCCTTTTACAATTTCCCACGATCATCTTACCACCCCCATCTGAAACAGTAGCTGTCGACAACATGCCAACAAGAGTTGCGAAGGAAGGACCACATACCGGTGATTGAAGTCTACCCAATGAAGGTTACTTAACGACGCCAGGCAGCCAGCTCAAACACCCTGGTGCAGTCCTGAAGACTTATTTAATGCCGGCTAATTACTGCTTATAATTGCATTTGGTTACAATTAGTTAGTAGTTAATTTCGTCCTATGTATAACTGGATGTGAGGGGAATTTATCGGCGCCAAAGGAGGATAAGGGCCTCTACAACCTAGGCAGTTCTGCCCTACCAATATCTCCCTGAATCTGTCTAGAATGATCGCTCGTTAGGGTATTTCACATCCTGACTTCATGGTTGCAAGATCAATCCTGGTTGACATGAGTTGCTTCTCTTTTCAGGAAAAGGAGCAACGTCCCAAAGTAGCGGCCTACCGTCACGGGGTGGGAAGTAGAGCGTATGATAGGCTGGTAACTGATAGACTGGCAAAAGATCCAGGAGTTGGAACTTGCCCCCTGTAGACTCGCAGTCCCGGCAACGGTTCGTCCGTCTATTTCCGGTTCCGAAGGAATAACTGAATACCCGACCTTAACATAGGCGGGGGAGAGCGTGTTCTTCAACCTGGTCACACGGTAGGGTACAGTATTTTCACTTGGGACAGAGTGTGTGTGCTTGTCACTTCCTTTCCACTCGCTTAAAAGTCAACACGAGCCTCGACCAGTGTCGAGTCTAAAGCCAAGGGCTCACGAATTACCCACGTTATCAGTGGGCCACAAGAAGGCAGGCCTACTGGTTGTAGAATATGTTTCCCAGAGACGGAAAGGAATTGTTGGAGGGCTCTAGAGCCCGTCAGAAGTTACCTTACGTTACATAACAGGTTGGCTATTCGCAAAGTGATTTTCCTCATAATTTTGAAACCTTGGATCCTCCTGGTCCCTCGCCCTTAAAACCGGTGTGTGCATAAACACACATTGAATGCAGAAGGGGTAAAACGGGGTTAGCAATAAATTTCGCCACTTAAATATATGATTTGTACTGCGATTTTGAAGTGGAGAACTCGACGGGCCACAAGAGGTCCTGCTAACTAGTTCCACCATTAACGCCCTCACGCCGATTATTTTAATTAAAACGATATTTCTAATTATAAAATGTGGGTGACTGGGGAAAAGAGGAATAGAGGGAAAAGAAGGTTAAGTGGGTTGAACTGAGGTGAATAAGTAAGATTGAGGAGCAGCATCCACGAGGGAGCCCGCCCCTACCCCAATATACAAAAGACTCCAAAATCAGCAGGCTACCTTTATGCAAGCAGTTGTTAAACAGACATTTCAAAATTAAATTTTGGTGTGTGCCAATTTGTTCAACAAGGAGGAGGATATTGGTGTTGGTGGGGTGCAGAAGGAAAAAATACCAGCCCTCCTTTCCTTACATTTACATTTAACCGATCTTAAATCTTTTAAAAAATATACTTTTTTTAAAAAAATAAACACCGCATATTTTGTGTAGTGGAGGAGCCTGTATACATCTAAAGTATAAAGGAAAGAAAAAAAAATGTTTTCGTATCGACATAATTAACAACTAAACGCAAACATATCCCCAAACGAGTACGAAAATGTAATAGCATCAAACTGTTTATTGTATATGTCGAGAGGTACAACAACTTTCCTAGAATAAAATTAAAATAAAACGTCCCATAACGTGCTCATTAATCAAACTTGAAGAAATAAATTCAGTTAAGTCCTTGGAATGCGAGACATGTACGGGCCTAGAGATATATGCGCACAATGGTACCATGCGGATAAAACCTTTCATCGTTTTGATTGATAATGTAAGATTCGTAATCGAACTTGTAGGTGGACCCGCCCCTCATTTTCCTCAGTTCCCTCACATCTTTTATCAACAACCAAAAAAATGAAAACATTTACCCTTTAGGTTCACATGACCCTCGCTCCTCGAATACTGAATGGTAAACTCACTGAATTAAATATGTATTATACTATTTGATTTTATTTAACGTCGATGTTTGCCGGTAACCCCATTTACCGGCACTAGAAGAATTTAGCCGAATTCTTGGGTTAGTAATGATTACTAACCCAAGAATTCGGCTAAATTCTTCTAGTAATGACCATTACTAACCCATTTCCCACCTACAGCATGGTCTGATACCCGTTTTTGTCCCACTACATGAGCAATCTGTTGGACGGCATTTTTACGTCGCCCCGCCGGCTACCAACCTAATGCAATGTTATAACTTATCCTATGCTTATTTACCGCCGGCGTGACCTTTCAGAGACATAGAAAAGGGCCAAAACTTTTTTAGAGCGGTGATAGAAGGGGGGCTGAAGGCAGAGTATATAGCTTTCAAGTAGAAAGGACAGAGAAAGAGTTTCCGGTGGCAGGAGTTTTCAGTATCTAGGTTCCCGCCTGCGGTCTGGAATATCCCTGTTGTTTATTGTTATTGGGCAATAGGTCAGACACCATGCAATATTATAACCAACAATGCATTAATTTACCTGCCAAAGTTTCTATTTTGGTTGTTTATATAATGCGAAGTTGGAACAAGTGAGGCAGGCCGGCATCACCACCACAGTTCCTGTGGGTTCCAGACGCCTGGCTGGGGTGCCCCCAGTCAAGAGCATGTTCAATGGGCCTACAGACCCGACCCTGCTACAGGCGGGATAAAGGTATGATGATGAGTTAAAATCCCTAGGATCAGATTCTAGAACTTTAGAGAAACAGATTCAGATATGACCTATAGGGTTAATGTAGGGTGGATGAAGTGGAGTCCTGTGTGATCGAAGGGTCCCAATAAAATTAGAGGAGTAATTCAACAGGGCAGTGGTTAGGCCAGCTACGCTGTATGGAGGGGACGGCGAATTGTGTTGGACACACCAGTTCTCGTCTGATCACTGAAGTTAAGCAGCGCAACCCCATCTAGTACTGACATGGGTGGCCGCTTGGGAAAACTGGGTACTGCTAATACCCAAAAATCGTCGCATTAGTGTAGTGTCTGTGCAGTCTCTGCATAAGAACTATGCTGTGGACGGGGCTCTAATGACCTTGTAGTTGAAGGGCCCTAAAACAACAACAAACAACAACAGTAATATGCTGTATGGATCATAGAGTTGGACAGTGCGAAAGAACCACGACAATAGAATGAGGGTAGCTGAAATGTGAAGGCTGCGGTGCATAGGTTCGGTGTCGAGAACAGACAAAATTAGGAATGAGTATATTAGGGGCAGCGTGGGGTGCAGGACACTGCTGGAAAGATGAGAGAGAGAGAGAGAGAGTATATTGAGGTGGCATGAACATATGGTGAAAAGTGAAGAGGAGGTGCTGGTTAGGTCTATGACAGGGATGGAGGTTACTGGAAGCACCCGGGGCAGAGGAAGACTTACGCAGACGTGAGAGCAGAGAAATGTCACGCTATTTTTTATACACAGAGCTCCCCTCCACCACTTTTCGTTTACCTTTCAGCATAATGATGACAATTTAATTTAACACTAGTAAATATACAACAGGTGAAATTTCACCTTTGCTACGCCATTTGCATAAAATTTAAACAATCCAGTCACCTGAAATTCACGAGGAAAAGAACAACATATCCAATATGGCAGCTCATCCATTAAAAGCCACGAAGTATAGCGCACTCATTGACTGCCTCTAGTTGTCGTACTACGCTCCTTAAACCCTACCATCACTATAATAACATCTTAAATTTAGTAACATAGTCTACATTGTCTTTCTCTTCTCTAGTGTGCCGTCTGAATCAATTAGGCCACATTAAAAAATCGTGTGGAGAGCCATCTTACAACGGGGTCAATCATAAATCACGGGTACGAGCAATTGTTATACGAGTGAGGAAAGGAAGTAAAATGAAAGGAGCAGGGAAAGGTGGCGGCTCGGACGAAACACTGCCGACGTTTTCGGGTACAATGAATACTTTAACCCTGACACGCGAACCGTAAATTCGTTAATTAATTTCTTATCCCCATCCGCCTTCCGTCCTCACCTTTTCTTGATTTAGTCATTAAACGTAAATTTATGAACTTAACTAGGAAATTAACGCGGTGCTTGACAACACTTACTACTCCTACTCTCGATCCACAAAAGGGGGGAACACAACTAACTAAATGGTGAAAAAGAAATTTTAGCGTTGAAATTGCCTGATCACGATGTTATCCTTCCACACAAGAATGTATCAACATCGTCAAGGTCTAGCACTAGCATCATGGTCTGTTGAAAACCCACTGAAACAAACGAGCAGTGATAACCACAAAATTGCGCGTGCAATGAAAACTACCAAAAATGCACGCGCGGTGAAAAGCTGGAAAATTCACGAGCATTGAAAAACGAAAAAATCCGCGAATAAATATATAAAGAGAAAATATAGCCTAATGGTTTGTTTGCTTGTTGGTGTTTCAGGGCACTTCAACTACATTGTCATTAGATCCTCGTCCACTGCGTAGTTCTAAGGCAAAGCGCAAAATGAGACGCACGGCTGGGGCCGCAGCGACACCACAGCAATCCAATGCACACATGCGGTGACATGTCGCCAGTACATATTTGGCAACTGTAAGGCAAGGCGCAAAATGAAATGCAGAGTGACGCAGGGTGTAGCAGCCCTGCGAAAATCTGCTAGCAGGCAATCACCGCACATTGAATCGCAGTTTTTCATCATACGTGCATCAAATAACAAGAGAACTTCTCTGCTTCGCACGGCTTTTTGCTATTGTCACGCCAATTTCACGCAGGAAACCGCAGGATTTCCGCAGGGTCACGTGGCGCAGGCACTGAGTCACGTCACCCTGCGACTTAACATGCCCAACTACATATTATCATGTGTTACAAAAATTTATAGTGAATCACCCTGTGTCACCTGCGGAGACTGCGTCTCATTTTGTGCTGGGCCTAATGCAGAGACTGCACAGACACTACACTAATGCGACGATTTTTGGGTATTAGCGGTACTCAATTTTACGGCATATTGGGTACTCCGAACGTCGTTGGGACTTGGGTAGCAAATGGACTCTCGATCAAAGCGTTCAGAAACAACCTAACAGTTTGCTCCCACAGTGCTACGAACAGTAGGGCCTACAAACGTTTGCAATAGGGCCTACTTGAACGCAAGTTCGACGTTGTTGTTATTGGAGGTGTTGTAGGTTCCTTCAACTACAATGGCGATTAGAGCCCTGTCCACTGCGTAGTTCTAATGCAGAGTCTGCACAGACACTACGTTATTACGACGATTGGGGTATTAGCAGTACCCAGTGCTCCCAAGCAGTTACCCATACTAGTACTAACTGGGGTTACGTTGCGTAACTCAATGGTGCGTGGTACGGTAATGGTGCGTCCAACGCAATGCAGCCGCTCGGGAAGTTATACAGTACTATGGTAAAGCCATCCAGGCTGGATAACTCAGAGTTGCAGACAGAATTACAAATGACTATATGAGCATGTCATGAAAACAGGGGAGGAGGAGCTGCTTAGGTCAGTACCAGGGATACCAGGATTTGCACCAAATTGAGGAAAATGAAGCTTGTAATTCCTATTACAGTGAAATTCGTTTAACACGAAACTGAAGGGACCAAAATATTTTGTCGTGTTAAAAGAATTTCGTGCTAAGCGATGCATGCAGAAACCCCATCATTGTTTTGTATGTCGTCATATTTTATTAATTGGATTTATTACGAAAAGTTACACTTGTAATTTTTAGTAATATAACCAACAAAGCATTAATTTACCTGCCAAACTTTCTATTTCGGTTGTATAATGCAATGTTGGAACGAGTGGGGTAGGCCAGCATCCCCCACAGACAACCCGACCAATATTCCTTTGGGTTCCAGATGCCTGGCTGGGGTGCCCCCAGTCCAGAGCAAGTTCATTGGGCCCACAGATCCGACAATGCTGCAGGTGGGATGAGGGTGTGATGATGATGATGTCTAAATGTTACACTCTTGGGTATCATATTAGATTCAATATTTCCAATTTAAATAAGGATGTAGGCTACACATGCATAATTTAACAAAAAAGCCTAAAAGAATTATTGTTTTTGGGATAAAATGTGATTTTTTGCAGTGTCTTTTTGAGCATTAATTGTCAATAACAAGGCCCCCCTCCCCATAGTTTGAAAGGTTTGTCAACGGTATGCCTCTACCATCCCGAACCCAGGCTGTAATCTAGCAACAGTGGCAACCATTGTTTATTTGTTTAGTTTAACGAAAACTCCGGTATATGTTGTGGGAACGGCGAGTTGCGTTGGACACACCAGTTCTCGTCTGATCACTGAAGTTAAGCAACACAAGCCCAGTTAGTAATGACATGGGTAGTCGCTCGGGAAAGCTGGGTGCTGCTAATACCCAATAATCGTCGCATTAGTGTAGTGTCTGTGCAGTATATGCATTAGAACTATACAGTGGACGGGTCTCTAATGACCTCGTAGTTGACGGGACCTTAAACTCCAACAAACAAACAAACAATCCGGTATATGTTGTATATCCAGTATTTTGTTAACTGAGAAGGAAAATAATTTCGTGTTAAGCGATTTTTGTTTCGTGTTAAAAGGAAATAAAATGCATGAAATTACATAGTATTTTGTCCGGACCACAGTGTTATTTCGTGTTAACCGTTATTTCATGTTGAGAGTGTCCGTGTTAAACGGATTTCACTCTGTATCTAATCCAACTGAGCTTTCTCTGGTCTCTCCACTGCTAATTTCGCCTAACAGGGCTACAACCCTACAATCACGTATAAATCAATTTGCCAGTGAAATAACAAATGGGGATGGATGTAACTCCAAGATAGACACAGAAAGTCCGTTCACCCAGGGTTCCGCGATCGGGCCAATAGGAAGCATGCATGACTCTAACTCATGATTGCAGATTCAATCTTGGTCAAGATAGGTGAGAAAGGGGAAAACCCCAAATGTGCACTATCACGAATGGAAAAATAAAATCTTGGTCCCATGTGAGGGACAGAACCCTACCCCCTCAATGAAGTATGTGAATATCCCATGGGATAACAGGTGCTCACCCTCTGGCATCAGAAAAGCTGTTGTTAAATACTGTAACTCAATAAACGATCCAGAAATTCTGCCAGTTGCCACATTTTCCAGTTCTTTCCAGTATCGACAGTTTCATCTTTTCATCAGTGGCAAGACAGGGACTTATACGTCAGTCGGTGCCTTGAAGACGTCACACAATCGACCTGAACAAAGAACGGAACCTGTGCACCCCGTGAAACGCAAAATGCATAATCACAAGGCCGGTTTCAAAGACCTGAGATGGGAAAGAGAATTGAAACCTTAAGCAAACATTTGAAAGAAATACACTCACATATCCTCCCCCTACCTTCTGATCTGTCTCCCCTAGCATCCAAGGATAACAACATAGCCAAATTTTACTTGTTGACACACTCATCATCCAGCCAAACGGTCAATCAGAACAGCGGTCGTTGGAAATTACCAGCTATCGACCACACCCCTGGTAACCTACAGTCAGACCTGTCCTCGCCGTCCGACATCGATCAGCACATTCTTTCCTAGACGACTCATTAAAACAAAAGCATTCCTGACAGTACAGAGGACGGGGAGGGGTTATGTGATAGGGGGAGGGAAGTGACGAGGAAGCCTGACTGCTATGTTCCCAGATGACCATCTAAGGAGAAAACTAATACGGTGACTGGATATCTTTCTCATCTTAGTCCTGGACAAAGTAGCCCCTTCTCGGCCCGCGCTCTCTCTCTTTCTATCAACTTCTCAACACCCTCAACACCCGCCGCCCAAATTCTGGTGTCCTGAATCTTGTAATCATATTTTTTTTTTACTGCATCAAAGGTGTCCATGGTGCGATAGCCAATCCCAATAACTTCCCATAGTGATCAAAGTGATTTATCTACATGCCAATCGAAAGATTTTAGCAGTTTCACATACCACGAACCATCCAAGGTCTTGGGAGTGAGCGTGAGCATGACAGGGTGAGGGTGGCATGAAGCGAGGTGCCGATTTTATGGAAAGCCCAGAAATGGACGGAAGGTGGAAAGGAAATGTTGCTAACATACCACACAGACACATTCGGTAACCCTTTCTCTATCTCTTTCTACAACACGTAATAATAAATAATAGATCATAAATTGAGTGAATGAGGGAGGAGCGGGCTAACAAATCAAGAAAATGACGCATGCGCAAGCAAGTACCTTGTAAAAATTGGGGGAAAACACTAATCATCTCTTTCTCGCTTTTGACAAACACTAGTTCTTGGTCGGAATCGAACCTGCATAAGTTTCTCTTTCAAGGACCGAAAGAGGAGTCTGTATCCAAAGGAGTCTCACGATTCCTAGGTTTATCCTTGAAAACGTCAGGGTGGGATGGAGCAGGGAGTGTACATCCCACCGGGTGGAAAGTAAAGCTTACACCTCCCCTCCCGAATGGTATGTACAATGTCTCCACTTCACGTAGACTCGGACAAGTTGGAGAGGGTCACCTTTCCCCTCCTCCCTGCCGTCATTAAATGACCTACGACGTTAACAGACTGACAAAGCCAAGAAAATTCCAATGAGAAGCATTAGGGCCGGAGAAAGCGGGCGTTTAGAACCCCCTTCAACCGCTACATCCTACACTTAGACCTACTTTCCGTACTATCTACTTCTGAAAGTAATTTGTTGAAACCAGGAAGAGGGGGGGGCGAACTCTTATACAGACTCTCTCCTAAATTTGAACCCGAAAAGCTAACACTCTGAATCGACGATGAAGAAGCATGACATTCACTAAGATTTGAACCCGAGCCACAGGATTCTCAAACAATCCTTTTCCGCCTTCTCCACACCACAACATTCCTACGGCGCAGTTATTCAAGTGGACCACTTAAGAGGTGCAAATACTTCAGAGCAAGTCCAAATTTGACGGACAACCAGTCCGGAAGGGGTAAAGAAATTGAAAGCGAACGTTTTAAGAAGTTGCTTAAAGAGATAAGGTGAAGTATGTAACAGGCTGACCACAGCACCTCTTCAGTTCTAAGTGCCTAGGTTTGGCTCCTTCTGCCCAAGTCAGTAGCTTTTTCCTCGTTCACTATAACTGGAAAGGGGCTTTAAAACAGGGGCGGAGCAATGCAGCAATTGCGCCCCCTCAGTGCCTCAGTGGGGCGCAACTAATGGGACACTTTTGCATTGCTATCCCCATTTCTATACTGCCAGTCCAACAATTGCAGTCCAATCTGTAGTTGGCTAAGCCACTGAAGACAGGACATTGTCTAACAGGCAGGAGAGGACCTCTTGTAATTGCTAGCTAGATTTATACTACGGCATTTTGAATATTTAAAAACATTTGTGGCGCACTTATTTTGAAGTGTTCCCCCTTGATTCGCTCCTGGATCCGCCACTGCCAATTTTGCTGTTGTTGGTTAAGGTTTTAGGGCCCGTCGACATCAATGGTCAGTAGAGCCCCGCCATTGCCTAAAAGTATAGCTGAAGTAAAATAAATCGAGGTGCTGTTGATGTTTGTTTGTTGAGAGGGAGAATGGGGCCCTGAACGGATCTTGAATTGGGGATAATCAGGGTGTAAAGACGGTTGGTTTAATGATAAGGTGAAAAAGTGAACTAGTCCGAGTAGGGAAAGAGCAGTAAAGCATTTTGATAGGGTTTGGCTAGCCCACCCCAAAAGGTGATTTCAGTCCATAAATTTTATCACATAAATTTCTTTTTTTTTTTATCATTTCTGCGTTGGTGGGAATTAACAGCAACAAATTGCACTCTGGAAGCGACATAAATTTCCCATCTTGAATGTAGTCGGAACCGCCTAACATCAGACATGATTGTTAATTATCAGCTAAGTAGAGAGATTCCAGAAGTGGACTGGCCAAAAAGGTTTGATAGTTACCAGCGTGAAATTTATGGTGTGCGGGGGTGGTGTTGTGGCGGAGGTCCGGGGTGTGGAGGTACGGTAATGAGAAGAGAGCGAGAGACTTTCAAATATTAAAATACAGTATAGTATAAAAGGGCGTCGCAGTACAGATAAAATACGACATTCTTTAAATCATTTTTGTGGTCATCATTTTAATAGTTTAACAGAATTTGAGTGTGCGACTAAAGAATTTGGTCAACGTGGAAAAAAGTGAGGGAGTGGGAGGATGAAAGCGAAATGAACGAGAGACTTAAAAGGTCTGGTCAGTCAATATTTCACATCCCATTTCTTGATTCACGCTTCTTCCTTTTTCACTTTATCATTTTAAGTATAAAGTTATGTCCAAGAGGCTATCAGATTTGTCATTTTCACGTGTCCGTGTACTAGAGGTCAGACAACTAGGACTCCATCCCCTTCCCCACCTTATCCATTGATCCTTATCCCACTGGGGCACATGGGTGACCTGTTGGACGGGCTGATCTGATGCCGTAATCATTCGGACGCAAGGGAGGGGGGAGTTTTACTCTCTCCTCTCCTAATCCGTTTCCCGCCTATGGCAGGGATTTTCCGCAGCTGGTTGCCGACCAAAGCTGCAACCCCTATGCTTATTTATCGCCGGTCTACTGTTCGTTGGAGCGTTTTACCGACGCCCGGGGGCGAGCTGCAACCCCTGGAAATGTTGCCTCATCTTCCCATTGCATAGTGGAGAGGGTCTTTTTACGTGCAAAAGCCGTCGTACACCACACGGGACCTCGATTTTTACTTCTAATCCGAAAGAAGACACACTCAGAGGTATTTCTCTTGCCCGAAAGAAGTCAATCCACCTCGGTCCAGTAACGAACCTAGAACCACTGACGCGGTTATCGAGCACGCTACCCATTTCGCCACCGAGGCGGGATGGCGGCTTTACTTCTCATCACACGGACGAAGCAATCGGGGTTTCTCTCTCTTTCGCCCGAGAAAAGCCAATCCACCTCGATCCAGTACCAAACTTGGAATGAATCACTGACGCAGTAGTCGGGCACGCTTCCACTGAGCCACTGAGGCGCGTTGGACTACTACCACTTCAACAGCAAGAGGCGATGTCTCCACAGAGGAACGAAGGTCCCGGAATGTAGGTTCCATCCTGATTTAGATCACAACGGTGTTTTTATGGAAGTCCACACGAAAGTTCGGGCTTTCCATTTCAGAGTTTAACAGTGCGCATATTGCCCAGCCTCACCAATTACGATGAGACAGAACCGGCTTCAATCTCCTGTCCATCAATAAACCATAAATAAAGTCCAGCGATCTCCCTCTTGAATCTTACACCTGCGAACTAACGACGATTCGTTATTATCACCATCACCACCACCTTATCGTCCATCTTTCACATACCAAGTCGAATGATGCACTGACCTGCAGCAAGAAGCGAGGGGACAAGGATTTTGGCGGAGATAGGGCGAAGAGGGAAAGAGAATCAGACCAACCCACTCAAACTTTTACTATCCTCAAGAAATGTCCCTCTAAAGGCTCCTCACCTCTTTCAACGTTAAGAAAATGCACGTAAACTATGAACGACCCTTGAGACGTTGGAAGCGAACAAGAAAGAAGGTGGTATGGCAAATGGACAACGTTAGCATTTGAAACACGTTGAAAAAAGAAGAATGGTCCAATGTTGAACAAGGTGCAGGAGCAAACATATACCTGTTCAGGTGAGAGAGAGAGAGAGAGATGGACTTGATTACTCGCTTCTACGAGCTTTAAATTGCGAAAAAGGGGTGTGAGAGAAATGTTTTTCGCTCACCGGTTATCTTATAAAAGATTTCTTCTGCATATATTTAAGAAGTGTATTATTTATACACATCCAAGGTTGTGTGATTGATGGGACCAACCGATAGAAAAGGTGTGTGTATGTGTGAGCGGTTTTGTCGACAGGTATCAAAATGTGGGACAACTTTTGCACCTCTCCATTCATTCATCTACTAAAAGTGCACCAACTACACTGCCCAAAGAAAAAAGTCAAAAACGCACGAGCTTTTCGACGTGGAGTTCGTGCACAGCTATACCGCCAGTCGTCGGCGCTATGGTCAACACTTGTCTCCGCGGTCATTATTTATGCCGTCATGTCAACCTTAGTTCATTTAACGCCGGCCTGTCAGGCCTGATAACCCGACTAGAAAAGGTTATTTCAGCCAAGATACCGTATGACACCGTATGGCTTTAATTCCTACATGGGATGGAAGGCCCATTCCCATCGGCCAGGTTAAACATGTGACCATGGCGTCCAGAATCATTAAATGAGTTATCAGGGTTTCCTACCCCGACAACACTTTTTCCAATTCAGGTGTTTAGGGCATTATCATTCGATTTA
>JAAFCE010001036.1:49723942-49746317 GCA_013389805.1 Trigoniulus corallinus | reverse complement strand
AATCTTTCCGCTTTCTCTAACCTTTCCTTATCCCTCTCGCTTGTCAATCTTTCATTTTTCTTGCCGTCCTCTCCTCTCCCTCTCTTGCTCCCAATCTCCGCCTCCTTCTACTACTGTATCGATCTCTGCAACCCGTCTCCCTATTTGTCTACTTCCGTTTTCCTGGGCATTCCGATAATAATTATTACCCCCGGACTTGTAGTTCCATATCAGCATTAAACAACAAGCTCCTTTAAAGTTCCACGGTTCAAAGCCGACCACTCGTCCTTGCAGAATATTAATATGTTTTAATGGTCTACCTGTAAAAATTATTTTTTTAAGTTCTGAATCTAACCTGTAAAAACATTTCTCGCTTTAGCAATTTAAAGGTTTTGAGATCATCTTTGCATCGTGATTAATGCAACAAAAAATGTGTCGCCAATGTACCTGTTTCCTATCTTCAAATCCCATCCCAACAACGACAACAATACCAATCAATAATATCACGGAGGCGCTGCCCTCGAACGGAATTGCCAATTAGCAAGATGACCTTCATCAAACTACTTCTGCTGCCACATTCAAAAACGATCATTAGATATTCACTATTTGATTTAAAATACAAAGAAAAACAAAAGGACATTGATCTAATTATATTATTTGTACACGAAAGTGTCATTACAATCGAAAAAAAAAAAACAAATTTCGACGAGTTTCCCTCTCCCTCCTTCAACTTTTTTGCACCTTAACATTCATTTCACTAACGGTTTGGTTGAATGTATTTCGCGAGTTTGGAAAAATAAAATGCACCAATTAGCATTAATACAAACACTTTCTGACCAGATGACAGGGGACTAAGAATGTCGAAATGTGGTCAACAAAATTCCTTGCATATCTTCAAATGAAATCAATTTAGATTCAGTTCAATGAGAACCTGTTGACGTCAGAGGATAACAACGATTGTGTTTTCAATTTCAACTAAACTACAGTACTTGATTAATTTGCAATAAATGACCCACGATTTGAAGATAAACGAGCAGGAATGGAAGAGAAGAAGGGCAGGGGTGAAGAAGGCTACAGGTGAACAAGCAGTAGCATTTCACTCTTCATTAACTACATTTCCTTTTGATAGGAATCAGGACCGAATCTACGCGTGCTGAGGACAGAAATCAAGCTACTACTGATACGGGCAGTCGACCTAATTCTGAAATCCCTCTGCTTATTTACCGTCCGTCAATTTTTCTTCCATGGGGCACTTTCCATTCACGGACGCCTGGAGGTGCGAGTAAATACAGCTGAATTTTTTTGCGGATCTACTCGTTGTATGTGGAAAGCGGGCAGGTGACATCATATTATACACGACACGGGCTGACTGCTCTACATCCCATCCGACAGGAAGGCGCATTCGGGGTCCTCCCTCTCTCTCGCAAGCTATCCCACCTCGATTTTGTAGAGCGACTCATTACGAAGGACATACCAGTTCTCGTCGGATCACTGAAGTGAAGCAACGCAACCCAAGTAAGATGGGTGGCCGCTTGGGAACACTGAGTATCGGGAACACCCAAAAATAGTCGCAACAGCATAATGCCTGTGCAGACTGTGCATTAGAACTATGAATTGAGCGGGGCTCAAATGACCTTTGTAGTTGAAGGGCCCTAAAACACCAACAAATCAATCAATCGATCTTGTATCGAACCCGTACCCATTGACGCATTAGTCGGGGGCAGTATCTCTGCGTCATTGAGATGGGTCAGGTCACAAGCCAAACAACCTGCCGAAAGTTACTGAGGCCAACGATGTAAGGGTGAAAGGTCACAGTGGTATCATCTCCGTGAAAAGAAGATGGTCAGCAGTATACGGTTATCGGCGATGAGGTGAAGATGAGGCACTTGTGCACAGCAAGTAGACATTAGTGGTGAACGTCGACGAAGACGATACAGAGGCAGCAATACGATACGAGGCCAAATGAGGCAAATGCGCAAGCTCAATTGCTGGTCTGATTTTCGTGAGCATGCACAGTTGCCTCATTTGGCCTCGTATCGTATTTCTGCCTCTGTATCGTCTTCGTCGAAATGGGCAACTACGCATGCTCACCAAAAGCAAACCAGCAAGTGAGCATGCGCAGTTGCCCATTGCCGCCTCGTATCGTCAACATTCACCACTAACTCTTTATTGACGTTAAGATAGAGGGTCGAATATCTGCGATAGGCAAGGGTAGGCCTACCAGTCAAACTTACAGGCGAGTGAAAACTAGCAAATAAGATTATAATCTCATCGGTGGGATACGGGTGTCATGACTGACGAAGTGAGGATGAGACGCCATCTTTAGATGACGTCATTTTGACAAACCGCCGCCATTCACTGGAAAAGTCACAGGATAAAAAAATATATGGCACGACCTAGATTCAATAGAGATATAAACGAGGGTGATGCGATGATGATGATGATGATTAGTTAATTGGAGAAATGAGTGACAATTTAACGATATTTTCCTTTTGTTTTTCTGAAAATTGAGGCGAAAATTAGTGAAACCTAAGTGGAAAAGTTTAACCAACCATCTTCAAGTCGACACCTGAGCCATTACTCATAAGTTTTATGAAGGATGACGACCACGATGATGATGATGATTTAACTATCTCATCAAATTTAAACTATATATAATAAACACCTTATGAATGTGCAACAACCTAATCAAGGTGAAACGTTACCAGTTAATTTGAGCAACTCAGAAAATTATATGTATTCTCTCTCCCCCTCCATTTCAGAAAAATTGAAAAACCGTTGACACAAACAGGGATGAAAGGGGTACAACAACATTAAAGTTAACCAAAAAAAGACAAAAACAACCCACCCTTGCAATACACGCCTCGAAGTGATTATTTGTAAAATTATTAATGCGTAATTTCTTGATCTAGTTCTCAGATTACTAATAAGATAAAAATAAAGATGGACTATATTCAGTTATTCACCTGATAATTTCTTCTCCAAAAGACGGCTACCACTTCTACACTTTAGTAATAACCATAATAATACCAGTAATAACTACCATCATCGTTTTTGCAACATTTGATGAGCTCCTTTGCGAGTACAAAAAGGTTAGATGACTAAAGTAGATACCATGCATATACATTGTGATGAAAGGGTTAGTGGGACGAATAAACAAACACGATGGTTGAAAATTTAAAAAAAAAACCCCAATACACTCGTACAAACATTGACGTATCTCCTAACCCTGTTTCCCCTCTAAGGTAGGATCCAGTATCCATTTGTCCCATTTGAACCGCAAGAAGAGGGGACTCTGCGTCAGTGGTTCCAATTGTTTGTTTTTGTTTTAGGGCCCATCGACTACAATGGTCATTAGGGCCCAGAAAGACAATCATCATGGTGGGGGTGTAAATGGCCTTCCCACCATGATGACAATAAATAAGGGCAAAAGCCCACTAAAAAAAACACGTACAAAAGGCGTCAGTGGTTCCAAGTTCGATCCTGGAGGACCGAGGTGGATGGCTCACTTCGGGTGAGTCTTGCCACTATCCAGCGCACCTTCCGTCGGATGAGAAGTAAAGCCGCGACCCCATCTGCTGCTTACGTGCAAAATATAGGGCCTTACGTGTAGGTCGGCAAAATTTCCTAGATGTAATTATCCGCCCCAACAAAGAATTCCTTATTCAGTCTGCAACAGGATCTGGTCTGCGGGTTCTAGCTCTCCACTCCCGGCTATCTTCCCACTGGTTTTTTCTTGTTTCGTTGGTGTTTTAGGACCCTTCAACAAAAATCGTCATTAGAACCCCGTCCATTGCGTAGTTCTAATGCAGAGTCTGCACAGGCCCCACGCTGTTACACCAATTTGGATATTAGCAGCACCCAGTGTTCTCAAGCGGTCACCCATGTTAGTACTATCTGAGCTTACGTTACTTCAGTGATCAGACGCGAACTGGTGTATCCTACGCAATGCAGCCGCTCTCAAACCACTGGGCATCCGCAGAGTAGGGGGAGCAAACGGGGCACGGGCCCTCAACGTGGAATTAAAAAATGCTTTCGAATACACCAGGGGTGGCTAACCTATGGCACGCGTGCCAGGGATGAGACGCAGAAAAATATTGCTGGCACGTGGCATGCATATACCGTATGCAGGGTAACCTATATAAAGCCAAAACAATCGATTGGTGGATTTTTTTTCCTGGTGTTTTAGGGTCTTTCAACTACAAAGATCAGGCAGAGACTGCACAGGCACTACCCTAATGTGACGATTTTGGGGTCTTAACAGCACAAAGTTTTCCCAATCAGCCGCTCATGTTAGCACCAGCTTGGTTTGCATTGCTTAACTTACGTGATCAGACAAGAACTGGGTGTCCAACGCAATAAGCCGCTCCCAATCGATTGTTAGAATTTCACTTTCCTGTAACAAACCGGAAGTAGGGGCACCCTACTGCTATTCCTTGTTTGTTGGTGTTTTAGGGCCCTTCAACTACAAGGCCATTAGAGCCCCGTCCACAGCATAGTTCGTATGCAGAGACTGCACAGACACTACAGTCTAAACTAATGCGATGATTTTTGGGTATTAGCAGCACCCAGTTTTTCCAATCGACCACCCATGCTGGGGTTGCGCTGGTTAACTTCAGTGATCAGGCGAGAACAATTCGCAAGAAATTCTGCTTTTTACATTTTTGTCACGCCAGCAGAAATAGGTTCGCCACCCCTGGAATACACAAACCCATCCGGTTCTTGGAACATTCAAAGCATTGCCTACCACCATGAAAATATTACTGCTGAACGCAATTGAACCCCGGGAAACTTTAGCCCCAAAGATTGTCTCATTTGTGTGTGCGTGTGTGTCTTGGGGGAGGGGTGAACCAGAGGTATTATCCCGTTAGTGGACAACACCAGGATGAATTCAACTCAGTAGCGGGCACCAACCTAAACCAATTCGCGCAAGGTAGTACAAACAATCAATGAATAACCACATTCTGTTATGGGACGTCCTGATTAACTATTCTACAAACCTCACACATTTACATGAATAGGTAGAAGATTCTAGATCTTCTTCGAGTTTCTAGGGTGCATTGAGTACATATTCAGCTTGAATTTTAAATTAAATTTAGGGTTTCCAATTTTTTTCCTAAAAGGTGGCAATTATACCCACACTGATCGACAGGAGAAAGAGGGAGATGAGTGAAGGGCAGACTAGGAAATTGTAAGAAGAAAGAGAAAGAGAGGGTTGAAATGTAAGGAGCAAGACGTCGAAAATAAAGATGCTCTGTCATTACCAGATGTATCCTAGATTGAATCAATACCATCAATGTCTATTGCGTTTACTAAAAAATATCCTAGAAGACGATTGAGTTTAAGACGAACATGTTTTCTTAAATAAAAATAAACAGAAATCATCGTCCAATCACAGAAACGAGCCAAAAAAAAGAGATACGGTCGATTTCTTAAAGATGTTATCGACAGTGAAGAAGGGAGATGAGTAGGAGTGAAGGAAAGGGGGGAGAGGAGACAAGACAGTAGGAAACAGAAGGTTAAAATGGATCGTCCTGAAATAAATAACCCAAAAAAAAGAAGAAAAAAGGGATGGACAGACAAAGAATTATTTCTTATCAACAACTAGCATATTGAGATTTATAAGTGTGTAACACGGACATGACTTCCTGACCGAAAAAAAAATGAACTACTAAATACACGCACTATTAAAAGATGACACCTGCGGAAATGGTCGAAACTAATCAGAGCACCTGCATCATAGCAGGTGATTCACTCAATTTTACCCAAATTTCACGATCATTAAATGAAGCCACATTCTCTCTTTCCTCCCTCTTATTCTGTCTCCTTGAAATTACACCTGAATATAATTACTATTATTTCGGTTGCTGCTGTTTTTCAGCTACTATGGTTGTGTGCAATTAATAAAATACCTGCTACATCTTTTAATTGCTGAAAATAAACAGACAAAACAAAGACGGAGGGGGAAGGAAGGCGAGGGATGGCAAGAAGGGGGGTGCAAACAATGACAGGTACTGCAAAGTGTATCAAATGTGTTTAATAAGGATAGCAGTAGGAAGAGTTACAAAATTTAATCTGACAGATAATATTTTTAAGAAATGTAAATAATTATACCATGAAAAAAACCAACCCCTTTATTTTTGGAGATGTGTGCGTGTTTTTTAATTACACTTCTAATACGCCTAATTAATTTAAATTAACCCTCTCTGGCTGATTAAAAGAGCATCTATTTCATATATTTATAAGAAATTTAGGACACGATTTACTTAGAAGCGTATAATTGGTTTGAAAAACAAAACCAAAGACTATCTCCATCTTCTCCAACCTTGACAAAAACACTAATACGAAATAGGACGGGGCACGACTGTTTAGGAATGAGACAGGACAAAACAGGATACGACAGGGTCACAGGACACCCCAAAGAAACGATGGTGGACAGCTTGGGAGGGTGAAAAACGGCATAAGAATAATACGAGAGAGCATGGGACGAAAAAAGACAGGATGGGACGGGATGAGATAGTATACGAACAGTTCGGTTGTTGTTGTTTGTTGGTGTTTTAGGGCCCTTCAATTACAAGGTCATTAGAGCCCCGTCCACAGCATAGTTCTTATGCTGAGACTACACTAATGCGACGATTACTGGGTATTAGCAGTACCCAATTTTCTCAAGCGGCCACCCATGTCAGTACTAGCTGGGGTTGCGCAGCTTAACTTCAGTGATCAGACGAGATGTGTCCAACGCAATTCGCCGCTCCTGAACAATTCGGGATATCATGGACCGGAACGAGGCAGCATGGGAGAGGGACAAGGCAAGATGGGTCAGTCACAGCGAAGGAAGCAGACAGGAAGGGACGGGAAGAGACGAGATTGGATGGAGGAAGAAAAAAAGGGACAGGGGAAGACAAAAAGGGAAGAGACGAGACGCGGACGGAAGAGATGAGAGAAAAAAAAGGGTTAGTTTCTTACCCCCTTTTCGTTTTTTTAAATAAAAATTTCAAATTGCAATTACATTGAAATTTATTGCGAACCATTAAATTCGGCGGTATTGCTTTTAAGTTTTAGACTAGATGACATATTACATCCTCTAGCTCATCATTTTTAAATTTATACATTTTTTCACCAAGAATAATTAGACTCTCCGCATTGTAAATCGCAGTTTGAAAGAGACCACAAAACAACTGCAGGTCTTTAACTCATAAAATAGACGAAATGACTAACCAAACTGGGGCAGCATGCTCATTCAAACAGGTAAATACGGTGTTCTCTTAGAAAAGCGGCCTGCTACTGGTGTCCCAACTACAGGACACATTCCACGAATGAAACTCACTCACCAGTATCAACGTCATGACCCCCTACAACTAGGACTTTCACCCACTCCACAAATCTATTCTTCCCTGTATTCAATTGATACTCTCGGTGGCGACACGTTCCCCATAGTTCTACTTCCGGTTTCTACACTACTTGAGACAGAGGTAACTGGCTTGCGAAAAATAGCGTAGAAGACCTACCTGAAGTGCTCCATGATGTAAGATTTGGCCAGTCAAACGGCAAACTTTAAATCACTCTCCCTCCCCTCCCCAGTGTCCGCTTTACATGTATGCGAAGTAAGCCCGATCATGGGGTGCCGAAACTTGTATATTTGGTCATCTGCAGTATATAACATATAATCCTTTCTGTAGGGGCCCATGCTATCCTGCTGTCCCGTTTATCCTTAATCGGGCAGTGTGACGGGAAGCGGTGTATTGCGTTGGACACACCAGTTCTCTTCTGATCACTGAAATTAAGCAACGCAGCCCCCGTTAGTACTGACATGGGTGGCTGCTTGGGAAAACTGGGTACCGCTAGTATCCGAAAAATCGTCGCATTACTGTAGTGTGTGTGTGTGTGTGTGTGTGTGTGTGTGCAATCTATGCATTAGAACTACGCAGTGGACGGGGCTATAATGACCTTGTAGTTGAAGGGCCCAATAATCCGCTGCGGTGGCGTAGTGATTAGCACGCTCGGCAACTGCGTCAGTAGTTCTAGGTTCGATACTGGACCTACGGGGGTTGGCTTCTTTCGGGCGAGAGAAAGGCCGCGAGTGTGCCTTCATTTGGATGAGAAGTAAAACCGAGGTCCCGTGTTGGCGTACGATGTCACTTGCACGTAAAAGAACCCTCTCTACTATGCAACAGGTAGATGAGGCAAAATTTCCAAGTGTAGGAGCTCGCCCCCTGGTGTCGGTAGCATTCCCCAACAAACACTAGACCGACGAAAAATAAGCTTATGGGGTTGCAGCTTTGGCCGGCAACCGGCTGCGGAAAACCTATGACCAATATATCGCCCTTGTGTCCATTCAAAGGGACAAGATGGGTACCCGACCCTGCCATAAGCGAGAAAAGGATTAGGAGTCGTCTTTTATTTTGCCTTCCTGTAGGGGTCCATGCTATCCTGTCAGTCTAAGGAACGATGTATCCATAATCCAGCAGTGTGACGGAGAGCGGCTTATTGCGTTGGACACACCAGTTCTCGTCTAATCACTAAAATTAAGCAACGCAGCCGCAGTTAGTTAGTACTGACATGGGTGACTGCTTGGGGAAACTGGGTACTGCTAATACCCAAAAATCGTCGCATTAGTGTAGTGTCTGTGCAATCTCTGCATTAGAACTACGCAGTGGACGGAGCTATAATGACCTGGTAGTTGAAGGGCCCCAAAACACCAACAAACCAACGAAGCCGGCAGTGTCACACACTATCTCTAATCAGTGATCAAAAGGCCAATTCAGTTACTGTGGTTGAGGGTCACTCAAACAGCGTTGGTGCCCAGACATGATTGCACCTCTAAATAATGCCGAATTACATAAAGCATTTCTCCAACTGAAACTGAGGTCGTGAAATCACTGATATTTTTTCACAATTTAAAATTTGCAACCAACAAAGTTTCAAACAAGTTTCAAAAACAAACGCCATTTAGCTGAATTTCAGGAAGTGAAACTGCACCGCAGTTCAGCATACAGTCAGTATATGCTCACAGTGCAACAATTTCAGATTATAACGAGAAAGGAAAAGGACGTTATTAATCTTATTTTTGTCAGTTCAGTTTTTAAAAAAAGAGGAAAACAAAGATTTAAATACTTAAAACTTACACTTATCAATTGAAGCTGGCCAAAGGAAAAAAAAGCAACGGTCATTAAAATGTCGGTAATATTTTAGATTTATACTTTTAATTTCAATACGAGATTGCCGAAACCAGTTGATAATTGTCAAAATACTCATTAATCGCGTTCAATAATTTTATCAACGGGAGCGTTCACAAAACACGCTCCACATGATTAACTTCAACCTTTCACTGTCTTTATTTTTAAATAAACTCCAACCAAAATGGGGTGAGCCACATTTTTCACAACTTTCAAACCGCAATAAAAGTGAAACAAATTTTTTTTCAACGATAATAAAACTATATATGTATAATAATCGTATTATTATTATGATTTTATTCACACATACCCATAGAATGGAGATCTGATTCGTTGAACAGGTACAATTTTAGACATGCAGTTTCTTCTGCCCCCTTGTGGCCCATCCCTGATACTGTTTCTCCTTATCGGGACAAGTTAAACAAGGTAGAGTCATCAACTTTCAATCTTTGTACCACCATTCAGAAACACGTTCAAACGCTGACCAGTTGAAAACGTCCAAAATGGGAATAAATGGCCTTCAGCCCTTTTTCGGACCAAGACCTACCTGATTTGGACCCAACTGAAGTGTGATCCACTACAATGTTCACTACCAGAGACCTCTTACATATTCTTAAATGACAGATGAGGTAGCAGGACATCAATTCTTGGGCAGAAAAACACCATGAGCCTAAAACCGGAATTTAGAAAGTTTGAAAAAGTGAGGAGGGAGATTTTATATCGTTGGTGTTTTAGGGCCCTTTAACTGCAAAGGTCATTAGAGTCCCGTCCATTACATAGTATTAATGCGGAGTCTGCACAGACACTACGTTTTCAAGACGATTTTTGGGTATTCCCAAGCGGCCACCCACGTTTGAGAGCGGCTTACTGCGAGGGACGCAAATGCCGCCGTATACCACAAGGGACCTCAGATTACTTCTCATCCCAAGGATGGCACACTCGGGGCTTCTCTCTTGTCCGAAAGAAGGAGCGGCAAATTGCGTTGGACACACCAGTTCTCGTCTGATCACTGAAGTTAAGCAACGCAACCCCAGTTAGTACAGACATGGGTGGTCGCTTGGGAAAACTGGGTACCGCTAGCACCCAAGCATCGTCACATTAGTG
Organism: Trigoniulus corallinus; assembly: GCA_013389805.1. Taxonomy (NCBI): domain Eukaryota; kingdom Metazoa; phylum Arthropoda; class Diplopoda; order Spirobolida; family Trigoniulidae; genus Trigoniulus; species Trigoniulus corallinus. The sequence goes on along the minus strand of JAAFCE010001036.1, from coordinate 49,736,058 downwards.
TAGTGTCTGTGCAGTCTCTGTGTTAGAACTACGTAGTGGACGGACTTCTGTTGACCTTGTAGTTCAAGGGCCCTAAAACATCACTTGCTGGCGTGAGAGAGAGAGGGAGAAAGTTGTTGCCGTGATTAGAAAATGACCTGAAGTTCCGTATGTTTGTCCTAGGACCGTATGTCCTAGTTTTCAAGATCTTCGTCAAAATCTCTTTTCTCCAGGTTTTGTTAAGGTCACTTCGGGAGAGGGGGGCAATGTGAATTGACGGAAACTCTATGGATATGAACATCACGTTTAGGAATAAAATCTTCAAATAGTGCGGGCATTTCAGGTCATCTGATGAGGACACAATTCATAAAATATGGAATTCTTGGTTATTTCAAGTTTTTCCCTGGAATGTTCCCGTTTCTGACTGATGGGCACGTTGCAAAAATGCCTTTCATCGAAGTTTTACTGTTTCGGACTGCTTTCTGGGTTAGGTTAGGTAAGATGGTTATTTGGTTTTTTTAAGTAATGCCTTCAGTACCTACATGAGGGCGAGTTCTTCATATAAGATCACCTGTTGACGATTTTAAAGTAAACTTGGCTGGATTTCTGTCTAGAGGCATTAATACATTTGCCACCTTCCCTCCCAACTTACTATAAACCAACCGTGGTGTTGCCAAGTTGCGTTGGACACACTAGTTCCCGGGAGATCACTGAAGTTAAGCAGCGCAAGCCCAGTTAGTACTGACATGGATGGTTGCTCGGGAAAGCTGGGTACTGCTAATACCCAATAATCGTCGCATTAGTGTAGTGTCTGTGCAGTATATGCATTAGAACTATACAGTGGACGGGTCTCTAATGACCTTGTAGTTGACGGGACCTTAAACTCCAACAAACAAACAAACCCAAGTCAATACCAACTTGGGTGGTTGGTAAAGAACGTTGGGTGCTGCAAATTAACCCTCTCCTTCGTCCTTTCACCTACCTCCTCATCTCCCGCGGGCAGCCTCCTAACGGTTCGTCCTGCTATGGCTGCCGAAGAAAGGCAGCCGACTGCATAAAAGTACCATTCTGAAGATCGCCTGTGTCCTAACGGGAGAAAGTGAGCGCGCGACTCTCCCATAGGAGGGCGAAGGGGGATGATGTACAGTACCCAATCAAACCCTCCCAGGAACTCTTGAACCAAAGTCAAAGCAAGCAACTACTAACCCTTCTCCCGCCTATGGAAGAGTCGCGTGCCCACTTTTTCCCATTAGGACACATAGGCGATCTTCGGAATGGTACTTTTACGCAGTCGGCTGCCTTTCTTCGTTAGTTTTAGGGGGTCTTCAACTACAAGGTCGTTAGAGCCCCGTTCCACTGCATAGTTGTAGTGCAGAGACTGCACAGACACTACACTAATGCGACGATTATTGGGCATTAACTGTACCCAGCTTTCCCAAGCGGCCACCCATGTTAGTAGGTACTAGCTGGGGTTGCGTTACTTAACTTCAGTGATCAGACGAGAACTAGTGTGTCCAACGCAATAAGCCGCTCGCAGTCGGCTGCCGACCTAATGCCGTAACCTTTATGCCTATTTATCGTCGGCCTATTTTTCTTCATTTGGGTACTTTTTCTACATAAACCCACAGACACCAGGTGAGAGGGCAAACTCCTACACCTGGGGATTTTGCCGATCTACTTTTTGCATAGCAGAAAGCCGTTCCCGTTCAAGACACATCATACACACAACACGGGATCACGGCTTTGCTTCGGGACCTCTCTTCCCGCCCGACAGAAGCCTCCTCACCTCCATCCAGTAGGAGCGGCGAGTTGCGTTGGACACACCAGTTCTCGTCTAATCACTGAAGTTAAGCAACGCAAGCTCAGTTAGTACTGACATGGGTGGTCGCTCGGGAAAGCTGGGTACTGCTAATACCCAATAATCGTCGCATTAGTGTAGTGCCTGCGCAGTCTATGCATTAGAGCTATACAGTGGACGGGTCTCTAATGACCTTGCAGTTGATGGGACCTTAAACACCAACAAACAAACTCGATCCAGTATCCAATCTGGAATCACTGACGCAGTAGTCAACCATGCTACCTCGGGCAATTCTTAATACTTGAATCTGAAATAAATAATCGGAATCTGACGAGCGATTAAATAGTAGCACTTGAAACCAAGATAAAAGCTTCCTATGTTTAAATCACATTATGTGCACCTTTCTCAACAGGCCCCTTGTTGTTTGTTGGTGTTTTAGGGCCCTTCAACTACAAGGTCATTAGAGCCCCGTCCACAGTGTAGTTCTGATGCAGAGACTACACTAATGCGACGATTTTTGGATACTAGCGGTACCCAGATTTCCCAAGCGGCCACCCATGTCAGTACTAACTGGGGTTACGCTGCTTAACTTCAGTGATCAGACGAGAACTGGTGTGTCGAACGCAATTCGCCGCTCTCAACAGGCCCCACATACCAGTGTCCACTTTTTACATTTGTCCGGCGGAGTGGACAGCTTCAAGGGATTTATTTTACTCCCTATTACGCAAAGTGTACAATTATATTACTATTTTTGGTGACTAAAGCAATCTGATGGCATTATCACATAATTATCGCAGCATTTCCATTATATACATTTTATAGTCATGTTTTTAGGTTTATTGAGGTGAATTAAAGAAGGAAAGGGGTAGAAGAGCAGAGCGGGACACAGGGGGAGGAGAGTGTAAAATGAGGTGCAGCAGCGTATATGCAAATCGTATGGTTAATCAAAAAACGCATTAAAAACACATTAAGTCAAAAGAAGAGACTAATTCAAATAAGGCGGTCGTAAATTTGTGTATGCATCTATGTCAAACTCTTCCTGTCCGAATCGCATTTTTTATTATTATTTAAAATTATTCAATCTGTATCAAGTTTTTTTTTTTAAAAAAGTCATCGAATGAGTGTGCGTGTGAATTTAAAATTTGGCAACTTTTGAAATCTCGGTCTCATTTTAATCAAAGATAGTTATAACTTTCATTTTAAATTACCGGCTTTAAAAATTAAAGCACACTTCACTGCAGCTACTGGGCTAAACTCACCGATACTTTAAATTCCACACAATTTAGGCATGTGGGAAGGGGGACCAAAAGATGATTAAGGGAAAGGTAAGGAGAGGAGGAGGGAAGTGGGAAAATAAGTGAATATAACATTTTTTTTTCAACAAAAAGCCTCATTTCAACATAGTATTGTATATAAACTACTTTCTAATGACTGACGTGCATTTAACCCTTTCATGTAAATGAAGATTTCAAAAAAAGAAACTAAATTTTTTCTTTCATAAAGGAAGCAGAGAAGGAGGTGGAGGAAATGAATTCAGTTTTTTTTTCTTTTAAATTCTGCACACCCCCCCCCCTTTATCACCGTCCTATTCCAAGTTCATAAATATTCATTTATTTCTTCACTACTATCATCATCATCATTCTGAACATCATTCTAGTAAAAATGGTTATCATTAAAACCAAGGTACAGAAAGTAAAAAAAAGAGTTGTTGCTAGACAGAAGACAGTACGGGGTATAAGGAACCACACACCATTTCTAGCTCTCTCTACTTCACTGCAACCTTATCCAAAACAGGCGAAAATAATCTAGAAAGTTTTCAGAGCGTAGACTAGAAAGACATTTCCCGAAAACTCAACGGAAACCGCACTATTTACACGGTCGAATTACATGTATTTAACACAATTACCACCACAAGGCTGATTTTAACATCCCCCTTATTTCAAACATAAATTTAAAATATTTAAAACCTTGGTTAACTCGTCGGTCCATGATTACACAGCTTCTGTTCAGCCCTGCACCGATGCAAGGTGACGGAAGAGCCCCAAGTGCACCTTCTGTCCGACGAGTGGTCAAACTTCAACCCCGTGTAGTGTGTGGGATGTCACCTGCACGTAAAAGAACCCTTTCTGACGCAACGTGCAAACGAGTATTTCAGTTGTGGCACAGAGGTTCATGACTACTGCGTCAGCGATTCCGGGTTCGATACTGAATTGAGATGGGTTGACTTCCTGTGTGGCGAAAGAAGGGTCCCCAAGTGCGCCTTCCGTCGGAAAGTCAATTGTTGTTGTTTGTTGGTGTTTAAGGTCCCGTCAACTACAAGGTCATTAGAGACCCGTCCACTGCGTAGTTCTAATGCATATGCTGCACAGACACTACACCAATGCGACGATTATTGGGTATTAGCAGTACCCAGCTTTCCCGAGCGACCACCCATGTCAGTACTAACTGGGCTTGCGTTGCTTAACTTCAGTGATCAGACGAGAACTGGTGTGTCCAACGCAACTCGCCGCTCCCCGAAAAGTCAAGCTGGTGCTCCGTGTGGTGTTGTATGCTGTCATTTGCACATAATAGAACGTTTTCTACATGCAACGTGCGGATCGGCAAAAATTCCAGGTGTAGGAGCTCGGGTCCCCCTGACGTCGGTGGAGAAGTGTCCCAACGAATCAAAATACGTAGGGATAAATAAGCTTAAGGGTTGTGGCATTTGGTTTACAGCCGGCTGTGTCAAAATACCGCGACAAAAATGAGCACCAGATCCTTGTTTGTTTGTTTGTTGGTGTTTTAGGGCCCTTCAACTACAAGGTCGTTAGAGCCCCGTCCACAGTGTAGTTCTGATGCAGAGACTGCACAGACACTACACTAAGGCGACGATTTTTGGATACTAAGCGGTGCCCTGTTTTCCCAAGCGGCCACCCATGTCAGTACTAGCTGGGGTTGCGTTGCTTAACTTCAGTGATGAGACGAGAACTGGTGTGTCCAACGCAATTCGCCGCTCACCCACCAGATCCTGCCACAAGAAGGAACTGGTTAACGATGATGAGATGTGCTAAGCCTTTGGCGGTGGAATGCATATAGGGTACCGAGTTAATTCATGACCACAGGGCATTATTTACTGGATGTCATGTGCATAGCGCATGGTAGAGCCAGAGGCGGGGAGTCACAATACCACTTTACAGAACAGTTTACTTGGCAGCACAATCTACATCAGTGGCCAGTGTAGACATCATCTGTCCTACTACATATCGCCCCTTTCACAACTGAGGAATTGAACCCTGATACTTAGACACGCGAATTCCAAATGGAATAGAAGGAAAGTTGATGAGCGAGTAGGGTCCTGTGTAACATGTAGAAACGAATAAAACTGAAGGCCAAGACTTACAGTTTGACAGTGAGGGTAGTTCTATTAATGGGTCAGAAAGCTGGACTGTGCGAAAGAACCAGGTTTCTTTTGGTTTATTGTCAGCCTGTCAGTTCTGAAGGCCAAAAACCGAGGTCACCGAGCGCGAGCTCCTTATACGTGGGAATTTTCCTGATCTAAACATTTATCTTCTAATGACGAAAAGTAATTTTTTATGTGCAATGGTGACAGTATGCACCACACAGGGCCAGGAACTTTACATCCTATTCGGGACGGAAAGCACCCACTTTGGGGGTAAAGCTTATACACCATGAACATGCACCAAGCCTACCACCAATTGAGTTTATGAGGCGGGCCAGAAATTTTCAGTGGAACAGTATGCAGAATTACCTATGGCGAGCCACGACTTCATGAGTGTAGTAAAAATAGGCGCACGGGATCAGGACTGAGTACAATAGGGGCAAAATGGCTCAAATGGCACAGGCATATCACAAAGTGGCGAGAAGATGAGTAACAACTGTAACCACCATCGTTCATGCGTCCCATTGCGACACATTCTTCCTCGAACGCCAGGGGGGCAAGTTCTTACATTTGAAAATCTGCCGAACTACACGTATACATATACCGGTATTACTCCGTGTAGTAATGGGATCGTTTACGAGGAGGTGGCGTCGTACACATCGCACGAGGTCTCTCTCTCGTCCGAAAAAAGTCAACCGTATCTGTCCATGACCTAACGCGGAACCACCAACCCAGTAGCCCAGCACGCTACCTCTCTCCGTATCCATAATACGTAGGTGTAGTTTAAGGGTAAAATAAAAAAGACATATCGCAGCTTGTGGAATGGATTAAAACCTAGTGACGACAGATAGGATTGACGGAATAGAAAGCTACAACAAGCAAGATCCAACCCTGCCATAGGCGAGAAGGTTTAAGATGATAATTTTAATCAGTGTCCCAAACCGCAACCCAGAAACATTTACCTACACTCAAGAAGTTTTAAAATCAGCAGCTCTATAATCTACATATGAAATAATTTTAGTAATAACGATAACGAAAAAAACTGGAATATAATTATCCGAGGTCAGTAGTTTATTTTAGCTACTATTTTAAAGGGGTGCTATCAAACTGAGCTTATTGACACCGTCCTCAATACAGCAATCAAAAATTATATAATTTTAAAAACATGTTGTCAAACATTTAGATCTACCGACTTCAAAAACGAGAAACTTAATAACAAGGGCTTGTTAAGCAGATTCATTCAATGTTTTCGGTTGTCATTTTTTTTTCACTAAAGAAATATCTGAACTAATTTCTCATCCATCATCTCCCTAACCCCTTCCACCTGGTGCTGATCCAACTATTATTGATTGAACTTTTGTCTTATACTAATTTATCAATATCTGCTTCAACTGGATTTCAACATCATCCAAAAAAAAACGGCTGAATTGTTTCCAGAAATCCTCATCCCCTCTAACCGACTCACATGGTAGCACGACCATCATCATCATCATACCCTTATCTCGCCTGCAGCAAGGTCGGGTCTGTGGGTTCACTGAACATACTCTGACTGGGGGCACCCCAGCCCGGCGTCTGGAACCCGCAGGAATATTGACCGGGTTGCCTGTGGGCAGTGCCAGATTTACCACTAGGCTAAGTAGGCTGAAGCCTAGGGCCTCGACATTTAGCGGGCTTCAAACCTTAAGAAAAGGGCCACAAAAGGGCTTGAAAAGGGACTCAAAATTTGGAATAACCTAGGACCTGTCATTATCTAAATCTGGCACTGCCTGTGGGGAATGCCGGCCTAACCCACTTGTTCCAACATTGCATTATACAGCCAAAATAGAAAGTTTGGCAGGTAAATTAATGTTTTGTTGGTTATAATATTGCATGATGTCTGACCTATCGCACAACAACAATAAGCAATCCAATGCACCCACATGTGGGAGAGCGACGAATTGCGTTGGACACACCAGTTCTCGTTGGACGCGGCGAGTTGCGTTGGACACACCAGTTCTCGTTGGGAGCGGCGAGTTGCGTTGGACACACCAGTTCTCGTCTGATCACTGAAGTTAAGCAACGCAACCCCAGCTAGTACTGACATGGGTGGCCGCTTGGGAAAACTGGGTACTGCTAATACCCACAAATCGTCGCATTAGTGTAGTGTCTGTGCAGTCTCTGTATAAGAACTATGCTGTGGACGGGGCTCTAATGACCTTGTAGTTGAAGAGCCCTAAAACACCAACCAACAACAACAACAGCACCCACATGTGGGCATGGTAGCACGACCACATCTGTGAATTCAGGACACACAACTTTAAGTCCGGTTCACATCAGTGGCGTGTTGCCATCAGGTACACGTGAGATAATTAAACCTTCAGGTATGTTTTGCATCCCGGAAGGGAATCCAGTAGAATAAATTCAAATAAAATTACACCTATAACAAGTAACTGACTACTGGAAGGAGTTGAAAAACAAGGAACTAGCTAGTAGAAATTGTCCGAAACTGGAAACCGGAAATCAAACAACCCTTTCACTTCAACCTTTCGGAATACTACCATAAAATATTCATGATTTTTAATCTGAAATTAAGGATAACAATTTACGAATCATTAAAATCATGATCCACATACAAAGAAATTATTATAAAATTGAATATAGATCGTTGGGGAGGTTTAAAAAAAATAATCAGACAAAAAAATGAGCACTTGTCAAATTTTTTGAGAAGAAAATTATTTTAAAATGTATTTAATCAAAAAAAATATATATATAATTCACCACTGTAATGATTAGTAGCCTGATTTACTTAATTATTGTCTGAAAAATGAATTTTAAACTGAAATTCAATTGATCAGGTCAGGAAAAAAAAAGCCCCTAGTTGCAAGTCATTTTTTATTTCTACACACTTTCATTTTATACCCTTGAATGGCATGCACTCTACCAACGCTTTCATCTTCACCAAATATACATCTGATTTCAAATATGTTATCATCATCAAGTCAGATGAAAGCAACTAGTTAAACGTCAGTATTGTGAAAATAATACTTAACTTGATGCATTGAAAAAAAAAGAAACGGGAGCACGATAGGAGAGGAGGGGGGTTGGGTGCAGAGGGGAGAGTGAGAAAGAGAGAGAAACGAACCGGCGAGTATACACCAAAAAATTATGTTAACTTTTAACCCTTACACAACTGAGATGATTAAAAGAAACGATGTAAGAAGTGACGAAAATTAAATTTGAAATACAGTATCTTTCAACACTATAGTCAGTGACCCAGTAGACAGGGGAAGGAGAACCAAGTTGGGAAAAATCATAGGGAAAAAGAAGGTGCATGAGAGGGAGAAAGGGGTATGAAGAGATAAAGGATTCAAATTTCTCTTCATCTGAGTTAAAAACCTCTTTTTTTTAATCCCCTTTCTTAGTAGCCGAGCACTTATGAAAATATCAATTGACTATTGTTAAAGATTGGATGCAAGATTGGGTTCACAAAATGGGAGTGCTTACTGCCCCTTGAAGTCAAAATTTCTAGAAAATATATACAACTGATGAATTTCACCTAGAGAAAGAGAGTGGGAGGATGGCAAAGGGTGCAAAAAATTAGGTACGTCCATTTAAAAATGAGAATGAAGACAAACAAGTAAGTTTAAGATTTTCTCTTTCAAAAAATGAAAGTGAAGAATATAGTGAATACATAATACACCTCAAGCAAGTACTTTTATAATAAATTGGAAAGAAAAATATATACAGTATAGTATGTGTGTGTGGTTGTCGCCTCGAGATTATTTTGGTTATTTTCCTACCTATCGATTGTGAAATTAAAAAAAAGTTTCCTCCACCATCTCAAGAAGCAACTATGAATTTCAAAAGAAGAAGAAGAAGAAGAAAACCTTCAATTTCACATCAAAGAACAGAAATTAACAAAGCTCTATATCCCGTATACAGTCTGTAAATCTTGTTTCTTTTAGATAATAAAAACAGATTGAAAAATGAGAGGTAGGTTAAGAATAAAAGCTATTTAACACCACTTTTACATTTTTGATGAAAAATTGAGGAAAACATTTCATAGCCTAGTTATAAAGTAGCATTGAGATTCCCTCCTCTTTTCAAGCTATTACACGCTCACTCAAAACTTATTAAAATTTCATTAGTCCTAATCATCATCTTCATCACACTCTCCTCCCGCCTGCGGCAGGATCGGGTCTGCGGGTTCTTATCCTCCACCCCTGCCTATCCCCCACCTAGTCCCCCTCCATGTCCCTCTGCACCAGTGTTGCCTTTCTCGTCTGATCACTCAAGTTAATCAACGCAGGGCCCAGTTAGTACTGACATGGGTGGTCGCTCGGGAAAGCTGGATACTGCTAATACCCAATAATCGTCACATTAGTGGTGTCTGTGCAGTCTATGCATTAGAACTACGCAGTGGACGGGTCTCTAATGACCTTGTAGTTGACGGGACCTTAAGCACCAACAAACAAAAAAAAAACAGTTTTCCAGATTGGACTAAAAGTAGCGGATTGGGCTCTTTTTTAAGTGTCCTTGCTACAAAAAATTCGAATTGGGTGACACGCTACTTTTTGGGCTACCTTTAATTGTCCGAGAGCTATAAATCTTTAAAATACGCTACTTTGTTATAGTTATGTATAAAGGTGTAAAATAAGCATCATAATACCCCTATCTTGTCTGTGGTAGGGTCGGGTCTGTGCGTTCTTGCCCGCCACTCCCACCAATCTATCACCAGGTCCTCATCCTCATCCTGTTCTTATGGACAGGCTGCTCTCATGTCTGCTTTCATCTTCCCCTGCCCCAGGTGGTTCCAACAGCCAATATTCCTGTAACGGACCTCCTCCTCCCCTCTTCTCATTACGTGTCCATTCCACATCAACTTCCTCTCCTCATCTTTTCCGTGATGTGCCCCACCGCCGGTTACCTCTAATAAACCCATTCCTAATTCCATCAGCTCGCGACACCCTACTCATGTACCGCAGCATTCTCATTTTGGCTACTTGCATTCTGTTTACGTGGCTCTTTCTCGCTGCCTAACACTTTGATCCATATAATATAGCTGGCCTAACCACTGCCCTGCAAAACTTCTCTTTTACTTGACTGGGACCCTCCTATCACACAGAGCGGCGAGTTGCGTTGGACACACCAGTTCTCGTCTGATCACTGAAGTTAAGCAACGCAAGCCCAGTTAGTACTGACATGGGTGGTCGCTCGGGAAAGCTGGGTACTGCTAATACCCAATAATCGTCGCATTAGTGTAGTGTCTGTGCAGTCTATGCATTAGAACTATAGAGTGGACGGGTCTCTAATGACCTCGTAGTTGACGGGACCTTAAACTCCAACAAACAACAACAACCTATCACACAGAACTCCACTTCAACCATCCCCCATTGATTCTATGGGTAACTTTCGAATCTATCTCCCCATTGCCCTGGATCACTCATCCTAATTACTTCACTTCCTGCACCTTTGTCACCAGTTCCCCGAGAAGCTAACCCAACTAACCAGACCTAACCATATAAAATTAGCCTAACCTAGAACAAATAAAAGTAAAATTTGATCAGGAAAAGTTCATAGTAGGAAAATGATTCATTTTTATTTGGGCTACAAATGCTTCAAATCCGCTACTTTTGGTGTACAGCAATGTGCCTTTTTAGTCTTCACATCTGGCAACACTGCTCTGCACCACCTGCTCCCACGTCCGTTTTGGTCTTCCCCTACCCCTGGTGTCCCCAATCACTTGCATACCCATAATGAACCTAATAAGCTCCTCCTCCTCTCTCCTCATCCAATGCCCATACCACCTCAACCGCTTCTCCCTCATCTTTTCCGAGATGTCTCCCACCCCAGGCTACCTCTAACATAATCATTTCGGACTCTGTCGGCTCGTGACACCCCAGTCACGTAGCGCAGCATTCGCATCTCAGCCACTCGAATTCTCCTTTCACGATTCTTCCTAACTGCCCAACACTCTGAGTCATAAAGCAAAGCGGGCCTAACGACCGTTCAGAAAATTCATTAGTCCTAATCTAAAATCATAAATTAGTTCTAAAAGGATGGAGAGAGAGAGAAAGGATGGTGTGGTCAAGGCACCAACTCGCCATTCAAGAGAGCACCCTCAAGCCTTAATTCCTACCACTGTTAAGAAGTACATTACAACATGCGTGCACCCATGTGTGGACTTCATTTAAATATTTGTTACTACTTTCTTTAATTAACGACACCACAATTAGTATTTCGCAGAACAAGACAGAGAGTTGGTCTGCAAGGGGCAATACTGTACATTCCCCTGCAATTAACACCCTGTCAAGTGACACAAAGCCAACCTCAAAGTGGCTTCATCATTATTAATAATATCATCACTATCTGATTAACATGAATTGTGTGTAGTCGCCGTTCACACCGATGTCTCGTACATCTAAAATAAATCTGCTCCCTACCTATATTAAAAGCTGGTAATTAAAATAATTAACCAGAACGGGTGCCTTTACTGCTCCTTGTTATTACTAGTATCACTCAAGTATATCTCCATTAAATTAAAACGAATGACGGAAATACAGTAGATTTTTTGCCGTCTGCATCTTGGCGTACATTTACAGTATATTATATCACTCCCTTCATTTGTCTGGTTCGACTTCTGGTATCTTTCCCTATCAACATTTATTATCCCTTTCTCCCGTTGTGACATTGTTCGTTTGTGTTTTAGGGCCTTTCAACTACAACGTCATTAGAGCCCCGCCCACAGTGTAATTCTTATGCAGAGACTGCACAGACATTACACTACTGCGACGATTTTTGGACACTACCGGTACCCAGTTTTCCAAAGCGGCTACCCATGTCAGTACTAACTAGGATTGCGCTGCTTAACTTCAGTGATCAGACGAGAACTGGTGTGTCCAAAGCAATTCGCCGCTCTTCCGTTGTGACCTTCCCTGTCGTCATTCGTGTCTCTCCCTCTCGTCATTCGTGTCTCTCCCT
>JAAFCE010001036.1:49693374-49723932 GCA_013389805.1 Trigoniulus corallinus | reverse complement strand
TGTCGTCATTCGTGTCTCTTCCTGTCGTCATTCGTGTCTCCCCCTGTCACCATTCTTGTCTCTCCCTATCTCCTTTCGCTTTCATTATCCCTGCATTTCTGCCATCACTGATTTGAAACCACCTACATCAAATGGATTAATAACAGTAAAAAAAAAATACGTATTGCACACTTAAAAACTAGGAACAGCAACCGTTTTCCCGCCTTCGGGAGGATCCGGTCTCTATTTTGTTCCTTTGGATACTTACGGGCGATCTATTGGACGATATTTTGTACGCAGCCGGCTGCCGACCTAAACGTGCAACCCTATTTTGTGATCCTTTGAGGCACGCGACGCCAGGGGGGGGGGGATAGTTCTTGCACCTGGAAAATTTCCTTCATCTACCCGTTGCATAGTAGAAAGAGTTCTTTTACGTTCAAATGGCATCGTAAACCAAACGGGGCCACGGCTTTACTTCCCAACCGATGGAAGGTTCACTCAGAACCTTCCTTTCGTCTGAAAAAAGCCTACCCACCTCGAGACAGTAATGAACGTGGAACCACTGAGTCAGTAATCGAGAACGCTACCTCCTGCGCCACCGAGGTAAGTCTTACTGCACACAACGTCTTAAAACAGGGGTGGCGAACCGATGGCACGCAGAACAATTTTGTTGGCACGTGGCACGTACATATACAGGGTAGCCATAGCATATAAAGCCAAACCAATCTGCAACTCCTAATCCTTTTCCCGCCTATGACAGGGTCGGGTACTCATCTTGTCCCTCTGAATAGACACGAGGGCGATATGTCGGACTGCTGATTTCCGACCAAAGCTGCAACTCCCACGTTTATTTATCGTCGATCTACTGTTCGTTGGGGCAGTGCTGTAACGGGAGTATGAAGCGCCTGTGGGAAATGTCTAACTTGTGCCTCCCCGTAACCTAATAATGACAAAAAACTTAAAAATGTTGCGCCTCAATCCAAGTTGCTCCAGTGGCGAGCGCCTTCTTCGCCACGCCCTCGTTACGGCACTGCGTTGGGGCATTCCTCCTGCACCAGGAAATGTATGCCTCACCTACTCGTTGTATAGTAGAGAGGGTTCTTTTACGTGCAAATGCATTCGTACACCTAACGGTACCTCGTTTTTACTTCTCATCCAAAAGAAGGTGCACTCGGGGCTTCTGGCGAGCGTGCTGGTGAAATTTCCATTTCCTGTAAGAAACTGGAAGTAAGAGTACGCAACTATATATTTCTTTAACAAACTATCTGGCACGTTAGTACATCAAGAATTATAACTTCTTAAATTTTTGGAACGCCAGCAGAAATAGGTTCGCCACCCCGTCTTAAAAAAAGATACAGAAAAAACGTCCTTTTATGTCATTGATCTAACAAAGAATGAAATGAAGCTCAGGAACGATCAAGAAGGTCATTATAAAGGAATATCATCATCTCAAAAAATAATAAGATGAATAGTTTTAAGAAATAAGTCTGGTGTCCTTATCATATGCAATTTACTGGTACAACCCTACAAAAAAAGCTAACGTTTTGAAATTCTAGTAACGTCCATCATGTTGATGACTCACATTGTTTGTTGTTGTTTGTTGGAGTTTAAGGTCCCGTCAACTACGAGGTCATTAGAGACCCGTCCACTGTATAGTTCTAATGCATATACTGCACAGACACTACACTAATGCGACGATTATTGGGTATTAGCAGTACCCAGCTTTACCGAGCGACCACCCATGTCAGTAGTAACTGGGCTTGCGTTGCTTGATGAATCCCAACAAATCTACAAAGGGGGATAGAAGTGCTGGTCAAATTAACCTACATAATTTTAGTTCCTGTTCAGGAGAAAACAAAAAACCTTCTCCCAAAGGTACACCAACTTGATGCATTGAAAGCTTTCAAATCATAATTAAAAATATATAGATATGAATATGTATTTGGATGAAAATGATAACCTCTCATCGAGACTTCAAGGCTGTCATTAGTTATTATTGTTTCGCTGACCAAACTAAAAGACCACTCGCAGCAGGAGTTAATTATGGAGGTGATCAACGCTGATTGTTCAATAAGAAAAGAAATACTTCCCCTTTCAAGATGAATTGTTTGGTTGTCGATGGCCTTAATCGTCACCACAAGCAGGAGGAGAGGAAAAAAATCGATTTAAAATATGGTATCAAAAAAAAAAAAAAAACGGAACAAAATAAAACAAAATCACATACGCTCTATTACAAAAACGCCAAAGTCGTTTATAAAACGATAACGAAGATCAAGGACGTTAACGTTTGTATTTGCAGTATATCAAACAAGAAAAAAAAATCATCATCGTCATATTAGGAACTGAAGGGTCCTCTCTCCACCCCTAACTACATGAACATGTAGTCCATAACTCGGAACCAGCCTCGCCCTCATCCCACCTATGTTAACTCTTTTCGTCCTCCTCCTGCAGAAAAACTAGATAAGAGCTGAATTTTTATATAGTTTAGAAATAATAATAGTTACCGGAAATCCCACTTTCACTTCATAGCAAAAAATGTACACATGAAGTATAATACGAGGGAAAAAAACTAGCACAGAGAAGGAAATGAGCCTCTGCTGGCGAACGATAATGGTCACCTCCATCCAAATAAAACTAAATTGAACTCAATTTCATGACCTTCATTGCAATATCAGTTCAAAGACTCTACTAATAACCGCAGTTCAAAACTTAGGAGTAAACAAGACAACTCAATAGCTTCCATCAGTAAAACGTTATTCACACAGCACAGGTCGGTCACCTACCAAGTTATCAGAGCCCCATTACAGAAGTTGGGACAGAATATCGGTTTCGGGATTTCAGTAATGCGTGATCAATGCTACAGAATAAGTGAAATAAGTGTATATACCCTACAACAGGGTTTCCCAACGGGGTCGGTATCGACCACCTGGGGGTCAATGGAATGCTAAAGGGGGTCAGAGATGATCAAGGGGTCGATCTAAACATTTATTTGTATGCATTGCTCGTTACTTCCTTTGAAGGCCAACAAGCAACTCTTAATCCATTCCCCACCTATGGCAGGGTTGGGTACCTATCTTCTCCCTCTGAATGGACACAAGGGTGAAATATTGGACAGTATTTTCCCCAGTCAGTTGCTACCAAAGCTGCAACCCAATACTTGCATAGCGTTAGCCATTGGTTCATTGGGGTACTCAGTCGAACTCCTACACCTGGGTGAGCGGCGAATTGTGTTGGACACACCCGTTCTCGTCTGATCACTGAAGTTAAGCAACACAACCCCAGCTAGTACTGACATGGGTGGCCGCTTTGCAAAACTGGGTACTGCTAATATCCAAAAATCGTCGCATTTGTGTAGTGTCTGTGCAGTCTCTGCATAAGAACTACACTATGAAACGGGGCTCTCATGACCTTGCAGTTGAAAGGCCCTAAAACACCAGCAAGCAAGCAAATACACCTGGGTAGTTCACCTCATCTACCCATTGCATAATAGAGGGTTCTTTTATGTGCAAATGCCATCGTGCATCACACGAGACCTCAGTTTTACTTCTCATCCACAGGAAAGAGCACTTGAGGCACCTCGCTCGCCCAAAAAGAAGCCAACCCACCTCGGTCCTGTATCGAACCGAGAACCACTGACAGTTACGAAGCACGCTACCCAATGAGCCACAGAGACGGGATTTTGCATACTATATATCAGGTTCAAATTATGGAAAAAAATGTAAGCGGGGGGGGGGGGGGTCTATGAACTAAGGGTGAATCTAAGAAAAAGGTTGGGAACCCCTGCCCTACAATATCATCGTGTTCTAGGCTTCCACTCCCGCCTATCCCCACCAGGTCCCCGTCCACCCCACACACCATCAGAGCCCCTCATACAACCTGCTCTCACGTGTGCTTAGGTCTTCCCTTGCAACGAGTGCTTCTAGCAATAATGTCCCTATGCTTTCTGAACATGCTCTGACTGGCTGCACCCCAGCCAGGCGTCTGAAAACCGAAGGAATATTGGCTGCTCCGTCTGTGGGGTCATGCCGGCCAGGGGTGGATCTAGGTTTCTCGGGGCCTAGGGCTTAATGAAGTCCAATAATGTTATATTGATTAAAATTAAACAAATAAAACTATAAATAATCATTATTATTACTATATTATTAATATTAACTATTTTTTCTATACGATAAGTGCTCATTTTTATCAAAAAATATTAAAACTGTATTAGAGATTAAAGTTTTGTGGGCCCTGACACTTGGGGGCCCAGGGCTTAAGCCCTATTAGTCTCTATGTAGATCCGCCCTTTCCCACAGAGGATACTCGGCGCGCTTACTGACACGCGACCCGCGGTCCCTACCTCCGTAACGTTGCGGGCTACTGATAGCGACGGCGTGGGGCCCGCTCGCGCACGCCTGACGGCTGCAGGCACTGGGGTTTTAATCCCCTGCACCGCATGTTCGACTGTATATACCCAGCATATACCTTATAATTTCGCTCCTCTCAGTTCGTTGGTTTCTCAGTTTAACAAACAATTTACCGATGTTAGGTCTACGTTTCTTACCGATGAAGTTCAATTCAGCTTCATCGTCTATTTTTATTTAAACACAAAACCTGTTTTGAGTCCGGTCTAAAGGGAGTGTACTTGTGGAGAGTGTAGGAGGGCGACACGTATCATGAACACCGTCCTGAGTAGTCTCAGGGGAGCGGCTGTATTACGTTGGACTCACCAGTTGTCGTCTGATCATTGAAGGTAAGCAACGCAACCCCAGATGGCATGGGTGACCGCTTGGGAACACTGAGTTCTGCTAATACTCAAAATCGTCGCAGCAGCGTAGTGTCTGTGCAGACTCTGCATTAGAACTACGTAGTGGACGGGGCTCTAATGGCCATTGTAGTTCAAGGTCCCTAAACAGCAATGAAACAAAAAAAGCGGTGCCAGGTTCGATCCTGGATCAAATGGGTCGTTTTTTTTCTGACGAAAACAAAATCTCCAAGTGAAACTTTTCAGGAACTTAAAAATTAAGCTGGTCATTTATTCAGCTACAGACACCTTGTATTTTTAGTCTTGCACCTCATCAGAGGTGGTTGGTAGATAGAGTAAGAGAGTCGCAAGTAAGCCTTCTGCCAGTGTCTGTTTGCTTCGAAGCAATTTTCTCCAAAACCATAGACCAGCTATGACCCCCTCAATGCGGAAAGGGTACTCGAACTCGGGTTGTTGGTTGAGGAAAGTCGGGAGCGGCGAGTTCCGTTGGACACACCAGTTCTCGTCTGATCACTGAAGTTAAGCAACGCAAGCCCAGTTAGTACTGACATGGGTGGTCGCTCGGGAAAGCTGGGTACTGCTAATACCCAATAATCGTCGCATTGGTGTAGTGTCTGTGCAGTCTATGCACTAAAACTATGCAGTGGACGGGTCTCTAATGACCTCGTAGTTGACGGGACCTTAAACACCAACAAACAAACAAACAAAATTGAGGAAAGTCCAACTCATCACCACCTGGTTAGGAGCTAAAAATAGTGATCTCTTCGCCGAAAGTGGGCGTAACTTATTCTAAGGGTCTGCTCTATATCACGTCTCACGCACGCACCCACGACCTCACCCACAGCTGATAATGGTGCTGGGATGAAGTGAGAAATAATGTGCACAGGCGAGGACAGTGTTCTGACACGGGACGCCCTCCTACACTCTCCACAAGTACACTCTTTTAGAGCGGATTCAAAACAGGTTTTTGTTAAATAAAAGGAGACGATGAAGCTGAATGCATCTACTCTATGCATACACATAAAGGCCGTAATCAAAAACTTAATTTACTACCTATTAAATTAAAGGTGCGTTGTAAATAATAAAATTACGAATATGGCGGGGATTTCACGTCGCACACTTTATACTCCTTTCAAGTTGATTTCGGAGAGATTAACATACACCAAACTATTTACTAGTAATGCAAATTACTTTGATGCATTAAAACCCACCTAGCTCAACAACAATAAAAGGGTCCCACAATCTCAATTATTGTTCAGCATCAGAGATCAAAGTGGTCCTTGATGTCGACGTCCTGCCTTAAGGGCGAAGGGGCATCATAATAATAACAACTTCTACCAAAGAAATCTCATGAATCAGAAAATCGGAAGTAATATTATTACCGGCAAAAAAGAAATTTCATCTTAAGTATCATGACTATCATCATTACCCAGGAGGGAAAACACCAGTTGCAGTTGAATTTGTAGGGAAGGGGTGTCAGGTAACCAGCTACAAATTTACGATCACAGCTACTAAATCAGGGTCATTATACAAATCTGTTACAATAGTCCCTTATTAATATGACTTGAATTCAAGTTATTCCACCTGAATTGAGAGCTACTTGTAACGTGTTTTTTGTATTTAAGAACTTACTACAAGTTGAGGGAGAATTGAAGAAGGAGGGGGAATGACATTGTGGGCCACCCAAAGTCTAGTTTTAAAAAGTCTGCAAGGATGGATATATGGTTCTGAATAGGATTTACAGCATCAAACGTAGCATTATAATCATAAACCTTTTCTCCTTTCGGATAAGAAAAAAAATAAGATGCATGAATATTTATATCTCAAATTGACCTGGCCTTCACTTGTTTCTCCTTTCCAATCACCCACAACATAAGTACAGTATAATGTTAATGGCTGACTTTAACTTCAAGATTAATGGTCTTTGGATTTTCCTTTTTTTAAATAACAACTGGAAAGATTTTAGAGCTATTATCAGCACGGCGAATATGTATGAAGATGAGCTCAAAACGTAAAATTTGGTTTAATTTTGGCAGTGAACAAAGGCACTGTACTGATACAAAAGCTTATTTAAAAAGCAAACGAGTTTAACACAGTTAAAATCTAAGCAATTTCTTATATCGTTTCTATATGTAGGTCTTCTTTTAAGAAATGCCCTTCATTTTTAACAGAGAATATCCACAATATCTCTCTATACTGAATGTTACGTCAATCTAAAAATTATCAACATTTTAAATCAACATCAGAAAACTTGAAGGGAACTAGCAACGTAAATTTTTTAGAAAAAAAAATTAAAAGAGAGGAAAGGTTAGTGAGAGAGAGAGAGAAAAAAAAAAGATCAAGACTGCTGCCTGCCTGTGTTATATACTTGAAGGTTGAAGCCCAAAATAGGAGATACGTACACTTCATCATCTAGAACTAAAATTACATTAAACCACTTCTGTAAGTAAATGCATATAACCTCAACCTTTCTGCCCTGTAACGTTAAATTACATGACCAACAATTAGCAGGCGGCGTGGCTTTGAAACTGGGCCTAAGTATGCCTCATGCAACGGTGGGAAGAAGCTTGTTGTGTCAAGGGGTCGCCATCAAAGTCATACACTGGAGGTATGTCACGCCTTAAGAATATTGTTAAAATGCTTCGTGCATTTCAATTATTGTAAAAACCTATTTTTTATCGCTCCTCAGAATGTCTCTCTCACACACACTCCCTAAAGATCACTCAATGACATAGTTTTCAACATGGGCTTGAACACCACGAAAAATGTGTAGGCTTATTATAGTATTCCGAGGCTGAATTAGGAACGAGATCTTCTGCACATTTCATGACGGACAGTTCACGATGGAATTCCTAGCTGACATCATTTTTAATGGCCGTATTATTAATACGTAGGTGTGAGTATGTTAGAAATTAAAGGACTGCCGTAATTCAAATGCCTTTAACTAAATCTTATACGATACCGAAATATTTTCTTCTTTTTCCAAAGTTGTAAACTGCTTGAAATACTGGCGGCGAAGTTAACATTCTATTTTTCGAAGAACAAAATTATTCGAATTGGTCTATTAAAGGCCACTTCCAATTTTACGGAACGTCACATCCACTATTAATTGTACAGTTACCGATAACCATTTGTCCCATAAGCAGACGAAATTTAAGGTGCGCATGCTCCACAAATAAAATTAATTGTTCGGAGCATGCGTAACTTAAGTGTCGTCTGCTTATGGAACAAATGGTTATCGGTAACTGTGCGCTCAATCTCTATATTGTTTTCAAACGCTGAAATTATTTCCCCAATAACAATGTCGGTGGGTCCATGAGTCCTTGATCATCATCGTACCCTTATCCGACCTGTGTCATGGTCGGGTCTGCGGGTTCTAGGCCTTCACTCACGTATATCTCCCACCAGGTCGCTGTCCACCCCACACCCTACCATATCCTTACGAATAACCTGTACCCACGTGTGCTTCGGTCTTTCCCTGCCCCGAGAGCTTCCAGCCACCTGCATTCCCCTGCAATGCACCTAACGAGCTCTTCCTCCCCTCTTCTCATTACATGCCTATACCACCTCAATCTACTTTCCCTCATTTTTTCCGCGATGTCCCCCCACACCCAAACTATCCCTAATATGCAACGGGTAGATGAGGCAAAATTTCCAGGTGTAGGAGCTCGACTCCTGGCGTCGGTGATATTCCCCAAACAATGAACGGTAGATCGACTATAAATAAGCATAGGGGTTGCAGCTCTGGTCGGCAACCGGCTGTGGAAAAACAATGACCAATATGTCACTCTTGTGTCCATTCAGAGGATCAAGATGGGCACCCGACCCGGCCATAGGCGTGAAAAGGGTTAGGAGTGCTTTTGCAGGGTGAAGAACCCGCAAACCGAACCCTGCCATAGGCGGGATAAGGGTATTATGATGATGATGATGAGTTAAGATTGCAAGTGAAAGAAAGGCTAATGTAATGGTGATTGGATTAATGCCACCACGAGTTTGCTTAACTGTTCATAGGAATCCCCATTACTACCATTTGCGGTTCTCCATTATGGATACTTGAAACCAGTGTGAACGTGCACGGTGGGGTAGGAAGGGCCGTAATGTACCTCAACAATTTATATGCTAATTTTGTTATTTATAATGAACCTTTTGCATATTGAGCTCTAAGCAGCCAGGATTCCACCATGACTGCGGTCGGATCATAAGTTTCCCTTCAAGAATAGGGAGACTTGAAGTGTGCCTTGGTAGTTTGGTGGTGGGAGACATTGCGGAGAAGATGAGAGGGAACCGGTTGAGGTGGTATGGGCATGTGATGAGGAGGGGAGAGGAGGAGCTTATTAGATCCATTGTGGGACTGCAGGTAATTGGGGGCACCAGAGGTAGAGAAAGACCAAAACGGACGTGAGAGCAGGTGGTGCAAAGGGACATGGAGGCGTGCGGGGTGGAGGGGGACATGGTGGAGAATAGGCGGGAGTGGAGGATTAGAACCCGCAGACCCGACCCTGCCTCAGGCGTGAGAAGATGATGAAATGTGCCTTCTTTTAGAGAAGTGACGCCGTATCTCCATGCTCAAGTAATGTGACGTAGTCTGTCCATTCATCAGTCCTCAAAAACCGAAATCGGGTAAAATTAGGATCTGATGATGATGATGAATGAATGGAACTATGGACTCCTCTTAGATGCCCTCCTATCCCATTCTGAGATCCTTCCTAATTTTGGAAGGCATTACGTTTTTGGATGATGCCATGTGTCCTAATATGTCGCCATTGTATTTATGAGTTGGTCTGAAAGCTTATGAGGACGTCCACACCTTGGAACATTTTCATTCGGACCTGTGTCATTATATTTCTTTTATTACACTTCTGATTATTAAAGGTATTTTGGTTTTAACAACCCCAAAATAATAGTATTATTAAATTATTGACTTTTAAACTCTAATTCTGGGTTGTCCAACCTGTGGCCCATTGAGGCTTGTAATGTGGCTCATGGTGCATCACTTCTAATTATGCATTATTGCCTACCTGCTACGTAACACCTAACGTTATCTTCACCCGTTTTGGTTTTGACAGCCTGTGGCTGGCAATCAGTTCATGGAGCAGCCGAGTGACCCACAACACCAGAAAGGTTGTACAACCCTGGTGTAGTTCAATGGCAGGGTTGTTAATTACGTTTAGGTTATGTTGCATTCGCAGGGTCGAATGAGGGACGTTGCTTCTACAATGACGTATTAAACTTTTAATATTAGCAATGACCTGGGCCCTTTGTTTGTTTGTTTGTTGGTGTTTAAGGTCCCGTCAACTACGAGGTCATTAGAGACCCGTCCACTGTATAGTTCTAATGCATATACTGCACAGACACTACACTAATGCGACGATTATTGGCTATTAGCAGTACCCAGCTTTCCCGAGCGATCACCCATGTCAGTACTAACTGGGCTTGCGTTGCTTAACTTCAGTGATCAGACGAGAACTGGTGTGTCCAACGCAACTCGCCGCTCCGACCTGGGCCCTGATGGGGCTCCCATCAATCTTGGTGTACGGGTGCAATGCATCCTCTGCACCCCCCCGGATGGCCGGCCCTGAACGTAAGTTAGAATGCTGAAGGAGAATTGTAAATGTGCCCATTTATTAAAAATGTTTTTTGTTACGTTGGCGATTTTTAACCGTGGAAATGGAAAAGTATTTTAAGAGAAAAGAAAGATAAAAGACTTTTGCATGCTACATACAAAAATATATATTCGGTAATCATCTGCAGAAGTGATCAAGTCGTTGAAAAGAGACAAACAAAAAAAGGCGTACGTCGTTATCATTAGAAAAGGGACTAAAGGGGGCAGACTAGTGGTTAACGTAAGTTAAAAACATTATAAATATTTCTCTCTAAACTAATTTGTCAATTAGAATGTTAGCCAATGTAGTCACACACTGCATGTGGACAATAAAAATTTGGGATTTTGCCAGGATCATCTAAGAAAAAGATAACACTAATGTGGATTAAATGCTAATTATTGCCCCAAGACACACTACTACCGAGCTAACTGCTGTTAAGTATGGACATATATATCTAAGTCAACCGAAAAAGGATTTTCAAAGAGTTCCACCTTATCTTATTATAAATCTTATATATTTATTTCAGAAATGAGATTTCACCAAACTCCTACATTTAGCGGCTCCTTCTTCATATCTGTGGAGCAAGGGGGGGGGACGAGACAATAGTTTCTTCAAAACTGAATTTTAAGAAGAGTGTAGAGGCCAGGTATATCAATTACCTTGATTTTTAATTCAGTCACTTCCTAGATGTAAGATTACCTTGTTCATTTGAAATATTCTTAAGACAGTTGGAAAGTATATAAAATTGTTTGATTGCTCTAAATCTTAACAACCCTATAAAAATGCAAATAACGGAATCGATTTAAAGCTGTTGAAAAAATAAATTGATAATAAGCTCGCCTATCAGGTCATTTAAATTCGTGATGGCGAAGTTGGTTTTTTTCCTAGTTATTAAAGACGTTGGACAGGCAAACTTGATTATTTGTCATTTCAGTTTAATTGAGCATTTTCTCATTCACCAATTTAGAATTTTTTGATTCAGTGAATGTTAATAACATTTTAGTAAGACACATCATCATCATCATCATCTCACCCTCCTCCCGCCTGAGGCAGGGTCGGGTCTGCGGGTTCTGATCCAAGGTGTTCCAAGGTGTGGACGTCCACATAAGCTTTCAGACCAACTCATAAATACAATGGCGACATATTAGGACACATGGCATCATCCAAAAACGTAATACCTTCCAAAATTAGGAAGGATCTCAGAATGGGATAGGAGGGCATCTAAGAGGAGTCCATAGCTCCATTCATTCATCATCATCAGATCCTAATTTCACCCGATTTCGGTTTTTGAGGACTGATGAATGGACAGACTACGTCACATTACTTGAGCATGGAGATACGGCGTCACTTCTCTAAAAGAAGGCACACTTCATCATCTTCTCACGCCTGAGGCAGGGTCGGGTCTGCGGGTTATAATCCTCTACTCCCGCCTATTCCCCACCAGGTCCTCATCCACCCCGCACGCCTCCATGTCCTTCTGCACCACCTGCGCCCACGTTCGTTTTGGTCTTCCTCTACCCCTGATGCCCCCCATCACCCTCAGTCCCGTAATGGCCCTAATAAGCTCCTCCTCTCCCCTCCTCATAACATGCCCATACCACTTCAAACGATTCTCCCTCATCTTTTCTGCAATGGCCCCAACTCCCAAGCTACCTCTGACGTGTTTCGGATTCTTTTAGCTCTTGACACCCCACTCATGTAGCGCAGCATTCGCATCTCTGCCACTTGCATTTGCTTTTCATGGTTCTTCCTAGCTGCCTAACACTCTGAGCCATATAACATAGGGGGCCTAACGACAGTTCTATACACTTTGCCTTTCAACTTAATTGGGACCCGTCAGTCGCACAAGTCTGCCTTAATCCTGTGTGTCACATCCGAATCTATCTCCCCATTCCTCTGGAAATTTTAGTAAGACACATTTGTTTGAAATCCTATATACACCATACTCAGAAACATAATTTCTTTTCTACAGGTGAAATGAAAAGATTATATTTCACAACAATAGTATTTCTTCAATCAAATCGAAAAAAAAAGATAAAAAAAATATTGTTTTCTGCATAGGCAACCTGTAAAGATCAGCCTGTGAAACATTTTAATTAGTATTTGAATTCATGTAGGTAAAAGTGAGTTTATACCTGTCATTTCTATTCTATAAAATGATTTAAAAATTGTATCATTATTATTAATATTAAGAAAATATGCAAACTAGAGAAATAAGCGTGACTTTCTTAACTATAACAGATGTTGCACAAAAATACCTTTTAAAAACTTAATGATTACTACCCTATGTTCAAATTCATTTTTTTCCTTAACAGCTTTAGACAAAGTTTTACATTTTTAAGTATATAAAAAAAAATAGTTGCTCTAAAAAATTTCTGCACACAAAAATGTGCCATGCAGTGTCATGATCTTGATTACTATTTAGCCGAGAAATATACTTAAGAGAGAGATTCTTACAAAGACTTTTTAAATAAGAATGTGATTGTGAAAAAAAATGTTTTTCTGTACAAAGAGAGCAAGTAAGCAAGCAGATATATCACCGAAATAGATCATTCAATATGAAGTGTATGTAATTCAGATTTTTTTTTCGGGGGAGGGTTTTAAAAATGTGTAATTTCTATGTTATGATGAAAGTTTGAATTTCAATAGTTGGTGAAAAGGAGAACGAACATCTAAAAACCCCGATAAAATAACACTAGGAGAAAAAAGGCAGGTCTCTATTTCATTTTCATCAGCATATATACATACTGTATATCTTCTAACATTATATATAAAAAAACAAAATGTAGAGAGGAGAGAAAAACCAGATTACATAGGGGGATAGAAGACCGTGCCACTGACGTGTATGAATGTTTAAAAGTTTGTATTTCTATATAGATAAAAAAGTGATGCCTAAATAAATCTTATAACGCCATGAAAATGGCTGACACTTGCAAATAAGGATCATTCTATAGCTAACAAAAAAAATAATATAGTGAAACGAGCATTGTCAAATGAACAATTTTCTTAAATCCATTCTTAAGAAACTATTCAGCCGTCTTTACCATTCAGTTTTCACTTAAGAAGAAATCGGGGGCGCGCACACACACATTTTCAATTGGACGATATATTTTTTTTTATGTATGTGGACCATCCCCTCTCCAATTCAAACTTATCTTCAAACATAGGCAAAGAAGAGAGTGCTCAGCAATAATTCGAATCTAGTTTAAAAAAGCAAAAAGGAATTTGAAAATTAACTTTAATATTAAATCTTTTTCAGAAGAGAAAAATGAAAAACGAGATACGCGTTAAAAACCTTCTTTCTCAAAACCTAGAATTGAATTGACTGTGCCTTCAGTTGCACAGCTTGTTGTAACCTGATGACCAAGTCGAGCCTGGTTCATATCTGCCTATGTCTTTATCCTTCAAGTTTGGCTTTACATGGGGGAGAAACTGGGAGAGGAAGGACATTTTGATGATCGCGTTTCACGTTTGTACAATCCCTAATGGGTTTCAGCTGATTGATGAGGCCATTTTGTGGTACATTCAGGAATTCAACAATTGCTTGGAGCCAGCAGGTGGCATAACGACAGTTGTAGGATTTCATATTTTCAGGCAGAAGGAAATCTATTCTGAATGTTTATTGGTTCCCCTCTTGGCCCCTGGCGACAACACTTGTGACGTCAAATCAGTGCAGAGGTGGACTAATTTAACTACCTGACTTTACTACATTATGTATACAACACAAAGATTAGCTTTTATTTCTGTTGTTAGCCCACTCAATTTCGCTATTTTATTGCAGCAGTACTGAAATGATACCCCTTCGATTCGGCCTCGTCTCTCTCTCGATTTTTTTTACCTCCTAATTTCTACCTCCCGGGGCCCTTCAATAACACCTACAGGTAAATGTGATTAATGACACAAAATGGAGCATTAGCAACGATCTGGTCATCAGGTTGAATAGAGACCGGTACATTTAAATTACCAAAAATGAAACTAGGAAAGAGAACGGCATAAAGAAATTCTCATAGCCACCAGGGCTAATTATTTTCATGAATGAAAGTATTCAAAAAACTGTGTGGTCCCTGGCCGGACCACTCAGGACTACTTGCTGGATTATGGAAAAAGAAATAATCATCTGTCCCAATTAGGGAAAAGCACTACCTCTTGTCCTTCTCTACTCCATCACACCCTTTCTTTTCCTTAGATACGAAGCTTATAGACATTATGGAGAAATAATTGTAATAATTTGAGTGGTAATTAGGCACAAGGTGACAGAATTTCGTGCAAATCTATAATTAATACTTAGTTGTTAAGGGGTTAAGAAAGAGGAGGTAGCTGGTGAGGAAATAAGGATGGGTGACTGATTACTTGTTTCTTTTCTCTCTCTCTCTCTTTCTCTTTATCTATGTTTGAGTAGTTTGTCGTCACTGGTCCTGATTTGGTAAAAAGCCATGTACAAGTAGTAATTAAGAAGATCAAGATTTCTTGTAAATTTTCTTATCAACTGGTCGACTTTCTTAGGACAGAACTTATTTTACAGTTAAATGGTCAGCAGATAACATTTAGCAGCTCAACTCAATTCTTGTCCTCCACCTCTAAATCACCTAATCCATCCCCCTTTCTTTCCTCTTGATTCATTGTCTTAATATACATAGAGAAAGGGGGAAGGTGAGAAAATAGCAATTTGCCCTCCCCCCTCCATCAAATTATTTCTCTCTCTCTCTCTTTACCTTTCTTTTTAATCAACCTTTCTAATCACGAATTTGACAAAGATTGCAAAACAATGAAACGTCTGCGTCATCGCTGTCATGGTGGTTGTTGAATTTTTCCAACTGATTCATTGACTAGATAACATTTTCTGTTTAAACTTTCAAAAAACTGCGTTATTGTTATACAGTTAACAAACTTGTTGAGATTTGAAATCTCAGCTCCTTTTTTTTCTGTCTTGTTGTATGTCTTTGCGAAAATTGTCTCTCCGTCCCAGTCTCCATCCCGCCGCCGTTTCACCCTCCCCTTGTCCCTCAACATAAAAAGAAAGATTGAATTTTTTGGTGGCAGCCAATTATTTATGATCTCAAATTAGTCAATACAAGGTTAAACCACAAGATGATAGCACTGCTGTTGCTTGCTGTCCAAATATAATCAACACACGTTCGTCAACAACAATAACCTATTCTACATCTCTCTCTCTCTCTTTTTCATTCCTGGGCTCGTTGTGTTGCCTGTTTCTAAGATGAGATCTGACCGACCACCACTAGCACCACTGCCAACTGCTACCATCACACGTAGCATCTAAAATAATCTACAGAAATTTGTATTCAACCTATTAGAAAGATAATTAAACTCTACAAGGCTCATTATTTATTAGTTTCTCTCTCTCTTCCTTCCCCCCTCCTTAATGTCCGGCCCGGCTAGGGCCCGAACACCTGATAAGAGAACAATAGATACCATTTTGTTTTTCAAAACCAGTGCACAAGCTAAGATTTCGGAATCATATGACGCAAAACCAAGAAATAATTTGTTTTATGTAAAGGTTGTAATTCACTAAGAATTAGATTAATTGATTATAATAATCTTTACAGACATCTAGTGGGATGATGTCCGGGTACGAATCCTGGTTCGGTGCCAAAGTAGTGCACTAGAGTGGAAAAGTACAAGGTACAATCAGGTACACCATCTCTTGGACTTATTTATCAATAAATTCCACGCCTACGGCAGGGTTGAAAACCTGTGAATTGAGAGGAGCCCAGCAAAAAAAGTAGTCCAACAATCAAATACATGCAGAGAGCTCGAGGGCAGTGGCGTCGCTAGGATTGGCGTCACCTGGTGCGGTGACGCCATGGTGTCACCCCCCCTCTCCCGAAAAAAAAGCCGCTTCTTCTGCTTTGGTGTCACCCCATTTGTCATGGTGCGAGTGGTGTCCCCCGGTGTGGCCCGCACCCCCTTAGTGACGCCACTGCTCGAGGGCAAAGTGCGGGACGATGGTTTTTCGTGGATGAACACGCAAGGATGCAACAGGCCTTATATGTTCCATCACGGAATCCACATTTGTTTTGGCAGAACCCGCAGACAAGTGAATGTTGAGAAACAGATGTTCTAGTGTGGGCGGTAAATTTCGGATCTCGCAGTTCGACATATCGTGATTTTCATGGGTCTAATAATGTCGCAAGGTCTAATAATGCATTTTAGTTGGTTTAAAGCCTCCTGAGGTCCACTTACTCTATTTCATTTCCCCTCACCCTGTTCTGGGAGCGGCGAGTTGCGTTGGACACACCAGTTCTCGTCTGATCACTGAAGTTAAGCAACGCAAGCCCAGTTAGTACTGACATGGGTGGTCGCTCAGGAAAGCTGGGTACTGCTAATACCCAATAATCGTCGCATTAGTGTAGTGTCTGTGCAGTATATGCATTAGAACTATACAGTGGACGGGTCTCTAATGACCTCGTAGTTGACGGGACCTTAAACTCAAACAAACAAACTCACCCTGTTCACCACAGTCGGTGTGGTTTTGTCTGATAAGAACTTGAAAACAATATCATCATATACAGTACTATGACTGTCAACTGTTCCGTTCAAGAATCCTGAAACCATACCCCTTACAATTGAAAAGAGTATAACTGCCATGATTATTCCTACCCAATTTCTTGCCTATGGCAGTATCTGGTGCACAGACAAATTGTTGAACGAAATTTTGTCGCAACCGACTGGACACAACAATCCCTGTTAGGTTAACGTCAGCCTAACTTCTTTATGGGTACAGTTTTCTTTTGCCGATTCTACAAGGTGAGCTCTTGCATCTCAAAATATTGCTTATTTGCACGTATAAATTTTACCCGCCTCTTTGGTGCACAAGTGCTCGACTAGTGCGTCAGAGGTTCCAGGTTCAGTGGTTCGACGTGGGTTGGCTTCTTTCGAGCGAGAGAAAGATCCCGAGTGCACCTTCCGTAGGATGGGAAGTAAAGCCATGGTCCGGGTGGTGTGTACGATGTCGCTTGCGGGTCAAAGAATCCATTCATTCTACATGCAACGAGCAGATTGGCAAAAGTTTAGGAGTTCGCCCTCCCTGGCGTAGGTAGAGAAAAGGGCCCCAAATGAAAAGTGGGTCGACGAAAAATAAGCTTGGCGGTTGCAGCGTTAGTACGGCAGTCGGCTGAATAAAAATACCATTCAATAGACCGCCCATGTGTCCCACTGGGAAAAAATAGGCGGGAATGGGATTAGTAGTTGCTTCTTTTTAAATTTTACCTGCCGGTGGCATAATTCCGCATCGGTGGCGCAGTGAGTAGCGTCCTCGGTAACTGCGTCAGTTATTCTAGGTTCGATACTAGACCGAGGTGGGTTGGCTTCTTTCAGACGAGAGAGATGCCCCGAGTGCGCCCTCATTCGAATGAGAAGTAAAACCGAGGTCCCGTCAGGGGCGAATCCAGAGGAGGGGGCAATGCAGCAATTGCTCCCCCCTCAGTGCCTCAACTGGGCGCATATTTCAACTGATGCATGATTCAACTTTGCAACTAATGAGGCATTTTTGCATTGCCATCCGCATTTCTATACTGCTAGTCCAACAGTTGCAGTCCAATCTGATTGTTGGCTAAACCACTGAACATGGGGCATTGTCTAATGAGCGGTGGAGGACCTATTGCACTTGCTAGCTAGAATTATACAAGGGATTTTGAATCAGCATCATCATCATACCCTTATCCCGCCTGTGGCAGGGTCGGGTCTGCGGGTCCACTGAACATACTCTGACTGGGGTCACCCTAGCCAGGCGTCTGGAACCCACAGGAATATTGGCAAAGTTGTCTGTGGGGGGGATGCCTGCCTACCCCAAACAAGGGATTCTGAATATTTAAAGATACAGTATTTGGGACGCCCGTTTTTGGAAGTGCTCCCGCTTGATCAGCCCCTGGGTCCCGTGTGGTGTACGATGGCATTTGCACGTAAAAGAACCCTCTGCAATATGCAACGGATGGATGAGGCAAAATTTCCAAGTTTAAGAACTGTCCTCCTGGCGTCGGTGGAGTGCCCCAACGAATGGCAGATCAACGATAAATAAGCATAGGAGTTGCAGCGTTGGTCGGCAGCCAGCTGCGGAAAAACACCGTCCAATATATCACCCTTGTGTGCATTCAGAGGAACAAGATGGTTACCCAACCTTGCCACAGGCGGAAAAGGGGTTAGGAGTTGTTTCGCTTTGCTTGCAGGTGGCATCATACCGCACCGACCAGAGCTATCCAACAGCACACCATCTTGAGATTCCCTCTCTTTTAAAGAAGCTACCTATCTCTGCCAGATTGGTTTGTTGGTGTTTTAGGGCCATTCAACTACAAGGTCATTAGAGCCCCGTCCACTGTGTAGTTCTGATGCAGAATCTTCACAGACACTACACTAATGCGACGATTTTTGGATACTAGCGGTACTCAGTTTTCCTAAGCGGCCACCCATGTCAGTACTAGCTAGGGTTGCGCTGCTTAACTTCAGTGATCAGACGAGAACTGGTGTGTCCAATGCAATTCGCCGCTCCCATCTCTGCCAGACTCGACCCTACAGCCATGGATTCATCAGCCAGATACTCCATCAACCGAACCACCTAGAGAGACTATTACTACACAACTATGCATCGGAAGAGGAATGCAATCATTTTGTGAGCTAGTTATTAGGGTATCCGTCACGTTAAAATTACCAGTGAAATGGCGGCGTTTGGTCACCTTTTATGGCGTTAAAATGAGTTTAACGCGTTCAGTGTGCTCAGACAGAATTATAAAGGAAAATACCTTTATGATCGAAACTTGCCCTCCCCTTTTTTTGTGACTGAAACGAGCCAATGATGATGGCCTTAATTCATTCATCAGACAATTTCTTCATTTGGGTCTCATTTGAAAATCATCTTCAAAATTTGGATCAACTTTCATGACTAGATAATTGCGCTCAGCAGGATTTCTTTGCAAACTCCTTCTAGTCGTCTTCCTCCTACGCCACCTTCCCTTCACTACTTTATTATTACAACTCATCCTCAACCCCCTTAAGAAAAAAAACCAGTCCATCTTTACACTGCTGTTCTCTTCACATAGATATAAGTCAGAGCCTTGAACAGATGTTTAAAAAAAAAGACTTGTGGGGAGGAGAGAAGAGAGAGTGATTGGGGAAGAAGATGAGGTGCGAGGGGGATAGAGGTAAGATGGAGGAGGAAGGAGAGGAATAGATCCTTCAAGGCAAAGACGATGATGAAAAAATAAGTCGGCCTCAAAAACCTACCTGTAAAAAGAATATAATGAATCTTGTGAAGAATTCAAGAAGATGTCCACCCACACTTTTTTTGAGATTCAATTCATTTGTGTGCAATTCCTGATTCGTTCATGATCTTAATCCACATTGAGATGGTTGTCAGGTGATGCCATCAGCAGCCCTTTTAAGATTCCTCCGCCTGCTCTACTAGCCCCCCGTATAACGCGAATTTTGTAGGACGGGCCCATTTCTTCACCTCTCTCTGTCTTACCTGTCCCATCTTGAGATTTTTCAAATGCAAGGTTCTTTGGCCCGTCAAAAGCCTCCATTTCGCCCCTCCCCAAGACAGTCATCAATTAAAATTATAATTACTTTTCCTTTGCCATTTCTTGCTGAACATAAAGTGGATGAATTTCTAGAAAAGGTGGTGGCTATCAGAAATGAATTCATCTCAGGTTAATAAGAAGGTGAAATTGGAGCTAGAGGAGGAAGAGGAGAAGGGTGTGGAAAGTAGCTCTAAGGAGGACATAAAAATAGTGTCCAATCATCTGAAAGCCTGGGGTGATGTGAACTGAGATGGGGTAGTTGTAGGGAAGAAAGAGAGAAAAGAAGAAGAAGCTACAGTAGATGATCTCATGTTACATATCGTGGCCAAAAAATGGAGAAAAATACTTATGGAAGAAAGAAGAGGGGTACAAAAAAAAGGTTGCTTCACATGAGGTCAACTATTATTTAAATCCTTCTCAGTAACTAACCATTTGACGTGGCATGCATTAGATAACTTAAGACGTTAAGATTATTTATGAGATTTCATCTTGGCTCCTCTCTCTTTCTTGTCCTCTAAAACCGCCATTTATTCAACTTCATTAAAATATTACGAGAGCATCGTTTCTCTTGCATGAAATGAAAATAATAAAATTATAAATTATTTCTTTTCAGCAGACGATATATTGAGGGTCAATAATCGGTTTTACGGCTGCAACTTAGTACCTCTGAGCGGTTTTTCCCATCTCTCTCTTTTTCAAAATGGAAATCAATTCATGATGCACCCCACATTAAGAAAAAGAGAATGTTGAAATTCGAAGGGTCATTCACAGATGACGGGCATTCTACCTATAAGATTACTAGCCTCTAGTTTGATTACTTATGCATCAACATCATCATCATCATACCCTTATCACGCCTGTGGCAGGGTCGGGTCTGCGGGTTCTGGCCCGCAACTCCGGCCTATCTCCCACCACGTTGCCACACTATCATATCCCTTCGTACGACCTGTTCCCACGTCTGCTTAGGCTTTCCTCTGCCCTGGGTGCACCCAATAACCTGTATCCCTGTGATGGATCTAACCAGCTTCCCTCCCCCTCTTGTCATCATATCAGGGTTGCATTTACAATATTATGATTTTTACTTCCTACATCGAAGGCTCATTTTAGGCCCTCCCCCTCTCTCAGCACAGAGGAAAAGCCATCCACCTCAGACAGGTGCGAGTTTGGTATTTTTAAGATCAAGGGGCAAAAGGTCTACCAAATGAGCTACTGGTAAGTGGTCAGAGTTTAAAGGCCAAGGAAGTTTGACTCATATGTGAAGAATCCATAACAATTTGCTTTACAGAGTACCGCGAGAAATGTAGAATGAGGAAACCTCACTTTAATTCCGTTTGGGGTTGATTATATTACTTAACATCGATCTGACAGCTCAGAAGACCGATTGGCAGGGAAACTACTTCCTCCAGCTGGGGATTTCTTCGATTGGCACTTGTTTGTTTGTTGGTGTTTTAGGGCTCTTCAACTACAAGGTCATTAAAGCCCCGTCCACAGTATAGTTCTTATGCAGAGACTACACTAATGCGACGATTTTTGGGTATTAGCAGCACCCAGTTTTTCCCAAGCGGCCACCCATTTCAGTACTAGCTGGGGTTGCGCTGCTTAACTTCAGTGACTTGACGAGAACTGGTGTGTCCAACGCAATTCGCCGCTCCCTTCGATTGGCACATTTACAACCTAGAAAGGGTCCTTTCCGGTTAAAGCCACTGAATCAACAAGCTCCCAGGCTCAGTACGCAGTGCACTTGAGGTTTTAGTCTTTAATTAATGGATTCGATCCTGATGAGCATGGACGACTTCTTGAGGAAGAGAGGCATAAGAAAACTTCAAGTGCGCCTTCAGTCCTGGATGGGAAGGAAGTAGTAATAAGGGGGTTAGAATTAAAACAGGAATTCTCCATTTTTGACAAAATTGAGATAGCAGCATATGCGGAAATATCACACTTCAAGCTATCATTTCAGGGCTTTTTCTAGTGGTTTTCACAATTTTGGGACCCTGGCAAAACTCCAGAAGGTTTTTGGCGATTATCTCAGAATGAGTTTTTGGGAGAATTCCTGTTTCGATTCTAACCCCCTCAGTTTTCTGCTCATGATACCACTACTCCGCCCCAACATGCGTCAGAGTGAGACAGTGAGGGTGACCTCCAACACGTATAGGTTTTTCTTGTAGAAAAGGTTCCGTCGACGGGACTGTTCCACCTGGATACCGGTCTTTCCCCATGGAACATTGTTTTAGGGTGAAGGTAGAAGCATTTATGAGTTTTTCTTCCTTTTGAAAGAATCATCGCCGTCGGAAGTGAGCTTGTGGTCCTGAATTCAAGAATCAAATGAATGTCGTGGATCAAACTTGTGGCTAGCCTACGGATCGGCATGTCCTTAATCAGTTTCTCCACCCACTGCTGTTTGCAGAGTGGAAATTGTTTTCGTTTATTTGATCATTAATAGACGGACAGCCGGACACAGACAGCTTTCAGACGAGATTTGCATAATGGATTGTAATTAATTTCAGCCAGGATAATAAAAATATGTAAATGATTTTTATGAAACGGTAATAATCCTTTAAGCCCTTGAGGAAGTGGAGGTGGAGGACGAAAGAGATAATGCAAAAAAAAAAAGAGGTATGTATGATTTAGTGACATGATTAAAATCAATTGAGGTGAAAACTCGAGACCAATTATGTGATTGGCTCAAAAGAATGACCGCAACTCATTTGAATACGAGATGAATTTTTGGTAATTACATTTGTGATTACAATCGAGACGTGATCTAAAATCCATTGGCGACCCTAAACGCAAACACACACCCAGCCAATTGATTATTTATTTTACTATCTACTATCTGGTTAACTTGTAACCCCCCCATTTTTGTTTGCATTATTGATATTTTATTCAGATTTGTTTAAAATAAATTTATTGCTATTTTTTTTAAATTAAACAGACAGTAAGATGTCAGAAGAGAACAACAACACTGAAGAGGTTTAAAAAATGCAGCTTTGGGACTGTATCAGGATATGGACTTGCCTTCAAAGGGTTCGCTTCTCAGTGCGCCTATTGTTTTCTGACCACTTGATGGAGGAGGAGGGTAAGTACTTGAATGAATGTTAACTTTATTCAACATAATTACTACAGATAATCTATTATTTCCCCTCCTCCCATTTTCGTCTTTGGCAAGAAGAGAGAGAGAGAAGGGGGGGTCAGAACTGATAAGAACCATTTCATTCCTTAAATCATAATGTTAAAATATCTATAATTCGCTTAAAA
This sequence comes from Trigoniulus corallinus, assembly GCA_013389805.1. Classification (NCBI taxonomy): domain Eukaryota; kingdom Metazoa; phylum Arthropoda; class Diplopoda; order Spirobolida; family Trigoniulidae; genus Trigoniulus; species Trigoniulus corallinus. The sequence goes on along the minus strand of JAAFCE010001036.1, from coordinate 49,700,821 downwards.
CTAAAGACGGAGGAAAAATGACTTCTTCAAGACGAAAGAAAAGAAACATACTGTTTATATCCAAGGGTGGATAATAGATTTTTCTGTTTCTTTTTTTTTTTTCAAGAAAAAGAAAAATTGTTTCTTGTAGACATTTCAAGGTAGGTGGGTAGGTAGAGAAAGGGTAGGGTATATAAGGTAGGGTGCTGTTTTTCGTAGATACATTTTGTATCATTACAACCCTTTTATCTCTCTACAACTAGCAATTTCGAAAAGAGAGAAATAATCAGTTGAGTTAGCACCTAGTAATTTTATTTTTACCTCTTTCTCTCTCTTTCTAACTAAGATGAGCATGATTCAGACCCCACGCTCCCCCTCACCTTCACTTCCCTTATCCCCCTTGTCCCACCATGAAGATAATTTTTTTTAAAAAAAAAATAACCAAAGTATTTTCAATGAAAATGCATTTCATTCAAAATATGTAATTTTCTTTCATAAGCTGTCGTATCTCTACAATTTTATCATATGAATACATATTTTTATGAGAGAAAAAAATGTATAAGAGTAAATAACCCGATGTACAATAATATTTTTTTCTCTCTCGACTGGTACCAACGCAACAAACTCGATGATGAAACCTTAGGAAAAAAAACCAACAACTGAAGTTGTAAGAAGACATATTAAGAAATCAAAAGAAAGTATCAAAACAGGCATTAAATGACTTGCAAACACCTCATTTTTTTTGAAAGAAGAAGAAAAAATAGTTTTTATATTGGGTTGGACTTTCTCTCTCTCGGAGGTGGTTATGATGATGTTATTTTGGGAGAGGGGGGGTTGAAATTACAAGCAAGAAAAAAAAAAGTTGATTTCATGGTTGACCCCTTCCACCCTCTCCTCACTTCTTTCCTTATACACCACATGTTAGTTACCCATAACAATTAAGAAACCGGAGTTCAAGACTACAGTATAGCATGGTTTAACCCTGGCATCTATAACATTTGAACTCTGACCTAAATAGCCAGCATACTAAGAGATCCTCCCACATTTATTATAACTATACTTGACAACGAATACACTTAACATCTAGGGGTCAGAAAAAGGCAGAAATGGTGATGGTGCATCACGCAAACCTATCTACGAATTTCAAAGCTATTTGGTAAACTCAACAACAACAAAAAAAAGCCAATTGCAGCCACGACATACGAAACAAAAATTTTTTTTTCATTCTCTTCTCTACCTTTATAAAGCCTGTTATTATTTTTATTATAATTATTACAATGAATACTCTAATACCTCTCTCTCTCTCTCTTCATCAATTCAACGCCCAGACCTGAAGTCAAAAATCCGCTTCGAATTCTTTTCTTTCAAAATAGCATCTCAATGTGAAGTTCGACTAATAATTAAGAGTACAGGAGGTCGACGACAAATAAGCATAGCGGTTGCAGCTTTGGTCGGCAGTCGGCTGCGTCAAAATATCGTCCAACAGAGATCGCCCACGTGTCCATCCAGAGGGTCAAAGATAGGGTGTCCGACCCTGCCATATTCGGGAAAAATAGGGTTAGCAGTTGCTGTTACAGGAGGTCGCCATTTTTCGAACTTGGTTTCCTTAGTAACGCTACTCGGTGCGCTCAACTGTGGTGTAATATGACGCTAGGCGTGGTGTGGCGCTAGGCAACCAACTTCGAATTGGCCATTTTAGAACGCGGCTGCCTAGCAACACGCCTGAGTTTGCACTCCTCCACAGCCGCTCTAAAATCGCTCTTCCGTTATGTGTGTAATGGCGAACTCTTTCGAACTACTCTTTCGGTAGATATACAATCATCATTACCATACCCTAATCCCGCCTGTGGCATGGTCATGGCTGTGGGTTCTAGCTCTCCACCCCGCTCATCTTCGACCAGGTCCCCATCCATCCCATACACTACCATATATTTACGCACGACCTGCTCCCACGTTTGTTTTCGTCTTCCCCATCCCGGGTGCTTCCATAACTGACCCAGCGAGCTCCTCCCCCTCTTCTCATCGCATGTCCTCCATTTCACTTCAATCTACTCTCCCTCATTTTTTTCCGAGATGTCCGCCGCCCCCAAGCTACCTTTCATATACTCATTCCTAATACAGGAAGCTCTCGACACCCCACTCATGTACCGCAGCATTCGCATCTCGGCTACTTTCATTCTATTGACGTGGCTCTTCCTCACTGCCCAACACTCTGATTCCTATAGCATAGCTGGTCTAACCACGGCCCTGTAAAACTTCCCTTTCAACTTGATTGACACCTTCCTACCACACAGGACTCCGTATGCCTGTCTCCACTTCAACCATCCCCAATTGATTCTATGGGTCACATCCGAGTCTCTCTCCCCATTGCTCTGGAACACTGATCCGAAGTAATTTATCTCTTGCACCTTGTTCCCCGTTCGCCTCCACAGTACGACACTTATTTTCCTGTCCTTCCGAATTGAAACCTAAATCGTCTGCAAATATCGTGCAAAGAGGAGCCCATTCTCGTATTCAAGTCAGCAGCTCGTCCATATCCAGAAATGAAAAGGTATGGACTTAGTGCTGAACCTTGGTGTATCCCAACCTTCACTGGGAACTATTCTTGGATGTATTCCATACAGGTGTTATAAATTCCATCAACAATGGCTGCTAGCTGCACTGTTCTTGCAACATGGTAGTGTTGTTATTTGATAAGACAATTTCATGATCAATAACTATATTGATTTCTTGGAAATTACATGTTTTACGAATGGGGATGTTAAACACAAATTCACAAATGATGGGACAATTCTGCGTCCTAAATAATAAAGGAGAATCCTGTAAAAAAAAAACGGGGACCCCCTAACAATAGAATGTTAAGTTCTAATATTACGGCGCGTGCTTCTAGTGACCTTTTCAGTGCGGTTTAAATGCTAAATAGCGAACGACAAATGATTGATAAAATTTTCTACACCACAACTGAATACTGAGAAAGGGGTTAAGACAGGTATTTAAGACGAGTGGGGAGGTCAGATGTTTTCTCTCGGTTGTAGGTCACCAAAGCGGACACAATGGCCAATAATGAGCTGTTTCACTAAGACGCACCTGATTAACGATCTGGATATATCTAGAGTGCTAGTTAATGGAAGTTGAAGAAGAGCTTTTAAATTGTAAAGTCGACTTTAGGCTTGAAAGATAACCGTGATGAATGTGGCGTTAAGAAAAGTCGTAGCCCAACCCACGTTTGTTATTAGCTATTCAAAAAGCTGAAATACTGAATTGAATCTTTAAATTAGCATTGACAATATACATAGAGTTCTCGTCTTATAAAAGGAAGATGGTGTGCACTTCAACGTCATAGTCAAGAGGAGAGGAGAGAGGGGAGACAGAGAGAGAGAGAGAGAAATCCCTCTCATTTAAAATGGTAGACTTGACAGAGATGATGGAGAGAGCTAATAACATCAAGTAGCTTGAAATAATTGCTTTTGTTGCGGTCAAGATGCTGATCATCGTCCTCCTCAATCTCTACTCGCCTTTCTACGTCCTAAGTAAAGATTAATTTATTAACATGACGCATCAACATCCGCTTCGTATCATTAGCTTATTAACTACATCGTTTAACCAACTAAATAATTAATTGATCCTTTCAACTGAGAAAACAACAGTAAAGCGCTATTGCTTTGATTGCAGCCCTGATGATGATTTCCGACTTGATTTCAAAGTAAATAGTAGGCCTACATTTCTTTTCAATGAGGTGCACTCACTGATGCCCACCCTTTACCTATACGACATCCTCTAGGTATCAACATAATACAGTTTTGTTTGTTTGTTTTAGGGCCCTTCAACTACAAGGTCATTAGAGCCCCGTCCACAGCGTAGTTCTTATGCAGAGGCTGCACAGACACTACACTAATGCGACGATCTTTGCATACTAGCGGTACCCAGTTTTCCCAAGCGGCAACCCATGTCAGTACTAACTGGGGTTGCGTTGCTTAACTTCAGTGATCAGACGAGAACTGGTGTGTCCAACGCAATCTGCCGCTCCCATATAATACAGTGGTCCCCCGTTTAACGAACGTAATTCGTTCCATCGCCACGTTCGTTATGCAGGGCCTTCATCTTGCAGAACACTTTCCAATAGATTTCTGTGTTATATTGTGAATGCATTCCGGGTTGCAGCGAAAAATAGTGAAAATTGTTAAAAAGTGTAGATAAAGATGGCACGGAGAGCCTTCTTTGCTGTCCTATACTTTTCTTTCAACTGCCTCAGAATGAAGATTGGTTCCACTGTGGACCTACATGGCATCAGCCCAAACTGATTTCGACGGACACTAGTTCTACCCCGGAGGCGACATTCTATTACTCTCTCTCAGAGCTTCGTGGAATGACTCATTTGCTTAATACCTCTATAGTTACCACAATCTTGGACATCCTATACAGTTCCCAGTTCACTTTATATATTGAGCAAGCGTTAGTTATGTGAAACGAGTTCGTTAGCCGATACTCCCACGCTTTCTTGACGGTGTTCGTTATATGAGGCGTTCGTTAAGCGGGGTACCACTGTAATAGCATCATCAGACAGAATGCAACTAAAGCAACTACCAACCCTTCTCCCACCTATGGCATGGTCGGGTACCCATCTCGTCCTTCTGGATGGACACAGGGGCGATCTGTTGGACGACATCTTCACAGTCGCAGCTGGCTGCCGACCTAAGATGCAACCCCAATGTTTATTTATCGCCGGCCTACTGGTCGTTGGGGCACTCCGCCGAAGTCAGGGGAGCGAACTCCTACATTTGGAAATTCTGCTGATCTCGTTGCATAATAGACATTGGATTCTTTTCCGTGCATTTCACATTGTAAACGCCACACGGAGCAACGGCTTTACTTTCCATCCAACGAAAGGTTGTTGTAGTTTGTTTGTTGTTTGTTGGAGTTTAAGGTCCCGTCAACTACGAGGTCATTAGAGACCCGTCCACTGTATAGTTCTAATGCATATACTGCACAGACACTACACTAATGCGACGATTATTGGGTATTAGCAGTACCCAGCTTTCCCGATCGACCACCCATGTCAGTACTAACTGGGCTTGCGTTGCTTAACTTCAGTGATCAGACGAGAACTGGTGTGTCCAACGCAACTCGCCGCTCCCCCAACGAAAGGTACACAGGGGCCTCCCACACACCCGAAAGAAGCTAATACTCCTCGATCCAGTATCGAACCTGGAACCACTGACGCAATAGCCGAGTATGCTACCTCTACTCTATCGAGGCGGATCTAGTCAGCAGACTGAAAAGACATTAGACAAAAAACATTAACCTTTTAAAGTCTATTGTTAGAATGGTCAGTTGGCCAAACCGATCAATCCGATTTGGATTTTTAACTTGGGTATTTTGCCGTTCCACACATTAATTTTACTCCTTGTAAAGGGGCACTCTGAAGGGCAATTATGAAATTGGTCACACCACACGAGGCCCACAGTTTACCATCCTATGTGAAGAAAGGGTTACCCGGGATTTCCCTCTCGCTCGAAGTAAGCCACCCACCTCGGCCAGGACCGAATCTGTATCCACGGATCCACAGTACCTTAAAGGGGCTGCCTAAGAGTGGTGGATGTATGATCCTGCGGTATAAGGCCGAGCACAGCTTTAAACGGGTCCAGACGGAGGAAGAGTGATCTGATTAATTCCATCACTGGCATACACCGATAAGGATGCAATAGATGGGATCAAATCAGGCTTGAGAACAGGAAGTGGATAGAGAGCTAGATTTTTTGCAGGCTTGACCCTGCCACACATGCAACATGATCACGTGCTGTTGTGCGAAAGATCCCGCCTCAGTGGAGCAGTTGGTAGCGTGTAGCTTCAGTAGTTCTAGGCTCGATACTGGACCGAGGTGGGTTGGCTTCTTTCGAGTGAGAGATGCTCTGAATGCGCCTTTCTTCAGTTGAGAATTAAAACCGACGTCCCGCGTGGTGTACGATGTCATTTGCACGTAAAAGAACCCTCTCTACTATGCAACGGGTAGATGAGGCAAAATTTCCAGGTGTAGGAGGTCGCCCCCTGGCGTCGGTGGAATTCCTCAACGAACAGTAGACTGACGATAAATAAGCATAGGGGTTGCAGCTTTGGTAGGTAGCCGGCTGCGGAAAATCACCGTTGTGTCCATTCAGAGAGACAAGATGGGTACCCGACCCTGCCATAGACGGAAAAAGGGTTAGGAGTTGCTTGCTTTTCGTGCTGTTGTACGAAAGCAGATGGGGCCGAGTCGAAAAATGGAGCACGTGTAGTAGGTATCCAAGGCAACGCACATGCGCAGGTAGTCATCACTTGACTGCATACAAAAATTATTATAATAATTCCGTCGACTTGAGGGTATATATAAATTTTCTAAACTATTTTTTTAAATAGATATTTATTATCACATTAACAGCCATTTTATGCCGTAACTAAAAGGTAGGGGCGTCGATGAGAATAATATGTGTTAGGTGCTAAACTGGGCATATAGGGTGGGGTCACTCCAACTGAATTTATGGTCCTCTCTTCCTCCTTCCCAACACTCTCTACTCCATTCCAGCCCCTTTTTCGATGTAAAAATAAATTCACACGAACTATCATCGTATTGACATTTGAACAACAAAAAATTAATGACTTTTCAGTGATAAATTTAAACTTTAAAATGTACTATGCGCTGTCTCCTGGTCTACCTAATTCGGATATAAATTAACTGTTGCTTTATAACTATTTAAAATTATTTTATTACTGTTATACATATTCAAAAAAATTAATAAATTTAATATTCCAAGATAATAATAATAGTAATAATGTATTGTTTTATTATTATTATTATCATCACCTTTGTGTGTATCACAAAAATATTACCATCTCAGGAAGGCTCAAGGATATAAAAAATGTATGAACGGGTTAAATAAGTGGAGAGGGTTGTTTGAGGTCTAACTTTTTTAGACGCCGTAAAAATGAAGTGCCCTTAAAACAAAACATAACCTCACTGAAATATTTTCATCGCCTCCTCCCTTCACCCGCAATCCAATAGTAAGTTGAGATTTTTTGGCACTCTCTCTCCTAGGACAGAGGCCACGTGTAGACCATCGGTTCGTTCGTGTTTAAGGCCCTTCAACTACAAGGTCATTAGAGCCTTGTCCACTGCGGAGTTCTAATGCAGAGACTGCACAGACACTACACTAATGCGACGATATTTGGGTATTAGCCGTACCCAGTTTTCGCAAGCAGCCACACATGCCAGTATTAGCTGGCGTTTAGTCGCTTTACTTCAGTGGTCATACGAGAACTGTTGGGTCCAACGCAATTTTCTGCTCTAGACCATCGGGATGGAACCTGCATACCATGAATTAATTCTGTCCCTACCAGTGAACACCGAACACGGAACACGTACCTACCGAACACGCCACCAGGTGAACCACCAATTATACCGCTTCACTAGTTTACATCCCCACGACAAATAAGA
>JAAFCE010001036.1:49671141-49685543 GCA_013389805.1 Trigoniulus corallinus | reverse complement strand
TATTTATCGTCTTTCTACTGTTCGTTGGGACATTCCACCGAAGACAAGGGGCGAGCTCCTGCACCTGGAAATTTTGGTCCTCTACCCGTTCCATAATAGAGAGGGTTCTTCCATGTGCCGATGCCATCGTACACCACACAGGACCTCGGTTTTACTTCTCACCCGAAAGCATGTGCACTCAGGGCTTCTCTCTCGCCCGAAAAAAGCCAACCCACCTCGGTCCAGTATTGTACCAAAAACTACTGACATAGTTACCGAGTGCCACTGAGGCAAGTTTTTGCATAGGGTTAGGTTACAAGTTATATATTTTCTTTGGCGTTTGTGTGCCCCGAAATGTGTCGTTGTTAGTGTGCCGCCAAATTTTGAAATTAGTAAAAGTGTACCGTGGCGAAAAAAAGGTTGAGAATCGCTGCCCTATCGGATTGGAAATGGAATCAAGAGAGGGGGGGGGGTTAGTATGCCAATAAAAGAAGCAACAAGTCCTTAAAAATGAATTATTGCTACACCTTGTAACTTTCTTCACTTCCGTACTTATCTTTACGTTGCTAAATAAAAAAAACTCATCAAATTATGGTAAAAATTGTAATTTTTAAGAGTCGGAAACAGAGAGCGAGACAAGATACATTTTTATTGATGCGCCATTATTCGTGCTCATTTATTTGTATAACGATCACTTCGGGACTACTACTAGTTTTTACATAAAGAACTAAAGAAAGGGTTGTTTTTTAAAAAATATATATATATAAATCATTATTATGTTAAACGGTTAAAATTCCCACACATTTCAAGTTACCACCTTGAAAAATAAAAGGTAGCCTTCAAACAATACATATATGGACCCATTTTATTGTGGCATCTAATGTAACCATTTGCGAGTTTCAAAAAAAAAATCTACGAAAATCAAGGGGAGGTCTCAAATTTTAACAAGCGCAACTATGTTATTTTTTATTTTTTTTAAACAATTTTTTTATAACGACAACAGAAAGAAGAAAAAAACAATAACTAGTCAACTAACCAACCATTAAAAGTGGCAACAGGAGAAAGATTGGGAGAGGGGTGTGTGTGTGTGTGTTTTACGAAAATAATTTTACGACTCTTTAAAAGAGTAGTAGAGGAAGGGGGTAATAACCAAATACCAGTGGAAGGGGTAACAGGGAAGACAAAAATTAAGCTTCGGTTCCCACACTCTGTTATCAACCACCCGTTTGAAACCGAAATATGCAAATTGATTACTGAACATAAATTTCTTTTCAATATATACTGTATAATATCTCAACAACACTAAATTTGCATTCAAATATATTGGTGACTTTTAAAATTTTATTTATCCCGCAGTGAAAAACAACAAATGTCACCTTCCTGGGCCAGAAAAAAATTTTTTTCACATTATTTAGGACTCGCCGCACACCCTTTACCCCTTTCTTTCTATATTTCCCTTTTGTTTGTATGGCCGTTCACCAATTCACATACGTAAATATATCAAGGTCACCACTAGGAGCCAAAAAGAAAGAGGCGATAATAATCAAAATGAATTGGTTGCTTTATTTGCAGTAGTGACGTCGTACGCGTCAAACTGGACCAGGGTTTTATTTCCCATCCGACGGAACGGGCACTTGCGGACTTCCTGAACCAGCCTTCCCTTGAGCAGGATTGAACCTATAAGTATGGACTCCAGAAACCACCGCATTACCACTGCGTGAAAATGGTTGTATGACGACATATGACAGTGGTGTGGCGGACGGGTTTCTGGTGGGAGAAAGGCGGAAGTGGAGGACCAGAACCAGCAGTAGAGACTCTAAAGTATAAACACCATAAGACGAGATAATGGCGTTTAATTCTCATCTAGAACGGAAATAAGGTACCCACGGAAAGAGGTGGGAACGGCGAATTGAGTTGGACACACCATTTCTCGTCTGATCACTGAAGTTAAGCAGCGCAACCCCAGCTAGTACAGACATGGGTGGCCGCTTGGGAAAACTGGGTTCTGCTAGTACCCAAAAATCGTCGCATTAATGTATTGTCTGTGTAGTCTCTGCATCAGAACTATGCTGTGGACGGGGCTCTAATGACCTTGTAGTTGAAGGGCCCTAAAACACCAACAAACAACAACAACGGAGTGAACCTTCGCACCTAGAGCTCAGGAATTAAGCATATTACAAACTACGCTGAATTAATAAAGTAGGTAGAGCACTTAGCATACAGGTACAAAAAGCAAAAAGAAAATCCTAACCCTTTTCCCGCCTATGGCAGGGTCGGGTACCCATTTGTCCTTCTGAATGGACACAGGGCGATATATTGGTCATAGTTCTTTCTGCAGCCGGTTGCCGGCCAAAGCTGCACCTACGCTAATTAATCGTCGGTCTAGTGTTCGTTGGGGAATGCTACCAACGCCAGGAGGCGAGCTCCTACACCTGGAAATTTTGCCTCATCTACCGTTGCGTAGTAGAGAGGGTTCATTTACGTGCACCCACACGGGACCTCGGTTTTATTTGTCATCCGAAAGAAGGCACACTCGCCCGAAAGAAGCCGACCCACCACGGTCCAGTATCGAACCTAGAATTACTGGCGCAGTTACCGAGCGTGCTAACCACTACGCCCCCGCAGTGGGTCAACTTAGCATACAGGTACACTAGTGGTAAAATAGAGTTTGGGCCCAGATTCCTCTAACTGAATTTACCTGTTGTATTTTAAGTTAGGTGTGTTGGGGAAATTGCTCTTATCAACGCCAGGGAGGAACGAGCTCATAATCTGACATCAACAGATATACGTGTGTGTGTGGTGCTTCCTTACCTCGCTTTTAACGCTGACCAGGCATGTCCTCCACAATCGCAAATGTTACCAACTGGACTACCAAGGTGGGTCTATTTGGGATAACGTTTGTGTAATAGTATAGTAAATAGAAAGGGTGGGGAAATATATTTTGAAAAGTGACAGAAAAAGGTGTCTTTTATGTTTCACCTTAAGATTTCATAAACCTACACCTCCAAAAATCAATTTCGTTTAATTTCTGAACTAATATCAAAGGGAGAAAAAAAACGGAGAAAGAAAGAGAGACACGCAAAATAGCGATTCCCGTAAAAGTGAATCAAGCCAAAGCATTTGACTGCACGACAGGTTTTCTCTCTAGATTCCACACTATTTCCCAAAGCGAAGTTGTTGTAGTAATATTTTAAAGGTGGGCTAAATATGTGGGGATGGAGCGATAAATTTGTATCTAGGCCACAGTACACAAACGGACATACCAAGGCTTGTTATTCGTCAACTGCTACCAAAATCATCTTAACTATCTCTACTTGGGACAAACGTCAACGTCATTCTCGTCGTCGTCCTGTCCACGTCTCCGTTTCCCTTCTCCTGAGATAAGAACACTAAGCGGCAGTAACAGCAGTCGAGAGACAGAATTGTTAATTTAAGTCATTAATTTCATCAATATCTTAAAAAGAGTTAAAAAGGGGTTACCATTTAATTTGTGTATGTGCGCAACATTCAAATGAGTTTTGGTGCCAAAAAAAAAAAAGAGGATCGGAGGAGTCGAGGGGACAGATCAGGGGTAGAGCAGAGAGCAGAAAAGAGACAGACAGGGAGGATGCAGGAGTCCACTATCCATATATGTTGTTTTTCCCACAAAAATATTAGGTAGTTGTTGATGACATTGAATTTTCTAACAATTCTCAAATGGGACAACACCTTCCATGCTTATCCTACTTACCCTTCATGAAGAATAAATAAAACTCGTTATTTTCCAAAAAGTTCAAGGGAAATATTTTAACTATTTTACAAAAATGTTTAACTGTGAAACAAGAATCATATTTTTAATTAAGTAAGCATTACAGAGAAAACCTGTACTTTTTAAGTAAAAAAAAAGGACGATCAGAAAAAAAAACGGTTAAGGTATTGCAAGAGCACAATTAAGAAGAAAGCATTCCTAATTAATAAGAAAAAAGCTAAAAGAGTCAGTAAAACACAATTTTAAGTAAATATCTCCTCGGCCTGAAAAATGTTGAAGATCAGCGCCCTTTTTAGGGTCCTTCAGCATGGAAACAAAGATCAACAACAAGCAACTCCTAACCCTTTTCCCGCCTATGGCAGGGTCGGCATTTGTCCCTCTGAATGGACACAGGGTGATATATTGGACATAGGTTGTCTGCAGCCGGTTGCCGGCCAAAGCTACACCCCTACGCTTATTTATCGTCGGTCTAGTGTTCGTTGGGGAATGCTACCGACGCCAGGGGGGCGAGCTCCTACACCTGGAAATTTTGCCTCATCTACCCGTTGCGTAGTAGAGAGGGTTCTTTTACGTGCAAGTGCCATCGTACACCCATACGGGACCTCGGTTTTACTTCTCATCCGAAAGAAGGCACACTCGCGGCTTCTCTCTCGCCCGAAAGAAGCCGACCCACCACGGTCCAGTATCGAACCTAGAACTACTGGAAACAAAGATCATACGACGTTATTTCGCACGCATAATGAACCATGTGGCCCACATTTCCTCCGCCAGTTCGGACATCTCTCTCCCCTCACTTTACTGCTGCCCCTTCTCAGACTCTAGACATTACCAAAAATAACCCAAGATTCCGAAATCAGTTGTACCGTACTAGCTGAGAGCGGGAAATTGCGTAGAACACACCAGTTCTCGTCTGATCGCTGAAGCTAAACAGCGCAACCCCAGTTAGTACTGACATGGGTGTCCGCTTGAGAAAACTGGGTGCCGTTGGTATCCAAAAATCGTCGCATTAGTGTAGTATCTGTGCAGTCCCTGCATCAGAACTACTCAGTGGACGGGGCTCTAATGACCTTGCAGTTGAAGGGCCCTAAAACACCAAAACAAACAGCTGCACTACGCTAGTGAACGTTGTAAGTTGCGACTCCAGCGCTCAAAGCAGCACTCAGTGTGTCGCTTCAAACGTACACTAATTGGTTAGAGACGAAGCCAAGCAGCCATACCAGACTGAACCTTTAGGAGGCTGCTTGCGTGAGATAAGGAGGAAGATGTGGAGGATGCAGGAAAATGGGAAACTTACAGCACCCAACGTTCTTTAATAACCACCCATTTTGGTAGTAACGTGGGCTTGCGTTGCTTAACTTCAGTGATCTCACGGGAACTGGTGTGTCCAACGCAACTTTAGAAGAAAGTGCTGTAGAACTATGTCACCAAAACGCAACTTCTAACCCATTTCTTTCCTATAGCACCCATCTTGCCCCACTGACTGGACACAAGGGTGATGGATTAGACGGTGTTTTTCGACAGCCTGCTGCCAACCAAAGATGCAACCCCTATGCTTATTTATCGTCTGTCGACTGTCTGTTGAGGCACTTCACCGACGCGTGGTCAGGAGGCGAGCTCCTACAACTGGAAATTTTCGCCTCATCTACCTGGCGCATATTAGTGTTCTTTTACGTGCAAATGCCATCGTACACCACACGGGACCTCGGCTTTATTTCTCATGCGAAGGAAGGTGCACTCGGGGCTTCGCTCTCGCCCGAAAGAAGTCAACCCACCGCGATCCAGTACCGAACTTGGAACTAACTAACTATTGGTGCAATGAATCATGCGCGCTACCTATTGCGCCACCGAGGCAGGTCTGTAGAACGATGTCACCATTTCCCCTAAAACAACGCTTTGAACAACAACAAATAAAAACGACAATTACTAGACCTTTCCTAGCCTATGGCAGGGTCGGGTAACCATATTTGTCCCACTGAGACACACGGCGGAAGGTATCTTTACTCAGCCTGCTGCCAACAAAATGCTGCAACCCCAAATGCTTATTGAACGTCCGTTATTTCTTAATTTAGGGCACTTTTTCTAAACCGACGCGAGGTGAAGGGCGGGGGCCATCTCCAACATCTGAAAAAGTTGCCGATACAGTAAGAGTTCTTTTCCGAGCACATAACATCGTAACACCACACGGAGCCATGGCTTTACATCCCATCCGACGGAAGGAGCCCTGAGGACCTCTCTCGTCCGAAAGAAGCCACCGAGGTGGGTTAAAAGAACCCTTTCAAAATGGATCATAGTAGACAAGTTGATCAGCAAAACTCCCAGGTGCAGAGGCTCTTCATCTTCCCTCTCCCACTTCTGGAACCCGTAATTGAAATCTCCAAGAAAGAATTCAGGCAGGCGACACTACGTAGCAGACCACCGGCTGAGTAAAAACACTGTTTAACAATTTTCCAGTGTATATGCGGTGCTCGCGGGTTAGTTGGTTGGTTGGTTCGTTAGTGTTTTAGGGCCCTTCAACTACAAGGTCATTAGAGCCCCGTCCTCTGCGTAATTCTAATGCAGAGAAAACACAGACACTACACTAATCCGTGGGTCCAAAGCAATAAGCCGCTCCCCGGTACTTGCGGGGAAAATTGGAACCTGACCCTGCAATGCCGGGAAATGCCGTTGTTGCTAATCATTTTGGGAGTGAGTTTCAATTAGAGAGAATCGTATGAAGGTTAGAAAGCGGTGGGATGTGGTCAGTTTGGACAATTTGCGAACAATACTGAAAACACAGCGCCCAAGGCGGCTGCCTAACGCCGGACCTGAGCACTTATCTTCAGATACACATTTTATCGCTATAATCAGATGGCAATTTGTGATGATGAGTAGAAAGTGGAGGAACAGCTGGTTAGGTCCATTACAGGGATGCAAGTTATTAGAAGCACCGGGGCAGGGGAAGACTAAAGCGAAGTGGGAGCAGGTTGTTTGTTGTTTGTTTGTGTTTTAGGGCCCTTCAACTACAAGGTCATTAGAGCTCCGTCCACAGGGCCGGTCCTATGGGTTCGGCTGCCCGCGTGCAATTATGTCAAGACCGCCCCCTCATAATATTTTCACTTAATTTTCTTAATATCTACAAGTTAACATTGAGTGACCGCCCCATCAGGGCAGCCGCCCGCTTTCTTTGGACACTTTGAACCTATGGATGGACCGGCCCCGCCCGTCCACAGTGTAAGTCATATGCAAAGACTGCACAGACACTACACTAATGCGACGATTTTCGGGTATTAGCAGGGAGCGGTGAATTGCGTTGGACACACCAGTTCTCGTCTGATCACTGAAGTTAAGCAACGCAAGCCCAGTTAGTACTGACATGGGTGGTCGCTCGGGAAAGCTGAGTACTGCTAATACCCAATAATCGTCGCATTGGTGTAGTGTCTGTGCAGAACTATGCAGTGGACGGGTCTCTAATGACCTTGTAGTTGACGGGACCTTAAACACCAACAAACAAACAATGGGTATTAGCAGTACCCAGTTTTCCCAAGCGGCCACCCATGTCAGTACTAGCTGAGGTTGCGTTGCTTAACTCCAGTGATCAGACGGGAACTGGTGTGTCCAACGCAATTTGCCGCTCCCCGGAGCTTGGTGGTAGATAGACGGGAGTGGAGAAGGGCCAAAACACGCAGACCCCATCCTGCCACAGGCGAGATAAGGGTATTATGATGATGATTATGATGAATCAGGTGGCAATGACCATGTAGGGACACGATCCCTTACACTCCTCTGACCCCACAAAAGCATACACCCCTGCAATGCACACATTTAAATGAATTAAAAAAAATCATTGTCTTTAGGTCCTATTGTCATTGCATCCTGTGTGCAACAATAGGACCTCTACATTGAGTTGCAAGACCTTTTGTAGGTGCATCCTGCATGGTCCCTTGACAGTGAATCATGGTGGGTACCCTTTTGTCACAGGACCCAACCATGGTCAAGGACCTCAGGATGCAAGGTCATAAAGGGTATGTTTTGGGGTTGGAAAGTTTTTAGGAATCAGATAGTCACAGTCAGAGATTCTAGAGACAGGCACTCACCAACCATCTAACGGTCTTGACACAGACACTCATCAGATTGTACACTGAGACCTTCATTCGATAATCATCAAACAGTTTTGATGATTTATCAGTCAATTTTGGATTATTCATTGATTTGGTCTCGGACCGGTGATTCCTTGTACCGGGTATCCTGGAATACCCGCCAGCTGACTGTCCTTGGAATAAAACCCGATTTTATCTTGTTGTTTTACCAAACGTGTGTCTCATCATTTCTTTGACACCCTGCATCATCAGTACCCGTGATATCGCGATAACCATGTAGATATGAAATGGCTACAAATTACTACTAATAGTAGATATAGTATCAATTGTGTTCAGGTTTAAGGGGGTAAAGTTGACTTCCTGTTTGAATCTTAAGAAATCGAGTTTTTTCCTCTCTCTTTCTTTCAATTTTATCATCATCCATTATACTTGAAAGAAAGAATCAAACTTCGGCCAATCTTAAAATATTAAAAAATATTAACACTTTTTTATAGTAATTAACGAGTTAAAGAATGATCCATTGACTGAAAAGGAGGAAGGGGGGAGGAGAAATATTAATTTATGATGTATAATCACAGTGGTCAACAACTTTCTGTCCATTCATCAAATTTGTCTGAAATGTTTGCCTTCCACTAATGCAAGGAGCCAGTTCTGAGAGCACGGTTAAAAATACGAGAGAAAAATAATTGGAACTACTTTTGTGTAGCCAAGACCTGCCAAACTGCGTTGCACACACCAGTTCTCGTCAGATCACTGAAGCCGAGCAACGCAAACCCGAGCTAGTACCAACATGGGTGACTGGTAGTGAATGTTGGGTGCTGCAAATTTCCCCTCTCCTACATCCTCTGTGCCTGCCTCCTCCTGAGCGGCGAATTGCGTTGGACACCACCAGTTCTCGTCTGATCACTGAAGTTAAGCAGCGCAACCCCAGCTAGTACTGACATGGGTGGCCGCTTGGGAAAACTGGGTACTGCTAATACCCAAAAATCGTCGCATTAGTGTAGTGTCTGTGCAGTATATGCATCAGAACTATGCTGTGGATGGGGCTCTAACGACATTTGTAGTTGAAGGGCCCTAAAACACCAACAATCAACAACTGCCTCCTCCTAACCCGCGAGCAGCGGTTCGGCTTATTATGTCTGCTTACCTTACTCCCCAACCCAAAGGTGTAACATAACAGTGGTGCAATAGGTAGCATGCTCTATTTACTGCGACAATAGTTGCAGGTTCGATACTGGATCGAAGTGGGTTTGCTTCTTGCGGGTGAGAGAGAGAGACCCTGAGTACGCCTTCCTTCGGATGAGAAGTAAACCCGAGGTCCCGTAAGGTATATGATGCCGGTTTGTGTTTCGTTGGTGTTTTAGGGCCCTTCAACTACAAGGTCATTAGAATCCCGTCAACTACACTAATGTAGTGTCACACACTGTAGTGTCAACGGACACTACACTAATGCGAGGATTTTTGGGTATTAGTGGTAGCCAGTTATCCCAAGCGGCCACTCATTTTAGGACAGAGCTGTAGAACGAACAGTAGACCGACGATAAATAAGCATAGGGGTTTGCAGCTTTGGTTGGTCGGGGAGCGGCGAATTGCGTGGGACACATCGGTTGTCGTCCGATCACTGAAATTAAGCAACACCACCCCAGTTAGAACTGACATGGGTGGTCGCTTGGGAAAACTGGGTACTGCTAATACCCAAAAATCGTAGCATTAGCGTAGTGTCTGTGCAGTCTCTGCATAAGAACTAGGCTGTGGACGGGGCTCTAATGACCTTGTAGTTGAAGGACCCTAAATTACCAACAAACAAACAATTGGTTGGCCGCCGGCTGCGGAAAAACACCAATAAAACACTATTGTGTTCATTGAGAGGGACAAGACGGGTACAAGGCATCAAGGCATATTTATAGTGTTTTTCAATATTGCACCTATGATCACAGGTTCAGTTCTAATAGTAACTTTTAATCAAAAATCACATTTTGTTCCTCTGGAGGGGGTAGAGATAGGGAGAACGGGTAAAGACGATATTATCGAGCTGATTTATGACCTAATAATCATTGCTACTTATTCGCTGTTACGCGATTTGCATCCATTTGACATAAGATGACGACAACAGTATATTTTTTTGGCCAAATTTTTCAACTTGCGCGCACACGTTATAATCATGATTCAAAAATCACGATATCAATGTGTACGGCCACGATTTCTTTGTTTTGGCAGAGGTTAAGTTACACATTTAATGCTAAATAATGGGTGCCTCCCTCCTCAGTCTCGTTTTCATGTTAAAAAAAATGAAATATTGAAATTATCATATAGTAGTAGATTTTAGAGAAATGGCCTTAAAAGGTTACTCGACAGGAATTTACGAGTCAATCTCTTTAAGCTTTAAAGTTATCTTTACAGAATTTTTTTGGGAAGGGAAGGGGAGGGGAGGAGAGAGAGAATTTAAGAGTTCCTCAGATTGTAAACTTAAACATTAACTGGATGAAAAATCTTACAATTTTTTGCGTGCACCCCGTTATGTTGTTGGCACGCAGCATGAATTTTAACAAAGCATTCGATTCGACTTCAATGAAACAACACTATACAATTAATACAGCTAACAGGGCTGCATTAAAATTCTCGACGGCCCTTTTTCATAGACCTTAGGCCCTAGATACACTAATAAAATGGACACACCAGTTCTCGTGAGATCACTGAAGTTAAGCAGCGCAAACCCACGTCAGTACCCCCGTGGGTGTTAGTAAAGAACGTTGGGTGCTGCAAATTTTCCCTCTCCTAAGTCCTCTGCACCTATCTCATCTCCTGCGAGCAGCCTCCTAAGGGTTCGTCCTGTTATGACTGCTCGGTTTACTCCCCAACCCGTTAAATTAATCCAATCCAGTAAACAACAAATGATAAAGTCCAGGTAAGACTAGGAGGACTGCACAACATTGAAATCACCTTGGGTGGGAGGTGGCCATGTCGCTTGCCTGGCAAGCATTCAAACAACATCACTCGCGCGTGGATGTCTCAATTGGCATCTCATTTGGTCTGATCTTCAGTTGGATCCTGGCTAAGGTGGTTGGTACCCCACCAGTCAGGGGAGCGGCAAATTGCATTGGACACACCAGTTCTCGTCTGAGCACTGAAGTTAAGCAACGCAACCCCAGCTAGTACTGACATGGATGGCTGCTTGGGAAAACTGGGTACCGCTAGTATCCAAAAAAATCGTCGCAGTAGTGTAGTGTCTGTGCAGTCTCTGCATCAGAACTACACAGTGGACGGGGCCCTAATGACCTTGTAGTTGAAGTGCCCTAAAACACCAACAAACAACAACAACCCAACCAGTCGGTAAGAAATTATTTAACTCCTTCTTCCCCGTTCCGGTTGAGAACTGAAGTTGATGCTTCACTTTGTGAAGTGTGTATGATGTCATTAGAGCGCTTAACAGGAGCCCTTTCCATGTTTCACTAACAGGCCGAACCCTTAGGAGGCTGCTCGCGGGAGAGGAGGAAGTAGGTGTAGGGGATGCAGGAGAGAGGAAATTTGCAGCACCCAACGTTCTCTACCAACCACCCATGTTGGTACTAACGTGGGCTTGCGTTGCTTAACTTCAGTAATCTCAAGAGAACTGGTGTGTCCAACGCAAAATACACTTTTCCTTTGCCAAGCTAACTCCACCTGGTGCCGGTAAATAACCTCAATAATTAGATAGGAGGATGTCCATTAACGAAATAAATACTCGCTAATGAGAGAGAGAGGAAAAGCCTGGTGGTGAACCTGGACTGCAATTCTAAATACTGTGCCATTGAGATACCTCCATAGATGGCGAGTCCGTTGTCATGGATACAAGCGTAAAGAAAATTTTTACCATTTGCGCTTCAGCACGTGGAAGAATAAAATTGGAAAAATATTTGAATTTTAGCCCAGGATCAAATACACGTCAGCTCAATGACCACAACACTCTTGCCTCTGGAATTCAGAGCATGCGAATAGCAAGAGAGTGAGATCAGAGCATACATTTAAAGGGATAGTGACAATTGGGTGGTCAGGCAGGGTATAAGACGAGCCTGCTCTCCACCATAGTCCAATTTTCGTCAGCAGGCTACATACCTTTTTTTGTCTCCCTGCATTTCTTTCATAGTATCTAGTCCGGCAACAATTTCGCTAGCCCACGGACATCCCAAACTCGCCATTATGTGTGGGGCATAACGTCAGGTGATGACGTCACCGAAGTCGAGATGGCGCTCAGGCTTATCAACGTTTAGGGGGCAGAAAAGGAAGGAGGAGTCTTATTGACATGGAAGGATCGGGGGAGGAGGGAGTGAGAGGCAAAGGATTGGAGAAGGAGGGGAACAGACCGGGCAGAACAGAGGTTGATCATCGAGAAGTGGTGAAAATGAAGGGCCCACAGGGGGAGAAGGGGGCACCTGGGAATTGACCTACTTTTTTGAGAATTTTTCTAGAAACAACAACAATTTTCCACATGAGAGGTACGTAACGATTTGTCTGACAGAAACACGGGCCTTCTCAATTAGAAAGACAAGGCAAACGAGCTTTAAAGGGTTAGAAATGTAATAACAGTTGTGAGAAGGAGAGGGCTTGGTGAGAACGGGGGGAAAGGGGTGAGAATTACTAGAGGGAAGGGGTAATGATAACAGGGGGAGCACGAAGGGTACATCAAGTTGTAGGGAACTAAACTTAAGGGGAGGAGGAAACACATCATATTGAATACCTCGTTTGAGGGATGAATAAATCAGAATCTCCATCAACAACCACGTAGTAGCGCCATCACCGTCGATTATACAAAACAGGCATATAGAATGTCGTACGTCATGAAGTCACCATGCACGTTTAAGAAAGCAAAAGCAACCCCCTAACCCTTTTCAGCCTATGGCAGGGTCGGGTACTCATCTTGTCACTCTGAAAGGACATAAGGGAGATCCATTGAACGATGTTTTTCCGAAGTTCCAAAGTTGCAACCGCTATGTTCATTTATCGTCGGTCTACTGTTTGTAGGGACACTCCACCGACGCCAGGGGGGGGGGGCGAGCTCCTACACCTGGAAATTTTGCCGTATCTACCCGTTGCATAGTAGAGAGGGTCCTTTTACGTGCAAATGCCATAGTACACCACACAGGACATCGGTTTTACTCTCATCTGAAAGAAGGTGCACTCGGGGCTTCTCTCTCGCCCGGAAGAAGTCAAACTACCTCGATGGAGTATCGAACCTGGAACCACTGGCGCAGTAAATCGAGCACGCTACCTATTGCACCACCGAGGCAGGTACGTTCAAAAATACTAACAACGAAAAAAACTGGCAGGATCAGGTATCCACCCATCTTGTCCGTCTGGATGGACACATGGACGATCCGATGGACGGTGCTTTTACGCAGCCGGCTGCAAGCTTTGACCCCTGTGCTTACTTTGGGTCTATTTTTCGTTGCGGCACTCCACCGAGCTCCTACACGTGGGAATTTTACCTCATCTATCCATTGCTTAGCAGAGAGGGTTCTTTTACGTGCAAATGACGTTGTGTACCACAAAGGGCACCGGCTTTACTTTCCATGCGACGGAAGGCGCACTCGGGACCTCTCTCACACTGGAAAGAAGCCAACCCACCTCAATCCAGTATCGAATCTGGAACCACTAACGCAGTAATCGAGCACCCTACTTCGTGCGCCATGGAGGCGAGTTCAATTCAATTAATATTCTTTTCTATGCGCGTGACTAGACACGTGATAATTCGTGCACGTGCGTAATTCATCAATGGAGCAAGATGTCAACATTACACGGAGCGCCGCGTCTGGAGCTTACAGTATTCGACAGAAGTTTAACCCATGTCTGCCACACAGAAAGTGACCCCTTCCACTTAAATGGACATAGGAATGTTATTTAAATGACCTTCCCTTTCTATGTCCTACCTTCCTTTTCTGCCAACGATTACTAAACTTTGAGGTAGGACAGTTCGTCCCTCGTTCACCCTCAAATACCTGGCCCTCCCTCCTCGCCATGCAACAAATTGTTCCCCTCCCCTCCTTTGATTCGTAACTGGCTTTCAAAAATGAGCTGATGTTTCTCAAAAATTAATTCGATGTCCAGGGTCACTCAGCTAATTATTACTAGCCATACTCGAAATGATAATATATTACATGTACGTGACTATAATTCTAGTGAAAATATATATACTCTTAAAATTTAGGATGAAAAAACAGTTAAAACCCGCGCAAAATTAAAAAGAAACTTACTATATAGAGAGGTAATAAATATATTCTTTAAAAATTCATTCCTGAAATCTATTTCATATTTTATATCAAAAGAAAAAAAATTTAAAGATAAAACCAAAATGGACAATCATTAAGATAAATCATATCTGCCGAAATGACACGCAGGTGTTAGGTACATCTACGACTAGTTCGCTGCGAGGAAGAAGGGAGGAGTGGAGGCGAACCCCAGTCACGAAGGTTGACTGATAATGTTCTCTGATTGCCTCTCTCTGCCTCTCTCCCCCTCTCTTCCCCCTTTAATCTCTCTCTCCCTCTCTCTGTCCTCCTCTCTCCCCTCTCTGTCCTCCTCTCTCCCTCTCTCTGTCCTCCTCTCTCCCTCTCTCTCCCTCTCTC
>JAAFCE010001036.1:49658591-49671131 GCA_013389805.1 Trigoniulus corallinus | reverse complement strand
CCTCTCTCCCTCTCTCTCCCTCTCTCTGTCCTCCTCTCTCCCTCTCTATCCCTCTCTCTTTCCTCCTATACATTATCCCAAATCTGGATTTGTTTCCTTGACCGATCAGAGATCAATTATTCACTTCAACTTTTCTTTCTAATAGTCTCAAACTATTTAACGTCGGCCCGTCCAGCAGTGTAGCTAAGGGGAGGCGACATTTTGGGAGATCTAACACTATCGAACGTGAGGAGTAAAGGAGAAGGGACAGAAAATTTGGTCACCCTCCTGGGCGGCATTAACCCCAGGTACACCACTGGGCCTGTCTACTTATCACGGTCGTTTGCGGCCGCCAAAGAGTTAATTCTCATTTCTACACCTGCAAATTTTGCCGTTTTGCGGTAGGGACACATGTTTTCCGCCTATGGTAGGGTCACGTATCCGTATTGCCCACTAAGACGCACGTATTTTTAAAAGCTGCTGCACCCCGTATGCATATTTACAGTGCCTCGCCGTAGATAGGAGGCGCCCTTGTGCAAAGATCTTCACAGTTCTATGTTTCAATGATGATGGTTTAGGAAGGGTTCTTTTACGTCCAGTAATGACATGGTACACTACACGAGGCCACTGCTTAACTTCCCATCCGACGGACGGCGCACTGGGGGGAATCCCTCGCCTGAAGGAAACCAACCTACTTCGGTTCAGAATCGAACGATGGGACGCCGACGTTAATTTCCTGCCCACAGCAGAAGAACGGTGCATATGTGGTGGGGTGGGTTGTATTCCGGTTCGGGAATGTTGTCACTGATTGATACTTCTCATACTGCCTTGAAAACGACTGTGGAGGAAAGGTCACTATCTCTTTCACGGGACCAAATTCGGATTAACCCACCACACTCGTCGAGTCTGAATCCTACCTCTCTTCCACTCTACCAACCCGAATCAGATGGGTCATGGAACTTCAATTTTATTGGGCATTGGCGTTATGACAATGGTCATCTTACTCTTGTCCCACCTGCGGCAGGATCAGGTCTCCGGTTCTAGCCCGCACTACCTCCTATTTCCGGCCTAACTCCATACATTTATCCTTACTTACAACCTGCTCCCACGTCTGCTTTGGTCTTCCCCTGCCCCGGGTGCTTCCGGAAACAACCTACATCCATGTGATGGACCTAACCAGCTCCTCCTCCCCTCTTCTCGTCACATGCCTACAACATCTCAATCTATTCCCTCATCTTTCCCGCGATGTCGCAATGCAATGGGATTAAGTTCCAAGTCTGAAGACCCCAGGTCGGTAGCTGAATTCTTAACGTATTTGCTTGTATATTCACGGCACGGAAGTTCAATCCCGGATCTCCAGTTTTCTAACCCTGTTAGATTCCGCTGTTCTTTCTTGCCTATATACTCTACCAGGGGCGGATCCAGGGACAGATCAGAGGGGGGGGGCACTTCATAAAAGTGTGCCCCTTAGTATAAATCTTGCTAGCAATTACAATAGGTCCTCTACTGCCCCTTAGACAATGTCCTCTCTTCAGTGGTTTAGCCAACTGCAGATTGGACCGGCAGGAGAGAAATGGGAATAGCAAATGCCTCATCAGTTGCAAAGTTGAATCGTCCATCAGTTGAAATATGTGCCCCACTGAGGAGGGGAGCAATAGCTGCATTGCTCCCCCCTGGATTCGCCCCTGTACTCTACTGCCCTTTGGCTTTCTAATTACTCCTTAATATGTGGCCAAGTTGCGTTGGACACATCAGTTCTCGTCAGATCACTGAAGTTAAGCAACGCAAACGCAAGTTAGTACCAACATGGGTGGTTGGTAGGGAATGTTGGGTGCTGCAAATTTCCCCTTTCCTACATCCCATCCCTTACACCTATCTCTTCCTCATCCGCGAACAGCCTCCTTAGGCAAGGCGCAAAATGAGACGCAGGGTGTAGCAGCACTGCGAAATTCTGCTAGCAGGCAATCATCGCACATCAAATAACAAGAGAACTTCTCTGCTTCGCACCGCTTTATGTTATTGTCACGCCAACTTCACGCAGGAAACTGCGGCATTGGCACTGCGCTCCGCAGGGTCCCGTGGCGCAGGCACTGAGTCACGTCACCCTGCGACTTAACATGCGCGACTACATACTATCATGTGAGCCACAGAAATTTAAGGTGAGTAACCCTGCGTCACCTGCGGAGACTGCGTCTGATTTTGCGCTGGGCGTTAGGGTTCGGTCTGTTTTAGCTGCTTGGCTTACTCCCCAACCCATTAGCATAACACTAATTAATAGCATTGAAGCCAAAGAAACCATTGCCCTTCAACAGGACTGAACCTGCGGTTAGAAACCAAGGAAGTGCGACGAATGAACTCACTTGCACGCAATATCTTCACAGAAACCTAATCCTCAACATGCACACGTTTTGATGACGTCACTATAATCGGTTCTTGACAACAGAAAATATAAATCTGTTTATGGAATCCTCGAGCAACTTTCTTTCAATGACGTGTAAAAGGAAGCCGCTATCGGACCTCAGAGATTTGTTTGTTTGTTTGTTGGTGTTTAAGGTCCCGTCAACTACAAGGTCATTAGAGACCCGTCCACTGCATAGTTCTAATGCATACACTGTACAGACACTACACTAATGCGACGATTATTGGGTATTAGCAGTACCCAGTTTTCCCGAGCGACCAACCATGTCAGTACTAGCTGGGCTTGCGTTGCTTAACTTCAGTGATCAGACGAGAACTGGTGTGTCCAACGCAATTCGCCGCTCCGGACCTCAGAGAACGGTTACAATATCAACAAGAACGGCGGTTCCGATGACGTCACAACCTTTTCTCGCCTTAATTTTTCAGACATGCCATTTTATACCAGTAGTAAATAACAAGCTCTAAATAAGATACATAATGAAATCACTGTCAATTTTTCCTAAATAAAAACTATATTAAAGTGAAAAGAAAGAGAACTGGGAGCAGGTGCAGGAGGGGGAGGGAGAGTAAAAAAAAAAAAAAAAAAAAAAAAGAGGACCAAATTAACCCCTTTATCAACTTTCCAGCTGCAAATTGCTAAATAATGCGAATTAGACGACTTTTTTTTATCTTTGTCTTCTTCTTAGCAACATCGTGCACTGTGTATTAATTCAGGTAAATTTCGAGGTTAATGAAAATGTTAATGCGTATGAAATTGTAACATCTATCCTACTAAATATGGTGAACAAGAGATCGCTTCTCTCCACTTAACCCGGACAAAAAAAAAACGATTTATTTATTTATTTATTTAAAAAAATTAATAATAAATAATTACATAAAAATACCTGTTGAAACATTTCCAGCTGCGTTCAATTATAGGTGACGTCAGTGAGAAAGCCACTAAAATATTATCTGGGCTACACTGTTATCAATCATTATTGCTACAATTTCAAAGTTTGACTTCTCTTTCGATCATATTACCAAAGGGTTAATAGGTCCGCGTACAATTGGTCACTAACCTAAATAACAAATTACAACAGAAGGCAAAAATGAATAATAATTTGCCCACTACCAGACTCGAACCTGCACACATTCTTCGACGTCCTGTCAGCTCTAATTTGGTTTGGTTTGGTTCGTTGGTGTTTTAGAGCCCTTCAACTACGGAGTCCTTAGAGCCCCGTCCACTGCGTAGTTCTAATGCAGAGACTGCACAGACACTACACTGTTACGACGATTTTTGGGGTGTTAGCGGTACCCAGTTTTCCGAAGCGGCCACCCATGTCAGTACTAGCTGGGGTTGCGTTGCTTAACTTCAGTGATCAGACGAGAACTGGTGTGTCCGACGCAATAAGCCACTCCCTGTCAGCTCTAAAGGCCATTAATCAACATCAGGGGAAGTGAAAGGAAAAGGTTGAGTTCTTACCCCCTGAATATTTGGTCAGATTCCACACGGCAGACACTAAATCTACCTCCGATTGGGAAGCGAAGTCCCTCACTCACACTCTCTCTCTCTTTCTCTCTCGCAGTTTCTTCATCACCGACATCCCTAACCTTTTCCCCCAGTGGCGTCACTACGGGGTGCGGGCCGCACAGGGTGACACCACTCGCACCATGGGTTTTCAATCCAGCAATCCCATGACAAATGGGGTGACACTAAAGCAGAAGAAGCGGCTTTTTGTCGGGAGAGGGGGGTGACGCCAACACTAGTGACGCCCCTGATTTCCCCGCCTATGACAGGGTCGAGTGCCCATGAGCGACCACGTCGGACGGCATTTTTACGCAACCGGCTGTCTTAATGCTGCAGTCCTATACTCATTTAACGTCCGTCGGCCTATTGATCTACGTTGGGAAACTATTTCTCTATCAACGCCAGGGAGGGGGTGAGTTTCTACACCTGTGAATTTTGCTGCCCTACACGTAAAGTTTACTTCATGTAAAAAAGCAACTACTACTACTTTTCTCGCCTATGGCAGGGTCAAGGTGTACATTTTACTTCGTGTAGCAAGGGCTATTGTACCTACTAAATGATATTGCACTAAATGAAATGAGTTGCTCGGAGTCTCTCTCTCCAGTGGCGTCAGTAAGGGGTGCAGGCCGCACCGGGTGACACCACTCACACCATGACAAATGAGGTGACACCATAGCAGAAGAAGCGGTTTTTTTTTTCGGGAGAGGGGGTGACACCTTGGTGTTACCGCACCGGGTGACGCCAATCCTAGCGACACCACTGTCTCTCTCTCTCACCTGAAAGACGCTAAACCATCTCTGTCTAGGATGGAATCGGGAGCGGCGAGTTGCGTTGGACACACCAGTTCTCGTCTGATCACTGAAGTTAAGCAACGCAAGCCCAGTTAGTACTGACATGGGTGGTCGCTCGGGAAAGCTGAGTACTGCTAATACCCAATAATCGTCGCATTAGTGTAGTGTCTGTGCAGTCTATGCATTAGAACTATACAGTGGACGGGTCTCTAATGACCTCGTAGTTGACGGGACCTTAAACTCCAACAAACAACAACAATAGGATGGAATCCGGATTCACCTGCGCAGTAGTCCATGTCGCCACCGAGACGAATCCTTTCAGTCTCTTCGGAGGGGAGGGGGGTGGTAAGAGTCACATTTTCTCTACCAGAATCGAACCATCGAATCATTGTATTGCACCTGCATCACAGGTGATGCAGCTAAGTAGGATACTCTGAACAGCACTACGGTATAATGGAGGCATAGCCTATGCAGCACGTCTTCTGATAATATTGATAATCAATTTATTACCATTGAACCCTTTCTTAATAGCGTTTAATATTCTTATAGAAATTCGTGACTTATCAGTAGCAAATCGTGATTTTTAATTTTACCTCAAAAGCGTATGCCTTCGGTTATTAAAGTAAGAAGGGGGAACACCTTAATAAATGGCACCCGTCGAGCAGAAAAATAACAGAGGAAGTCTGCCGCCAGTCCCCTGCCTGTAAAACGATACAAGAGGAGAGGGGAGTGATAGAATGGGGAACAGAAATCCCTCTAACCTATCACCCTTTCCGCACCACAGCACATGTTAACAACACAGTCGAAGAGTGAGCATTACTAACTTTTCCTGTCAAGAGACGCCACAATTCAAATGGCGTTCATTCATTATTCAAAATGCCCACGGGCTCTCAAAATGCGCGCAGGGTTACACCAAAAAAAGAGTGCCATAGTCGTCAAACATCAACATTAGGGTGCTTCCTTCACGACCCAGTTTAAAATAGTTTCCTTTGTGGCTCCCGTCTGCACCCCTCCCTTCTTAGTCGGACGACGACATAGAACTGACTCATCTACGAGGGGTGCATTTCTGATTATGAAGCAAATAAACAACTTCCATGGAACACGCCACCAGTCCTTTAAGGAGCCCGAGAGTGGCACCATCATCACCTTGGCCCAACACAGGGAGCAGCAAATTGCGTTGGACACACAAGTTCTCGTGTAATCACTGAAGTTAAGGAATGCAACCCCAGTTAGTACTGACATGGGTAGCCGCTTGGGAAAACTGGGTACCACTAGTATCCATAAATCGTCGCATTAGTGTGGTGTCTGTGCAGTCCCTGCATCAGAACTATACTGTGGACGGGGCTCTAATGACTTCGTAGTTGATGGGCCCTAAAACACCAACAAACAAACAACAATTGGCCCAACACGGTTCTCAGTGGTTGCTGATTAAGGTTGGTGTTTGGTGTTTAAGGACCCACAGCATAGTTCTTATTCAGAGGCTGCACAGACACTACACTAATGAAACGATTTTGGGGTATTAGCAGTATCCAGTTTGTGCAGCCAAGTTGCGTTGGACACACCAGTTCTCTCGTGAAATCACTGAAGTTAAGCAGCGCAAGCCCACGTTAGTTCCAACATGGGTGGTTGATAAAGAACGTTGGGTGCTGCAAATTTCCCCTTTCCAATGCCCACTGCCTACCTTCTCATCTCCCGCGAGCAGCCTCCTAAGGGTTCGTCCTGTTATGGCTGCTTGGCTAACTCCCCAACCCATTGAATCCAGAATTCAGGCAGAATCCAAACGGTCACTCATGTCAGTACTAGCCGAAATTGCGTTGCTTAACTTCAGTGATCGGACGAGAACTGGTGTGTTCAACGTAACCATCTGATCCCTGGGCAACTCCTTTCAGGTGCAGGGGTGTCCTAAGCGAGTCTTCCGTCTCGAACGGGAAGCCAAGGTTTTGATCATGCCATCAATGCACGTAAACCCCTCCCCCCTCCTACATGGTATAAAATGTACACGTGGAATTTCAGCAACATCTCCGGGTGTTGGAGTTCGCCCCTTGTCGTCTCTGCAGGAAATGTGGCTCGACGCAGAAAAAAAGCCGACGATAAGCATAACGGTTCTGGCAGTTGGTTGACAGCCGGTTGCATTACACTGCCGTCAAACAGATCGTTCATGTGTCGCACTGGTACAAAAATGAATATCCGACCCTGCCAGAGGCGAAAAAAAGGGGCTAGTGATATTTATATATCTCTACGACAATGGAATTGAACTTGGGATGCATGAACGCCGGTAAAAAGCATTGACCCAGGGTACATTTCATCATGCCAGGCGATAATCAGATTTTCATTTAGTATCGACCTCCAGGACCTCAAACCTCTAGGAAATGATATGTGGTTGCTATGCATGGTGTTGTTGTTGGCCCCATATGGCAGGTGTTAATTTAACTTCTGTCAATGTTCAGTGTTGATTAGTGAACTACTAATAAGTAGTCTTTGAAAAGGTTAAAATCATAGCACCTTTCTTAAATTTGGAGGCGAGTGGGAAATTCTACGAAAGAATGGCCACAGGCCGAGTAAACAGTTTTGAAACTAAATAATCAAAATTCCTTCAGTCATTACAGTCAGTACTGCCCAGTTAAAAAGTCAGGGTCAAATTTCTAACCAGAAATCAGCATCACTCACTCAGCAATTGTCAAAAAAATGGAGGGGCGAAGAAAGAAACGAAGGGTTGTGAGGGCGGGAGATTGGCTATTGAATCTGGTAGAATTCTTCAGAGTCACGACATGAATCCTGATTTGCACCCAACTGGCACCGTCAGAGGGCGGACAGCTGCCGGAAGGAAGAAAAGGGGTTAGATGACGAGAACAAACGGGTTATCAATACTCCAATTGAAACAATACGCTCAAAGGAACATATCCCTTCTTACGTCATCGCAAACGTCATCTTGTTCTATCTATAGGGCCCTACATTCCAATTTGCCACGTGCAATGCTTACACAATTCTAACCAACGCCTGTGGGTTACTCGCGACGACAGTACTTTCGTGACATTAGTGTCAGGACAGTTATAAGTGACGTACAGCAGATGACCAATTCCCAAGTTGATATAAAAGTACCAAT
This sequence comes from Trigoniulus corallinus, assembly GCA_013389805.1. NCBI lineage: Eukaryota > Metazoa > Arthropoda > Diplopoda > Spirobolida > Trigoniulidae > Trigoniulus > Trigoniulus corallinus. The sequence continues at coordinate 49,663,333 of JAAFCE010001036.1, read as the reverse complement.
AATAGCTAGCAGATATCGTGATAGTACTCTCAAATGCCATTTCAAATTGCCATCAACAGGCCCGGCAGTGGCGTCACTAGAGGGGTGCAGGCCGCACCGGGTGACACCACTCGTACCATGAGAAGTGGGGTGACACCAAATCAGAAGAAGCGGCTTTCTTTGGGAGAGGGGGTGATACCATGGTGTCACCGCACCGGGTGACGCCAACACTAGCGACGCCACTGAGGCCCGGCTCGTGATCCTTAGGCGCCCTTGGCAAGTGGGTCCATCGCCGCTTCCCCCATTAAATTTAATGCAGTTCTAAACTGTCCGAGCGCCCCTCACGTCCTTAGCATTTGTCCCAATACCAATGCATTGCTAAGGTTCTGCAACAAGGCGCCTCGAGAAGGCCAACATTTAGAAAAGGCCCCACCAATCAGAGAAGTTTGGGAACCCCTGGATTATGAACATTTTAAATGGCCGATAGACTGCATGGCAAGGAAGTACCTCTGTAATTTGGCCGCCCCTATGAGGTTGGCCATCAAATTGAAATCTCGATGAAAGCACTGTGATGTCAGCTTCCTGTCGCGGTGTTAGCATCACGATAGCGCTGTCGTTCACTTTTCAACTGCAGCACGTAGCACAATCACGCATGGGCCATTAGTGGGCGAACTTTGAAAAATCGACGTCTTCACAGCACGTGCCACCGGAAGAGAGCATTTCGAGAACATTTTAGAGCCCTTCAACTACAAGGTCATTAGACACCCGTCCACAGCATAGTTCTTATGCAGAGACTGCACAGACACTACACTTATGCGACGATATTTTGGGTATCAGCAATAGGCCCCTTCCAGTTTTCCCAAGCGACCACCCATGTCAGTACTAGCTGGGGTTGCGCTGCTTAACTTCAGTGAATCGCTATGGCAACAGAGGCATTTTGGTATCGAATATGCGTGTACGACGGCACTTTGCTAAACCGAACACGAAATAACCCATTGAGTGAATTTGTTGCAGTTCTCAGTCTCCCTTAGTCCTGTTTCGGCAGAAACCTCCCATCTAACCTTTCCTCTACCTTCATTTCAAGAAACAGGCGACGGACGGTAGTAAAGAGTTAATGACGCGAAGCCGGCAGTCACCAACTTGGGAGAGATGACCACCCGTTCTCTCTCTTCCACGTGAGTGAACTTGTTCGCTTTCAGTTGCCCTTAAGCACACGGATTAAGGTGGGATAAGACACCTAAATTTTTATTGCCGTTTTCATTGGCCATCATTATAACAACCTCATCATCACGCTATAATCTCAATTATCTACCCGGTGCATCATTTCGAGAACTGGTGCAACTCAGGTGGTCAATTCTACAGAGTGTACACTGTGTGGGCATCACTAAAATACACTCATGTTCAAAATTGAGAGAATAACCACATGTATAGAAATGTCTCAAAAAACCACAGGACAGAATTTAGAAAAATTTGGTATGGACACAGGGTAATGTACAACAGCAATCTGTGCCCTACACCAGGGTAAGAAGCATTGCAAAATCACGAGTAATTCACATGAGAGCAGGAATGTTCACAACTAACATTGCAAGATGGTGCCGAAAATAAGGTTAACAGGGGGTATGGTCACCTCCAACAGACACAAAGGTTGCACATAAAGTCACCATACTGTTCATGTGACAGCTGATGAGTCCCTGAGGCAGCGGCACCCACAATGCACCAAAGCAGTTCTTCGCTCCTGGATGATTCTGCAATTGACTTCTCAAGTGCATCCCAGACACGATCAACAGGATTCAGGTCTAGAGGTCTGGTTGGGCAATCAATCCGCTGAATATCCTCTCTTTGAAGATATTCATCCACCATTTGGGCCTGATGGGTACCGCTAATACCCAATAATCTTCACATTAGTGTAGTGTCTGTGCAGTCTCTGCATTAGAACTACGCAGTGGGCAGGGCTCTAATAACCTTGTAGTTGAAGGGCCCTAAAACACCAAAAAACGAACGATCGATGTCACCCGTCCGCTTATGAACCTTGATTACTTCTGAATTGCATAAAATCAGGTGCATAACCGGACGGGTGACATCGATCGTTCGTTTTTTGTGCATCGATCCAGGGGATGGAAGCGAATTTCTGATACCTCCCCTATTTCTCTCCCTGTCGTAAGGGTTCTTTCCAGAGCAATGTGGAAATATTGTGATGTGACCCATGCGGTTCAATGTGGGGTGGTTGAAGTGGAGTTCTGTCCCAACAAAGCTGAAAGAGGCGTTCTACAGGGCAGTGGCTAGGCCAGCTATGCTGTATGGATCACAGAGTTAGGTACTGCGAAAGTACCATAACAGTAGGTAGAATGAGGGTAGTTGAAATGCGAAAGCTCCTGTACATGGGTGAGGTGTCGACAGCAGTCAAACTTAGGACTGAGTATATTAGGGGTAAATTTTTGAGTGGGGGATATGGCGAAAAAGAAGAGAGAGAATAGATTGAGGTGGTATGAGCATGTGATGAGAAGAGGGGAGGAGGGGCTCGTTCGATCCGTTACAGAACTGCAGGTTGTCGGAAGAACCCGGGACAGAGGAAGAACAAAACAGACGTGGGAGCCGGTTACATGGAAGTGAGGAGTGGACGGGAACCTGGTGGATGATATGCGGTAGTGAAGGGCAACAATCCTCAGACCGGACCCTCCTACAATCGGATACTTGTATGATGATGTAGTAAGGGTTCTTTTAAGAGCATTCAGTGCCGGATTTACCACTAGGCTAATTAGACTGAAGCCTAGGGCCTCAACATTTAGCGGGCTTCAAAGCGTAAGAAAAGGGCCTCAAAATTGAAATAGCCTAGGGCCTCTCAATATCTAAATCCGGCACTGAGTGTACTTGTGACGTTATACACACCACGCCACCGGAAGGAAGGCAAATTAGGAATAACGTTCTTTCTCTCTCGAGCGCAAAAGGATCAGCCCACATTGATCATATCGAACCACAGACTCATTTGTCAAGGACGTGACCAATGAGCCACCGAGATGAACCTCGTATGTGTGCGCATTTTATGAATTGTCCTTGTTGCATGCACTTAACACCTGCATTTAACATATATACTGCCTTTTAACAATGTATCTTGGCCTTTCTTTGTATTGAAATAAAAGACGAATTAGAAAGTGATATATTTCTTCAGGTGTGAAAACAGATTAAGAAAAGAAAGGCGGAAGTTGTACAAATAGAGAAAAATTCTTTCTGTGGTTGAATTTTTCTTCAGATTTAAAAGAAAAGACGAAGATATTAAGAAAGGTGATCTAAGAGAAATGAATACAGTACTACTAAGAAAAGCCTGATTACTAGGTGAGAGGGAGATTTAATCAAGAAAGAAAACCTTGTGAGGGTCAGTCATTATTAAAAGAAAAATTCTTGATTTTCTTAAAAAGATGAAGATGATCAAGAAGGAGAACAGCCTTGACATTTGACCTGATGGATAATGAAAAGCTTGTGCCACATTCATTTTTCTCTTAATATAGCCATTTTTTACCTGCTGCTGCTGATGATGATGATGAAAAAAAGAAAACAATTTATCAGGTGAGGTAAGAGTAGTTTGATGAAATAATTTTTGACAATGAATAGTTTTTAATATTTAATGAAAACTCATTAACCACCATTGTCGCCCTTCTCTTTCTCCCACTATTTAATGACCACATAAACTTTATGTAATATTAAAAAAAATTATAAAAGGCCACATCCTGTTAATTTTTACCGCCTTTCACAATTAACTCACCTGATTTAATTAAAGGCACGTTTTTCATCAACAATTTTGATAACAATATAAAACTGCTTTCTCTCCTTCTTCATATCTTTTATAAATATGAAGATTATAAATGCATTTTTTGGGTATAATAATGTGATACAATCCTAAATTCATAAAAAGTTTTCGAAACCACTACCCCGAAAGGGTTGCAGGGGGTTGGAAAATTCAATATAAGCCCCTCCATCTCTCTCTCTCTTTCCCTCGCTTTAACATAAATTAGGTTAATTTTCAAACTTAAGAAAATACAAGAAGAAGAAAATCGGAGCAAAGAAAAATAACAATTAAGACATGATTTTTAACATAAACTAAATGCCACCCACGGCTTTGCCTTGTCATGGACATCAGCGGTCAAAGTTACACTTTTTCTTGTCCTCCATTTTCTTTTTAAGAAAAAAAAAAGCAAAGTCTTGATGCAATTACTGCGAAACATAATTAAAACTCGAACCGTCTTAAGATGGTAGAGGTGAGGAGACTAAAAAGCATGTCCGAATAAGGTTAAATAATCTTTTAATGAGAGACGTACTTCAAACCCCCTTCCTCTCTCTCACATAAATTAAGAAGAACAATCTCCGAGAAATTTATATAAAAAGACAATAAAAATAATGAATCTCTTCAACGTTTCATAGTATTCTTTTTTTTTTGTAAAAGAAAAATAAAGTAACCGTTTCTTTTCTTCTTACAGAGGCATACAAAATCAAGAAGAAAATAACGACTATTAACAACAATCCGCCATCATTAACCTTACACTACGAATATTGAAAGGGGCGTTCAAACATTACTGTGAGAGTGTAAAGGAGAGACACAGAGGAAGGGGGAGATAGAGAGATACACAAGGGATGACACAGGGAGAGATAGGGAGGGCAACAGAGAGAGATAGGGAGAGCAACAGAGAGAGATAGGGAGAGCAACAGAGAGGGATAGGGAGAGCAACAGAGATAGGGAGAGCGACAGAGAGAGATAGGGAGAGCAACAGAGA
>JAAFCE010001036.1:49627065-49638607 GCA_013389805.1 Trigoniulus corallinus | reverse complement strand
GGGCACCCAACCCAATGATAGGCGGGAAAAGGATTAGAATTGTTTCTTCTTCCTCTCTTGGAAGGGGTAAATGGTCAATTTTCGGGACAAAGAAACGCGGAAAATTAAATGCCAAAATGCTTGTGGGTTATGGACGAATGCCCCCATCTTCTTCGTCTTCCGTTCATTCTTCTCGTATTCGTCTGGGGGTACAAACAACAACTGCTCGACGACGGTAAGCAACCACACCACCCCATTCTGACCCCTTTATGTGAACATATACAACATTCCATGATGTCTTTCGCATGCGCAGAACCAAGCCTGTTGTTCCTGATGGTCAGCAATTTCCTAGTAGCGGGAGGCCAAAAGGAGGAGGAGAGTGAGAAATCAATTTCATTAGTAACCAAACTCTTCCACTTCCTCCATCCTGCCCACCCCTTGCAATAGCTCGAATTATAGTTTCATGCACTGATGTGTATTATGGATATTTCGATTGAGAGAGGTGGATGAGGAGGAGGAGGGGGGCCTGGTAATTGGTCCTTGACCCAAGATGACCTCTCACAGCATACACACAGAGACAAGTAAAAATACACCTGCAGAGTGGCCCTACCCTAACACATCTGTATTCATTAAAAGCGTTTGAAAAAAGCACGCAGGAATTTATAGATGACGTCATAAATGGTAACATACCAGAAGAATTTTAGAACAAGTACAGTAGTCAACTACGCAGAAAGAACGATCTGTATGCAGCTGACGTCATTTCACGTCGCGGTCCAGTGCACATCACTCTCGTAGAAGTTATAAACATTTAGTTCAAAACCAAAAATTCCAATGCTGTTGCGACACAAGGGCAAACCAGAGAGGTTAAGGTTATTTCAAATTTGGAGCTCTAAGTTTGTCACGGCCAACGCTAGAGGGCGGGTACATCCCTCGCCTAACTACACCCCACGCAAATTGTTCCACACCTCTGATACATATGGCAAAAAAGGAAGAAAGCAATTTTCGACCAGTGTTTAGGCAGCAGTTAAACTTCCTTCATTCCTCATTTAGTAACCAAAAATGCAACGACTGCCCTCCACAGAAGCCGTCAACCTAACCTGGAATCGAACCGGTGTCACCACACGTGTGCCATAAAGTCTGTACATGAACGCTATAAAGTACCTATGCTACATATTGTGTATCGCTTAAGTAGTGAGCCCTCGCCCGTCACTGAAGCTATGCAACGCAACCCCAGATAGTACTCGCATGGGTGACCGCTTGGGAACACTGGCCACTGCTAATACCCGAATCGTAGTAACAGCGTAGTGCCTGTTCACACTCTACATTAGAACTACGCAGTGGACGGGGCTCTAATGACCATTGTAATTGAAGGGCCTTAAAGCACCAACACAACAAAAAGGTAGTGAGTGCAATGCGCAGAAGATAGGGGTAGATACAAGTTTCAGGCCCACCTTGGTGGCTAAACTATTGTGTTAGTGGTTCCAGGTTCGAAACTGGATTGAGGTTGGTTGGCTTCGTTCCGGCGAGAGAGGCCCCGAGTGCACTTTCCGTCGGATGACAAGTATGAAGTAAAGATCCCGTGCGGTGTACGATGTCATCTGCACGTAAAAGAACCCTCCCTGCTATGCAACGGATAAACGATACAAAAACCCGCCCTGGCGTAGGTTAAATGTTCCAACGAACAGTAGGCCGACGGTAAATAAGCATAGCAGTTGCAGCTTTGGTCCTGGTTGCTTAAAAAATACCGTCCAACAGATCGTCCACATGTCCATCCTGATTCCTGAGGGACATTGATAGGTACTCGGTGCTGCCGTGGGTGGGAAAAAGGTTAGTAGTTGCTTTGCTTTACGTTGAAAAGCTTGAAATGATCAAATAACGCCTTATGCTGTCAGTTGCATGTTTAGAATAGGAAACAGTTGAGCATCTGTTGGTCAACAAGCACATGCAATTACATTTAAGTCCTGCCGATGACAGGGTCGGGTGTGCAATGGGACACGCGCGCAACCTGGTGTTGTTATTTTTACGCAGCCAGCTGCCAACCTAATACTGTAACCCATATACTTATTTATTATCGGTTTTTTTCTCGTTGAGAGACTTCCTTCAGCGACGCCAGGGGTGAGCTTTCTACACCTTCTTTTAGGTGCACCCGTGACATCGTACACCCTACACGGAGGCACAGCATTGCTTCCCATCTGACGGAAGGCCACTAAGGACCTCTCTCTTGCCAGAACGATGACAACCTCCTCAATCAAAATTGAACGTGGAACCACTGCCGCAGTAGTTCAGCACGCCATCTATGCGCCACCGAGGTGGGAGCGGCTTACTGCGTTGGACACACCAGTCTTCGTCTGATCACTGAAGTTAAGCAACGCAACCCCAGCTAGTACTAACATGCAGGGGGTTGCTGCTTAGGAAAACTGGGTACTGCTAATATCCAAAAATCGTCGCATTAGTGTAGTCTGTGCAGGCTCTGCAATAGAACTACACAGTGGACGGGGCTCTAATGACCTTGTAGTTGAAGGGCCTTAAAACACCAACAAAACAAAAAAAAAGCCACCGTGGCGGGTCAACCCTCTTTCTGCACGAAGATAAAGAAATTTCAAGGGTAGAGCTTGCCCTCTGGTGCCGGTAAAAGAAACTGTCCCCATAAGGTAGTTGTGCCAACAATAAAGGGTTGGCTGTCGGGTACTTGAACATGTTCAACAATTTGGTGGTGAGCTCTCAGGAGAAGTGGGTACCCAAAACCTGCCATAGGTGAGAAAAGGGCTGTGATTATGACATAACGATTGTCAGTAGTCGGAGAGTATGAGACCTTGGTAGCAATTTAGATGACCAATGGACCATTTCAGCTCTCTTAACAAATTAAAGTGCAAGACTGACTTTAGAGTTGTAAACAGGATCCTGAAACGGAATAATATTTGTAACCAGTCCCTTCTCTCTACCCCCTTTCCACCCTCGTGGTTAGTGCCTAATTTCCTCATCGTCCTTCTTCTCTCCCCTTCTCCTCATTTCTCGATCTCCAACCGTCATATTAAAAGAGAAACATTAATGCTGAAATTTAATTTTCACCTACAAGACCTGGCAACAAATCAGGTTTTTGCTGCTAACTGAAATTTATGATCATGTCAACCGATGGCCGTTAAAATGAACGACGACGACTACGACGACCAAGAAGACGTCGTGGGCCGCCAGCGATTCCGGTTTTGATCAACAACATACAACAAGATCACAATGTGCAGTTCTGTACAATCGCAGTATGGTGCAGTGGCGGCTGAGCCGCCCAAAAGTATGCAGCTAATAATTTAAATCAAACAAAAAATAAATAATTTGTAACCGTATTATTTGATCCAAAAATAAAAATTATGGCAGAGTAGATTATTTTTTAATAAATTTCATTCAGAGATATGCAATATTTACCGCCTCCGTTGTGTTTTTTTTTTAAATATTAACCAAGGCCCAACTCACAGCATGACTGATGTCCAATGCAAAACACACACAGCGGACATTAAAAAATTAAAACCACCCACAATAACAACAAGAAACACAACTGATAACAAATAAGGCAAACACCGGAAAGAAATGTAATCACCTTTACACATACAGAGAGGGAGGAGGGGGTTAATATGACCCTCTCATTGCTAAGAACTGGTCATCATTTTTCTTCGAAAACAAAGATCACATGGCTTTCCCTGCATTTCAACTGAAGGTGTGGTCACAATTCTAAACGATTCTTGTGGTGAATTGTAAGTTCGAGCTTCATCAAGAGAGGTGGTCTCTAAAGAAGATGGGGATGGAGACAGAAAATTAGAGGAGAGACAAAGAGAGGGAAGGGAGACAGAAAGAAGAGGAGAGAGAGGGGAAAAAGAGATGGGAGAGGAGAGGGACAGAAAAAGAGAGGAGAGAGACAGAAAAAGGGGGAAAGAGAGACAGAAAAAGAGGGGGGAGAGGCAGTGAAAGAGAAGAGAGACAGAAAAAGAGATGGGAGAGGAAAGGGACAGAAAAAGAGGAGAGAGACAGGTAGAAAAAGAGAGGAGAGACAGAAAAAGAGGGGGAAAGAGACAGAGAGAGGGGGAGAGAGACAACAAGAGGAAGAGAGGCAGTAAAAGAGAAGAGAGACAGAAAAAGAGAGGAGAGAGACCGAAAAAGAGATGGGAGAGGAGAGGGACAGAAAAAGAGGAGAGAGAGAGAGGGACAGAAAAAGAGGAGAGAGAGAGGGGCAGAAAAAGAGAGGCGAGACAGATAAGGACCCTGGATAAGGAGAAAAAGTAAGGTTAAAGGAGGGGAGGAGAGAAGAGAGAGAAGGAGAAAGTAAGGCGAGAGGGGATGTGAAGGAGAGAGAGAGAGAGAGGAAAGGGAGAAAGGGAAAAATACCATTCAGAAATTCGTCCATATCGGGTGTACACCTAATACACCAAGAGGACAAATGACTCCATGCTATAACAGAGGAAAAGGGTTAGGAATGATGAAGAGGAGGAGGACAAGGAGTTGGAAAAAAAAGTCCACAAGAAAATCGTGCTGTCCTTTGAAATTGCAGAGATTCTTTCAACAACCTTTCGTTCGGAAAGAAAGGAAACTCCATTACTCAGGTGCTGAACCTTCCATTACGAAAAAGGCCAGCATGCGAACCTCCATCTTATAAACTAGACGAGAAGGTTGGGAAAAATTCGGAAAAAGAGGGGGCGTGGGGAAGGAAGTGCTTTACGAATCTAAAGCTTAAATTTATTGTATTATGGTCAGTACGGATTATACCAAAAGGATATTTCTACCTACAAAACTAGACTCTGTAAATCAATGACCAGTGTGGATGTTGAACCAACCATCGGTCAAATGTCATCTTTTCTCACCGTGAGAAGCCACCAACAGACAACATCACCTAGTATGGCGCACAACTTTTCAGGGAACCGTCGGGAAAATAATAAAAAGAACAAGAAAAGGGGGAGGATACTATCACTATAATCCATCTTGACCAATTAAACTTGACTGTCCGGCGATTAAAAGATTATAGTAATCCGTCCATCCACAATCTTGTGATGGTTAAGTAAACGGGCACGACGATTATCGCATATGCACAGGCTGCTAGATCTCAACACGGTTGCGTAGCAACGGGCAGTGCAGCAATCGATGGGGAGGACAATTCACAAATTACTACGCAATGGATTTCAGAAAAAAAGAGGGAAAATAAAACTTTCTAGGTGAAGTCAATGGCCCAAACACACAAGCGGAAATTGGAAAGATAGATATCAATTAACCAAACAATATTAAGCAAATGCATTTTAAAACAAAAGAAAGAGAAAAAAAGTGGTAGGGAAGAAAACAATAATATGGTGGAGTCCGAAATTAGATATATTTTCTCACAATAAAACTTAAAGAGACAAAAAATATTTTCCTCCATTAATCACATTGGTTAAATCGGAAGCTGACCTCTTAAGGAAGGTTAACCACCAAGAATATTTCTGGAAAGAAAGAGATGCACAGCTGAGGAGAAAAAAGTAGAACAATAAAAATGACATTAAATTAAAATTTACAGAAACAGTCCGAAAAAAATTAAAAAAGGGAAGCATTGAGAGAAAAAAAACGGAGACGAATAAGAAAGAAAGGGATAAGATGAGAAGTCGACAAAAAAAAAACAACCAGGAGTGAGGAGACTGTGTGAGAACAGAAAGAGAGGTTAAAAACATACCAGGGAGAGGGCAAGAAAAACAAGAGTGTTAAGACAAAGAATAAGTGTACTCAAGATGTCAGCCATCACCATATGACATAATGAATGTCTTAAAGAGAAAAGAAAAGAAATAAGACGCAGCAGTTTTCTTCTCCAATTTACGGATGATTTCTCATTGCAAATATTCATTGCACCTTTGTTGATGAAACAGACCATGTAAAAATTCGTATCTCACCGTCAATTTACGGGCGAAGAAACAAAAAAAAAATAATTCACGGTGGGAAGAAAGTAAAAACATCAACAACAATGAAGAGATGAAGAAGAAGAAGAGGAAGAAGAGACCCCCTCTGACATGGCCAAAGTTGTAAAAATGTCCTGTTTCATATTCATATCTTTGATTTACTGCAATTTCTCAACTACAATTAAAAGGTACCTTTTATTCCTCTCTGTCTCACTAAAGAGCTAGCGATCAGTTGCACGGTAGGGGGCGCAACCAACTCACTACATTTCTACATCATGGCGTTTATGATTTGTTAGTACATTTTTAGATATGGCGAGAAAGTAGAAGCTAATAATTTCTGTTATATTTAATCATTTTAACAGGAAACAGATAATGTATCCAGTAAATAGAAGAAGTTACAAGCCCAGCATGGGACGATAGTAGAGGGGTGGGGGGTCTGTGGAGAGTTCGACCATTGAACGCCCAATGATTGATAGGACAGTGAAAACGCCATTTCCACGACCATTTGACCAGTGTTTTAAAGAAAAGTGAACGTGACGAACAAACAAGAACGAGTATGAACAAGCACGATCATGAACAAACTAAGGTGACATGGGTGGTCGCTCGGAAAAGCTGGGTACAGCTAATACCCAATAATCGTCGCATTAGTGTAGTGTCTGTGCAGTCAATGCATTAGAACTATGCAGTGGACGGGTCTCTAATGACCTTGTAGTTGACGGGACCTTAAACACCAACAAACAACAACAACAAACTAAGGCTCAATAGCCTTTAAAGCATAACTTCTTCCACGCAGACTCAATAGATGGAGTTTGACTAACAGCTTCGTTTCGTTGGTATTTTAAAGCCCATCAACTACAATAGTCATTAGAGCCCCTTGTTGTTGTTTGTTGGTGTTTTAGGGCCATTCAACTACAAGGTCATTAGAGCCCCGTCCCACTGTGTAGTTCTGATGCACAGACTGCACAGACACTACACTAATGCGACGAGCATTACCCAGTTTTCCCAAGCGGCCACCCATGTCAGTACTAGATCGGGTTGCCATGCTTAACTTCAGTGATCAAACGAGAACTGGTGTGCCCAACGCAATTTGTCGCTCCCCATTAGAGCGACGTCCACTGCATAGTTGTAATGCAGTCTACCCAGACACTATACGCTGGTAAGACAATTTTTGGGGGACTAGAAGTACCCAGTGTTCCCAAGCGGTCACCCACGTTGGTACTAACTGGGGTTGCGTTGCTTAACTTCAGTGATCAGACGAGAACTGGTATGTCCAACACAATACAGCCACTCCCTTGACTAATCGTGGAGGACGGCTTGTTTGTAGGGTGAAGGGATAGTGATACCATAAGTTCAACCTTTGTCAGAGACGTGCCAGCACAGGATATTTAAGGGGATCCGGCCCCCCAATTTGACGTAGCCACTGATTACAACGAAACCACTTCCTGATTAAGTTACTATTCCTATTTTTTTGTTTTGATGGCGTTTAAGGGTCCTTCAATTACAATTATCATTAGAACCTCGTTCACTGCGTAGTGTCTGTGCAGACTTTGTACAGACATTACAGGACAGACAGGCTGGTGTGACATTTGCAATTGAAGGACCCTAAAACACCATCAAAAGAAAAATAGGAATAGTAACTTGATCAGCAAGGGGAGAAAGGGGTGCTAACTAAGTTCTTACACACAGGCACCAAACTCTACTGACAAGCCATTGCCCTTTCTCCGTCCTGCCAGTTCTCGTCTGATCATGACGTGGGTGGCCGCTTGGGAAAACTGGGTTACATTAATACCCAAAAATCGTCGCATTAGTGTAGTTTCTGTGCAATCTCTGTATTAGAACTATGCAGTGGACAGGGCTCTAATTATCTTAAGTTTAAGGGTCCTAAAACACCAACAAACAACAACAACAATCAGTGATCAAACGAGAGCTCGTGTGTCCATCGCAATAAGCCGCTCCCTGATGGGAATGGCAGTCAGTACTCTCGCCTCAAGGGTGAATGGGATTTGTAAATGGTTTTCATAACTGACAAACCATAGTTAAAAAACGAAATAACTACTATTAACCTATTAACCTTTTGAACACATGGGCGATTTATTGAACTGTATTTTTAGGCAGTCGGTTACCGATCAAAGCTGCAACTCCTATGCTTATTATCACCTGTTCTACTGTCCGTGGGTGCTTCCACCGACGCCAAGGGAGCAGTCAGGATCGAACTGGTTCAGCCGCCCCGAATGAGAATCAAACCAGTACAGTATGTATATAAACACTCGTTTATCTGCGCTAATTGGTTCTGGACAAGGAGCGGATAATGAAGGGTTCATATTGGGGCACATTCTCAAATCTGGCGTTATTAAAAGTGCGCGCACTACTATTCGAGTCACTGAAAAATATCAAACTAGAACTGAGATTTGTTGCTCAAATTTAAGGAGATTGCAAAAACAGGAACAGCAGCTAGAGTTTGGTGCAGGCCACCGGACATCACAACAAATAATTGGCAGTAGACTAGTCGAGACAAGGGTAATGGCTGAAATGGTCATTTTTTACGAGTAAAAATGAAAAAGATGAACAACCTGATGGAAGCAGACAACCAGAAGACGTTACAAACTACAAAAAAAAAACAATAATAACACAACGACCTCCTAAAAAAGTAATTTTTGGAACAACTGACTCCCCCACACCACACGTGACTTTTCTACTGTTGCCAGGTCAAGATAACCACCAAAGTGACGAACAAACTGAAGCCTTCAATTCTTTATATTGTGATGTGAAATCTAAGCATACGTAGGTGATAGGCGGGAGAAGAGGGCCAAAGCCCGCAGGCCTAACAGGCGGGATAGGGGTATGATGATGATGGGGTAAAAATCCTTTAGAAGAAAGAAACCGCCCCTAACGAACCGAGTCATTCTTGGCAGAATCGAACTTGTTTTCTACCGATTGCTACTAGACGAGTGCTATAGCCATCGCCACTGATAGCAAGGTCGGGTACCCTTATACACCTTATGACTTATCTGCTGGACAGTATGCTTGCATACCCGGACGCTGACCAAATACAACAACCCCTATTTTCTTTCAGATGATAATAGATTTTTATGGGCACCAGGGGCGAGCTTTTTACCAATCTACACGTAGATTTCACTTCTGGTAGGAAAGATTCTTTTACCCGTAGGAGGCATGCCCCAAAGGAGTCATCCTACTCGATCGGGATCCATCCTCCAACCATGGACTCCCGAATGAAGCTCGTAACTACGGAACCAGTGATCTGTGTCGCATATTATAATTCGACCTGAACACGTGACTTTTCTCAATGTCACATTCGATCACGTATGCGCGAGATTATCGCGTGCACATGGTCGAGATGACGCGATAAACATGAATTTCCAATGGCAATAACAGCCAACACAGGATAGGATCATCCAAATACTACTGAATTTCATCAAACACAAATTCCCATTCTTTTTATAATATCCAGCAGCCCATCTGTGGCGGGATTTTTTTTTGTAAAACAGGAAAATTGTTTACAAAGATGACCTTAGGTCAACATTCTTAACGTGAGCTCCGCGGACCACCGACGAGCGGCGAGGATTTCCTGAAAGGCCACTAATTTTACTAACAAATATCTGATCTGGCATCCATGCTGAGTACTGGGTTAGGGTAAGGAGCACTGAGATCGCAAAAGTTTGAGAAGAGGGAACAAGAGGGTGAGAGCAGTGGCGTCACTAGGCGGGTGCGGGCCGCACCCGACCCTGTCATAGGCGGAAAAAGGGGTAGGAGTTGCTTTACCGAAGCAGAAGAATCGACTTTTTTGGGAGAGGGGGGTGTCACCGCACCGGGTGAAAGGAGACAAACGGTTCATTTTTGAGCATAAGACACGCTTCCAAACAGAGACGATGGCGCAGATAGCGGCGTGTACCATATCACTCACATTTTAATCATTGCGTTGGACACACCAGTTTTCGTGAGATCACTGAAGTTAAGCAACGCAAACCCATGCTAGTACCAACATGGGTGGTTGGTAGAGAACGTTGGGTGCTGCAAATTTGGGATTTGCTGCAATAAGGGATAGTTTGGGGTGGGGGTGATACCGGAACTGATGAGAGAATAGATTTAGGTGCCATGGGCATGTGATGAGAAGAGGGAAGGAGAAGCTAGTAAGGTCCATTACAAGCTTGCAGGTTATTGGAAACACCTGAACAGGTGGGAGCAGGTTATGCGAAGCGATAAGTTAGTGTGCGGGGAGTGGATACGAACCTAGTTTTTTTTTCATCCGTATTTTAGGGCCTTTCAACTGCAAAAGGTCATCAGAGCCCAGTTCACTGCATAGTTCCAATGAGGTGTCTGCACAGACACTGTTATGACGATTTTTGGATGTTAGCAGTTGAATACCTGGTGGAAGATATATATGCGGGAGTGGAGGGCCAGAATCTGCAGAGCCCACCTAGCCACAGGTTGGGTATGGGTATAATGATGATGATTTCCGAGCCCGAATTTGTCTACATCTTTTACACGTCCTTCCTTCGGAATTAAATTTATATATTTATGTATTTTCTTCTCTCCCTCACTTGGCATTTTCCAGCCATTAAATTACCCGTTCGTTGACAGCCGGAGTGAAAGTTAATACGACTGCTAAAACATTTTAACCGTTTCACTGTCTCTATCAAGTTAGTGGGGTGTTGTTATTCACTTTCTACTTCGACCCTAAGAGTAAATAACCAGTTGCACCGCAAGGGCAGGTACAAACTGGCAATTTGTCAGGCCTCCCACAGTTAGCAACCCCAATTCTTTCTCTCGGAACATATTTTTCAGTTTTCACCAACAGAGAAGATATCAATAGTGTATGTGTGTATATTGACCGTCATACTTTCAGTGGGGGAGGAGGGGTGGAGGGTGAAGGAAAAATTGACGGCAAGTGCGGGTACAACGTGAATTAATCCCCAAGACCCCGGCCGAAGAGGGGTAATAAGACGAAGAAGTTATCATGGAGGAGGAAAAGAGGAGCAAAACCGGAATTAAAACATTTCCATACATAAAAATGGATGACATACAAATTTAGATTTGCATATTAACCTAGTGCATCCCGTTTGTTAATAAACATAACTAATTTATAAACAAGAAGGGGGAAGGAGGGGGGGGGGGCAGAAAAATAGTAAACTTAATTTTTTACCTGTTGTACAAGTAAAACATTTTTAAATTTAAATATTCAACCAACCACTGCTGAAACGATAAGTTCAGATCAAGCAGCGCCAAAAATAATAACAACGATCATAAAACAATTCCCCCAGAATTCAAAATTTAAGAAAACCGCATCAGGGAATGACGATTGAAGACAAATGACCTTGAAAAAAATATTTTTAAAACAAATGAAATGTCTGACTGCAGACTCGAAACTCACATTAATACCAAACTAAAAATAGCAACACATAAATAGTTGCTGTTTTTTTTTTTGCCAAAGGTGAAGAAGATGCCCAAAAATTTCACCGCTTGACTCTTTACCCTCACCCCCACAAGCTATCAAAATAATTTCTCTTAATAATTATGATATACAACAAAGGGGGGGGGGGAAGCAACCCTCAAATCTGCGGGAAAACAACTGACACAGAGAGAAGGTTAAAAAAATACCAATAATCATAAACTCATCAACATCAAATCAAAGAGACGGTTACCCC
>JAAFCE010001036.1:49609735-49626965 GCA_013389805.1 Trigoniulus corallinus | reverse complement strand
AAAGGATAAGACATTTAAGGGGGGGAACAGAAGGTTGATACGAGATTGGGAACGGGTCAGGGAATGAAAATTCGACTGTGGAGGTAAATTACACTGTCAAAAGTGGGCAGAAAAACCATCCCAAACACGGACAAAAGATGCTACAAAGGCGAGGAGAGAAGGAGGAACGGAAGATGACAAGACGGGATAGGACGGGGCTGGAGGGGGGGGCAAGGGGGGAGAGAAGAAAAAAAAACAGAGGGAGAATAGGGGTTGAATAACGATTAGTGTGTCGGAGGGGGTGGCAGAGAGAGAGAGAGAGATGCTGGAGACCAAAACAACTCTTTTATCTCCACTATAAAATTAATATAATTAAAGTACCAACTGACCACCGCCAGGTAAGAACAAAATTTAAAGCGTGTGCATATATGACAGTTTAAATTATTACAATCAAAGGCCTACTCAGTCAACAACAACAACAAAAGGGCGGTGTATCCTCTCTTACAATTCAAACATTTTACTAAATATTAAATTAGAGAACGAGGGGTTCAAAAAAGGGTTGAGGGTGGGTCAAATGAGACAGAAAGAGTTTGAATAAGTTTATAATAATAACAATAATCAAGGAAGGTCCCTATCATTATATCAACCACATAAAAAATCATTTTTAGTGTCATCCAAATAGACACTAATGAAATTCAAACATGAAAAAAAGGAGGTGGGGACAAGAGAGAGAGGGGGGACAGAATAGCATTAAAACAAGGGTAACACAGAAAACTTCCGGCGAAAATAGATGCACAACCCCCACATAGACCCCTACAGAAATGCAAATATATGTATATATACCAACAACCCTGAAAACAGACCAACCTGTTGAGAATAGAAAAAAAAGCAGAGGGGAAAGGTGTGTGGGGAGGAGGACGAGAGTGGGAACTTAAAGAGTTACTCCCCTCATTTGAATATACAAGACACAAGCGGGACAACAACTGAGGGGAGTGATTTCATATTCAAATACAGTAACAACAGCAGCAATACATTATTAGCATTGAATAGGCTTAATCAACTATTATTTACCATTATAAAGGTGTCTTAGACAAATATACATATTAAGAAAAGACGGGAGAAATGAGATAGAGTGAGACACACTCAAATCTTGATAAAAAAAACAACCAGAGAAATCGAGATGGGTGTGTTGTGCATGTGTACGAAGGAGACAGTGTAAGATGAAGAGGTAAGAAGTAACAACAGGAGGAGAAGGGAAGGAAGGAAAGACATATATTTTAATATACAAATATTATTCAGAATCAGCAAAGGAGACAATATGATTGCTACTCGCTCAAAAATAATACACTAAATATATTCGGCCCTCCTCCTCCTCCTACCCCTCTTTATCATTGGCACCCTCCTATTATGTATCTTGACCCTCTGCTTTGAGCCCACTGAAAAGAGATTGCTTCGCAGTAAGAATCGCTTTGTAAACTGGTCAATTACAAAAGCATCCCACCCATGACTGAATGAATATTTAAATAATTAAGTTTAAAGGGGAAACAAAGGGGTCCGGGGAGGAATTGGTTGGAATCATGGGCAACACAAGAACCTTGTTCCCGCCTATGGCAGGATGGGGTGCTCGTTTAGGTCTCATTGGGATTCAACTGCAGGGTGGGAGGGAAGAAGGAGGAAGAGCGGCAAATTGCGTTGGACACACCAGTTCTCGTCTGATCACTGCAGTTAAGCAACGCAACCCCCAGCAAGTACTGACATGGGTGGCTGCTTAGGAAAACTGGGTACCGCTAGTAACCGAAAATCGTCACATTAGTGTAGTGTCTGTGCAGCCTCTGCATCAGAACTACACAGTGGACGGGGCTCTAATGACCTTGTAGTTGAAGGGCCCTAAAACACCAACAAACAACAAGGGAAGGAGGAGGAACCTAACCAGGGGATAGGTACATCAAACAGATATTTGATTTTCGGGAACAGATGAGAGAGAGAGAGAGGTAGGGAACATAAAACATTTGAGCTAGTTGTAGGGTAGGACATTGCAACGCGTGGAGTGGGGTGGGACCCGACGGGAAATACGAGTGTGAATATAAAACCGAAACTCGCATATAGGCGGTACAAGGATACATATGAGAGAGTGAGCTAAAAGTGAGTTCCTACATCTCTTTTCGGGTAGATAGGAGTTATTTATGTTTAACATCATCATCATACCCTTATCCCGCCTGTGGCAGGGTCGGGTCTGTGGGTTCTAGCCCTCCACTACCGCCTTTCTCCCACTAGGTCCCCGTCCATCCCACACACTACCATATCCTTACGGACAACCTGCTCCCACCTCTGTATTCGCCTCCCCCTGCCCCGGGTGCTTCCAACCACCTGCATTCCTGAAATGGACCGAACGTGCTCCACACGATTTTTACTCGCGCGGCGCCCGTGTGGCCTCGTAATTGCGGCGTGAGATACATTAATTGCAATGGGGAGTGCACACTTACCTCCGGCGCCGCTGCGGTCCCGCAAATCGGAGTTGCGTCTAAAAATGCCCGCAGATCCCTAGCGAACCGCAACGGCGCCGCACCCGCACATCCGATCGCGTAGTACCTCTGAGTGGTGAACACATCCTTGCGGTTTCTTAGTTTTGCGATTTGTTAGGCAAAAAGGGTACGCCTTCTGGACAGTTTCCAAATGTGTACTGGCGACATTTCACCGCATGCTGCGGTGTCCCTGCGGCACCCGCACGAGCAAAAATCACATGTGTGCACTGGGCCTGACACCTTAATCTACTCTCCCTCACTATTTCCGCAATGTCCGCCACCCCCAGGCTACTCTAATTTGTTGTTGTTTGTTGGTGTTTAAGGTCCCGTCAACTACAAGGTCATTAGAGACCCGTCCACTGCATAATTCTAATGCATAGAGTGCACAGATACTACACTAATGCGACGATTATTAGGTATTAGCAGTACCCAGCTTTCCCGAGCGACCACCCATGTCAGTACTAACTGGGCTCGCGTTGCTTAACTTCAGTGATCAGACGAGAACTGGTGTGTCCAACGCAACTCGCCGCTCCCCAGGCTACTCTAATATACTCATTCCTAATTCTATCAGTTCTTGACACCCTACTCATATACAGCAGCAATTGCATCTCCTCTACTTGCATTCGATTGACGTGGTTCTTCCTCACTGCCCAACACTCTGATTTTTGCCCCAGCTTTCAACTTGATTGGGATCCTCCTATCACACAGGACTCCACTTGTCTGTCTCCACTTCAACCATCCCCCATCGATTCTATGGGTCGCATCCGAGTTTATTGTTTATATTCAACAATGACATGAAAAACAACACCACAGGCCATATCAGACAATGCAACTTAGGGCATACCCTTTGGGACGAGGAAAAAGAGGAAACGACAATTAGAATCGATTATACGCATCATGAATTGTTCATCAGGAGTAACGTTGTGACAATTGAGCCTAGATGCGACAATCGGTTTGTTTGGTTGGTGTTTTAGAGTCCATCAACTACAACGGTCATTAGAGCCCCGTCCACTGCATAGGGCTAATGCAGAGACAGCAGAGACACTACGCTGACGCGACGACTTTTGGGTATTAGTGGTATCCAGTTTTCCCAAGCGGCCACCGATGATACTACTAGCTAGGGTTGCGTTGCTTAACTTCAGTGATCAGACGAGAACTGGTGTGTCCAACGCAATACAGCCTCTCCCCGCCACAATCGGCTGAGCTACAGGAAGGTGTGCAAGTCCATTTAACAACGCGATGACGTTATCATAGCACGTCATGCAGGACAGAACCCGGTGCCCTTGAGGGTAGAAGAGAACCTCTGATCATCAGTGGTGTGGTCGTAAATTAAACAGTGCCGGAGCGTGATTACGTAAGTAAGAAAATCTAATTGCGAATTAACAAAATCGTCGAGGAGACACGCCAGGTTGAAAGAAGGTGCCGGAGCGGTGCCCCGGCCCCACCACGCCACTGGTGATCATGAGCTCTCATGAAGCATACTATGAGTTGAGTAGCCATTTCTGGTGTTCAGAATTGTGAATAAGTAGATGACGTCATTCGAACTCAAACGCACAGAGATCCTTAGATTCGACCCTTCATCGTTATTTGGGAGGGGGGAAAAGCAGCCAAATTAGTTCGGGATTCAAGCCGAGTACGTTATATTAGTTTTTACCAATATGCGGTCAGTGAGTCCAGCACAAAAACATGATGTCAGATTTGTCACTAGAGGATTCAAACACAGCCGAAAGGGTTGAAAGGAGATAAATGAAGAGAGGTAAGAATAAACAATGGGAGGAGCCAACTGGATAGCCTAGGGTCACTTTGACTAGAAAAACAATCAGAAACACTAATTCATGATCCGAATAAATCAATAGAATCAATAAACATGAACGATTTATTTTGGCAAACGTCAGTTCGTAAATTCCTCATATCATTTTAAATTTAAAAAACTGGGAGAGACAGGGGCGACAAGAGGCGGACATAAATGGTCAGAGGGAAGGGGGAATGGCCAATGTGTTGTAAAATAGCAACAAGGGTGACGTTGGGGGGGTAGAAAAAAATCAGATAAGTAAATGGCGCCATCTCTAAGAGACCCTCCTGCTCTTCTCCCCTCAAATCTTGGTTCCCCATCCCCTTATCCTCTTCTCTAAGAGACCCTCCCCACACCGTGATCTGTTCTCCAGCGGGCCTCTTTCTGCGTGGACAGCGTGCAACAAAAAAATGATCCAATTTTTCAATTCAAAGACTTCAGATTAACAATCATTTTATAATAAATAGTCAAATTATCTTTTTATAAAATCTTTTAAGGTAAAAAATTCTTCTGAAATTTGAAAAAAAAAACATCCCAAAAATTATGTACCTTAGGAAAAAAAAGGGGGGGTAAGAGAAAGAGAGGTTTGAATTGCAACAGTCATAAATTGTATAACTCGAAAAAAGGGTGAAGAGGAGAAAGAGATGGGGTAAGAAAGAGCAAATATAGCAGAGGTGGACCGAGAGAACGGGTTAGAATCAGCGAGGGGGAAGGAAAAGTTTAAAAAATCGCCTCTGAACCCCTTATTTTCTTTTTATAAGCATCATTTCAACCCTTGAAAATCAATTTTCTATCTAAATGTCATTTATATGGTTATTTAAGATTAACCTCAATTGAATATTGCTGCCATTAATGAAGCCATGATTATTATTGGTTTTAATTTCTTAACTCTTTTTTTTTCAATCATAAATAGATATTACATTGGAGGTAGTGAAAGAGGGGGATGTGGAGGAACCACAGGGTGAAAGAGACCCGCGCCGAAATAATTACCAACAAAAAATAAACATTGATTATTACTGTAGGTCTAATGATTATCATTGTGTGGCTGACATATTTCATGAATTCAACAATATAATACGTAGAAAGAGGGGAAGGGGGGAGGGGGACCCGCAGAATATTATTGGCATATCAATTTCTCTTGACCGGTGTCCACCAAGAACCCACTCGGAAATTATGAAGAAATAATAAATTAATTATCGTCAATGATATTAAAAACCATTTTCATGACCTCATTTATACTCTATTTCACCAATTGCCCATAAAATTATATTCATTTTCAAACATTTTTAAGTGGTCAGCCACACGTTGGACAAAAGTGGGAAAAGTGGGGGAGAGGAAGGGAGGAAGAATAACTTCTGACGGGACAGAGATAAAAAAGGGGTGTGTATGTGTGCGTGTATATGCAATAATCAAATGGGTTCTCAACAGGAATCCAAATCAAGTTCACTATAGACAAGCTGACCCCAAAAATTGAGACCAATATTTCTTTCAACATTGCATTAGGACCAAATGTGGGTTTCGTTAGCTACCCTCCCCGTTTTTTTCTGTTCTAAATTAAAATATTCATCTTCCAATTGAACATGGCGAAAAAATTAGAGGGAGAGGGTTTTTCTTAAAGAAAAAAAAAAGGTGTATATAGCGAATATTTTCAATGTTAAAAAAATAACCTCATAGATGATTGATTTCATCAGATATGACCGCTGATGGAAATGGGTTAACGTGAAATGAGTAATACTATTGCAACAGAGAAAGAGAGACAGTCAATTAGATTTGTAATTTAGGAGCGACCAGGCCCCTGCAACGTATAATCGAAACAGGCCCGACGTCAGTCTTATCTGAACTATAAAGAAATGAAGAGAGGGGTAAAAACACAAAGAAAACCAAGAGACCTCCTCCCCTCATTACCAAATATAGCATTATAAGAAATGCGCCAATTTAATACTGAATTTTATCGATAGGTGCACAACGGTCGCTGTCCTTTTTCCATCATAGGGTTCAACTCCTCCTAACGCTTTTCCCCTCCTACCCCAGAGTCGGTACCCATCTTGTTCCGCTGACTGGATGCATGGGCGATATATCGGACATTGTTTTTTTTCGCAGCCGGTTGCCGACCAACGCTGCAACACCCGGTCTACGGAGTGTTTTGGGGGCACTCCACCGACGCCAGGGAGCGGCGAATTGCGTTGGACACACCAGTTCTCGTCTGATCACTGAAGTTAAGCAGCGCAACCCCAGCTAGTACTAACATGGGTGGCCGGTTGGGAAAACTGGGTACTGCTAATACCCAAAAATCGTCGCATTAGTGTAGTGTCTGTGCAGTCTCTGCATAAGAACTATGCTGTGGACGGGGCTCTAATGACCTTGTAGTTGAAGAGCCCTAAAACACCAACAAACAAACAAACCGACGCCAGGGGGCGAGCTCCTACACACTTACTTAGTAGTGGTTACCTACACCCGTTACTTAGTAGAGAGCGTTTTTCACGTGCAAATGGCATCGTACACTACACGGGACGTCGGTTTTAATTCTTATTCAAAAGAAGGCGCACTCGGGGCTTCTCTCTCTCTCTCTCTCTCTCTCTCTCGCCCGAAAGAAGACAACCCACCTCGGTCCAGTCTCGAGTCCCGAGTGAGCGTGTTAACCACTACGCCACCGAGGCGGGTCCATCATAGGGTTCAACAGGGCACTATTAGCGTTTGGCTACTAACACCAGCTTTGCTACTCCTGAAAACCATTTACCTGATGCAGGTGAGGAGATGGAAAGTTTCTTCTTTCTTTTCGTTGTTGTTTAAGGGTCCTTCAACTACAATGGTCATTAGAGCCCCGTCCAATACGTAGTTCTACTTTTTCGGTATTAGCAATACCTAGTGTTCCCAAGCGATCACCCACGCTAGTTCTAGGCGGGGTTGCGTTGCTTAACTTCAGCCACTTTGCAGTCGGCTACCGACGTTAGGCTGCAATCAATGCTCCACCAACGCCAGCACAGGAACGAGCACCTACACCTGGAAATAATGCCGAACCACAACGTATATTTTACGCCGTTTAGTAAAGGTTCTGCTACTTGCAAAACGTACACCCCACACTGAGCCACAGTTTTGCTTCTCACTTGACGGAAGGCGCTCTGGGAGAGCTCTCTCTCACCTGAAAGGAGCCTCAGTCCAGGATTAAACATGAAATCACTGACACAGAAGTTCAGCACACTATCTTTGCGTAGCACCGAGGAGAGTCAGAAAGAGCCCTTACTACGTCATCATCCTCATAGCGTTATCCTACCCGCGACAGGTATGGGTCTGCGGGTTCTGACCCTCTACTCCCGCCTATCACCCAACAGATTCTCTCTCATCCGGCCCACATACTACCTGCTCCCACGCCTGCTGAGGTCTTCCTCTGCCTCGAGTGCTTCCAATAACCTGCATCATTGTGATGGACCAAATCAGCTTCTCTTTCCCACTTGTCACATGACCATACCGCCTCAATCTATTCCCTATCATCTTTTCCGCGATGTTCCGCACCCCTAATATACTCAGTCCTAATTCTGTCTGCTCTCGACACCCCACCGAAGAACCGCAGCATTCGCATTTCAGTTTCATTTTTTCGTTCCGTTGGTGTTTTAAGGCCCTTCAACAATAATTGTCATTAGAGCCCCGTCCACTGCGTAGTCTGACAAACACTACGCTGCGACGACGATTTTTGAGTATTAGCAGAACCCAGTGTTGCCAAACAGTCACCCACGCAAGCACTAGCTGGGATTGCGTTGCTTAACTCGCATTTCAGCTTCTTTCGCACTGCCCAACACTCTGGTTCATGTAGCATAACTAGCCTAACCACTGCCCTGTAGCATTTCGCCTTTAACTTTATTAGGACCCTCCGATCATACAAGGGAAAGACCCCTTACTACACGGAGGACATATTCGCAGGTGTCCCAGATGTGGATAGTGAAAATAGCCAAACTTCACCTGCATGCAGAAGACAACCTCCCCTTAATTCTTCGTCGATAAAATTTATAATTCTGAAAAATGCCTCAATCAGCTCACCACGTGTTTTGACACATGGCCGAGTGAAAAGAAAGAGCAGACAAAGTCGTAAAAGAATGACCCTCAACCCCTTTTTAGACTACAAAAATGTTGTAAATGACTACCTAACAATCCTAAAATGAACATTTTACAACGATCATTTCCAGGTAAATTATAAATTAAGATTTTTAAAAAAAATAATTGAGAGGAAAGAAAGAAGAAAGAAATTGCGCCAGTTTGCAAAAATAAATAATTAATGTCAAACACACAAGAAAATTATGGCCACAAAAACAACATACGCCATGTTGGAAATGGGCGCATTCAAAAAGCAGTTCACTTCTTCCCTTTGTGTGGACGATTTTTTTAAAGAAAAGATGGAGGAGTCGAGGGGAAAAAAGACCGAAATTAAAAAAACCAAGGATCTTTATTTAAACTTTTATTAGCTCGAAAAATCAAGAGCCAAACTTTTTGACTCAACCAACGAATTATTATGATACGTATTTTTCCACCCCATTGGGTTTCTGTCGCTGTTGCCTCCAAACCCAAAACTTGAATGTCCCTCTTCTTCATTCAGATCACGCAACAATTTTGAATTGAAATTAACTCTTGAGATATATTTTAAGTAAACTCGGTCTTGAACCAACCTCTCCCCACTCACCCTAATTTGAAAGTCTATTAAACAATTACAGATTACAGCCAAAATCACAAAACAACTCGTCATGGGCCTCTCACGCGTACCCTCTCCTTCTCACACTTGTAATTTTAGCATCCAGCGCCAACAGTTAACAACAAGGTCCTAATTCTGACCACCAAATGGAGGAGGGGATGTTAATTAGTTCTCCGCAACCCTTCGCATGTGCCATTTATGTAGCAAACAGTCTATATCTTGAATTATTTAGGTCATTTGACGTCGGTCCTTCGGCTCTCTGAAGTGCCCATTATCTTCAGGCGGAGAGGGACGGAAGGGGGAGCCTAGTGACCAAGTTCTTACACCTGAAAAATACCGTCAATGTACATACAAATTGTAATCTACATAGAAAAACCGCTTTATTCCTATTTGGGACGGATGAAAGCGCAATTCGGCACACCCACTTTCTCATCCTGTCCTGGTCACTAAATGACATCAAGCTTGGCTTATGAGTGTGTGGGTTTTCAAGTTCGATTCTGGCCGAGAGAGGTGATTGTTTTTTGGACAAAAGAGGATGCAAACCCATGGTCCCGCGGGGATTGAGTATGACGCCCCCACTGCACATAAAGAACCCTTTCTACGAGGAGTAAGAGAGCGGCTGTATTAAGCTGGACACACCAGTACTTGTATGATCACTAAACTCAAGCAACGCAATCCCAGTTAGTACTGAGATGGGTGGCCGCTTGGGAAAAACTGGGTACCGCTAGTATCCAAAAAATCGTCGTATTAGGGTAGTGTCTATGCAGTTTCTGCATTAAAGCTACACAGTGGACGGGGCTCTAATGAACTTGTAGTTGAAGGGCCCTAAAACACCAACAAACGGGGCTATAATGATCTTGCAGTTGAAGGGCCCTAAACACCAACAAACGGGGCTATAATGATCTTGCAGTTGAAGGGCCCTAAACACCAACAAACGGGGCTATAATGATCTTGCAGTTGAAGGGCCCTAAACACCAACAAACAACAACAACAAAGGCCCTAAAACACCAACAAATCATTCAACCATTCCGGGATCAAAATGTATACCTGTAGGACAAGAAAATTGCCAGTGGTCGCAACACGTCCCCTGGATTCGGCGGCGCCAAAAAAAGTAACATTATTCATAGTAGCATATTACGTAGATGCTGAAAGCGCTTATTATAAAGAGGGATAGAGAGAAAAGGGTTCGAATCCGAACTCGGACAGCAGTCTGCAATATTTCATCTCTGCGCTTCCGTACGTGTTAATTTCTTTTAAATTGAAACAATAACACAGTTGACGTATAATAAAACTAAACTTCAATCACCCCTGAAGGCTAAACAAAAATACTTTCATTAAATAAAGTCAGGGTGCTGTTGTTACCTGAGTAACAGAATCAATACTAAGGAGTTGCCAATATAAACCAGATTTTTAGTAGATAATTTTTATACCGTGAGGACGAACTCTTGAAAATTCTTCATTTTTATGATATCATTATACCAAATTATCCAATTACCTTCAATAAAATGCTCCGAGTCAACAATTATACAGTAAAAATACAGAATAAAAGATAACAGAAGAAAAAAGGGGGGGGGGGCTCAAAGAGTTACAAACACATTTATGTTTTCTTAGTTCTCTATAAAGTAATGCGGCAGTCATTGCACTCATTATGTCTACGCTGATAAAATTAAAATCATTTTGATAACTTAATCAACAACAAACAGTAAATATATAATGGTGGTCAGGTAAGTAAGACACTTTTCGTGATATTTCATCATCATCATCATCATCATACCCTTATCCCGCCTGAGGCGGGGTCGGGTCTGCGGGTTCTAGCTCTCCACTCTCGTCTGTTTCCCACCTGGTCCCCGTCCACCCCGCACCACGTCTTTTTCGGTCTCCCCCTACCCCGGATGCTGCCGACCACCTGCAGACCTGGCATGTACCTAATATGCCTTATGAATCATCATCATTATCATCATACTCTTATCCTACCTGTGGCAAGGTTGGGTTTGCGGGTCCACTGAACATGCTCTGGCTGGGATAACTCCAGCCAGACGTCTCCACCCGCAGGAATATTGACTAAGTTGTCTGTGGGGGATGCCGGCTGGGTAACTACTTTCCCTCACTTTTTCCGCGATGTCTCCTAATCCCAAACTACCCCTAATATGCTCGTTTCTAATTCTATCACCCCTCGACATTCCACTCATGTACCGGAGCATTCGCATCTGGGCTACCTGCATTCTATTTACGTGGCTCTTCCTCACTGCCCAACGGTCTGGAACATTAGCATAGCTGGCCTAACCACTGCCCTATCAAATTTCCCTTTCAACTTCAGTCCTTGTGTCTGATCATCACCATCATCATCTGCTTGTCCACTGAACATGCTCTGACTGGGTGCACCCAAGCCAGGCGTCTAGAACCAGCAGGAATATTGGCTGAGTTGTCTGTGGGGGGATGCCGGCCTACCCCACGAATTGAGACGATGTAGACGAATTGGAATGTCGACTGTTTACTCAAATTTTCTGGCAGATCATCCTTTAGGAAACTGAGTCGATGACCGTTTCGATTCCAGCATTGACTTTCATTAGAATGAAAATTTCCTTTCGTTTCTTCTGACATCTGTTGTCTAAAGCCGATGCATCTTGGATATGGCAACACAGTTCTCAGAAGGGTCCTTTCAATATGCCTTATGAATTATTTGTTTTAATTATAATTATTCAAGTTAAAAGGGAATGGTGTAAAAGCAAACATTGCACGCCTTTCAAAATATTCAAAACGAAAAGATAACTTCAAATAAAGTTAGGAAGTGCAGATCTCGACTAATTACTTTAAAAGAAGGCAGGATTGTGGCCAGGATGAATAAAAAGCACCCATTTCCTACTTTTAAACAAATTAACTGCAAAATGACTAGTGATTATAACGCGAATGTGTCTTCAAGAACCGTAAGAAGGCGTTTAAATCAGTGTCCTTTACGAGGGCTACACTGGAATCCCTAGGGAAAGTTGATCTTAGTAGTTGAGGGGCGCATCTCCTGAGACATCTCCAGGCCGCCCTGCACTGATAGGATAGCTCCAACACGTCAAGGGGTCGGGTTATAACCCCACCAGTGGAAAATAGACGGTCAGACAGATACCTGGTCTGATCAATCGTCAGTAGGAGGCGTTTTCGCCTCTTAGGGTTACTTTTGGAGATGTCATGTCCAGCCCCCGATGCCTATTGGTCATGGTACCCCGGGGTCATGAGTGTCTGATGGATACCTGTCCAAGCAATCTTGGTGACCTAAATAGGAGTCCCCTTGTTGGGCTCCGTGGTGGGTAGGAACTGCAGCCAGGGAATTGAAAAATACCAAAATATATGATAATTAATTCTGAAATTCCAAGCCTCTGGTGCAGGGGATCAACCCCAGTGCCAGCGGCCGTCAGGGGTGAGCAAGTGGACCCCCAGGCCGTCAATGAAATGCCATACGGGCACAGACCTCGGCTCCCATGGCAGATAATGCATTGAGTGTCTTCTGTGTGGTAGGGCGGCATCCTTCACAGACAACCCGTCCAATATTCCTGTGGTTTCCAGACGCGTGGCTGGAGTGCCCCCCAGGGGGCTATATATATATATATATATATATATAGGAATGAAGGTGGGTGAAACGGGATGGGTACAGTATTGAGTAGTGAGCTGCAGAAAGGGGTCACCCTACTCAAAATAATATATAGCAGGTTAATGTTAGTGACAGTAGTTTGGCAGGGAGTAGTGTTCCACCCCATCAATGCATACGCCCCTCAAGCTGGTCTTGATGAACCTACTAAGGCAGACTTCTGGAAGGAATTTGATGAGTAGGTGTTCAGGTTTTCAGGTAAGGTAGTGTAAAGGGAACGAACGTTTATTTATTGGTGGGGACTTTAACGGCCTTGCTGGCAGGGATAGCAGGGATGTGAGGAAGTCCATGAGGGATGGGGGTATGGAACAGTCAGCACAGAAGGGCAGTCAATCCTTGAGTCAGCAAGAGCACATGGCCTCTGACCATAAAGATATTACCTTTATGGTCAGAGGGCAACATAAAACATTCTCCCCAGTAGAAATTTTCAAAAAGAATGTGGTCACAGGTTACTTAGGCTAGAAACCCAAGTGAAAGCGGCAGGCAAGGGATATTCATGGAAAGGTAAGAAGGTTATCAGGTGGTGAAAATTACCCAGCAAAACAGAGGTATTTCAACTGGAAGTACACAGCCTGGTAAACTGCACTTAGCCTGGGATGGGGGCACTTAGCCAGTTCTCGTCCAATCACTGAAGTTAAGCAACGCAACCCCAGTTAGTACTGACATGAGTGGCCGCTTGGAAAAACTGGGTACTGCTAGTACCCCCAAAATCGTCGCATTAGTATTGTGTCTGTGTAGTCTCTACATAAGAAATACACTGTGGACGGGGCTCTAATGACTTTGTAGTTGATAGGCCCTACAACACCAACAAACAACAACAATCCAGACGCCTGGCTGGAGGTACCCCCCCCCAGTCAGAGCATGTTCAGTGGACCCACAGACCCGACACTGCCACAGGCGGGATAAGGGTATGATGGTGATGATGAATTCAGTACCTCTAATAAACAGTGCGCCATTTATTAGAGGGCGCTGGTAATTAGAATAAATACGGTAAGACTTATTTTAACTTAAAATTATTCTTTTGGCATTAAAATTTTGTCAAATCATCAAAGGGTATTACTTATCTGACCACCACTGTGTATTTTTTCTACTTTTTTAAAACAGAAATATACAGGTATTTCAGTCTTTTTTTTCTTACAAAACTGGAGAAAAAGTTGTCAAAAAAAAACGAACTAGTCAAATTCGAGTAAGAAAACAAGGTCGAACAAGTCTTTCTACCAGTTAAAATATCGCCTATTTCTGCACCTTGACCAACAAAAAAAGGAAGTTGATCTCCACTTCTGCGAGTATAAAACATCGTACACAACAAGAGAATGGTGGACACAAAGCGACTTCCTTATCCGAAAGCAAAACATCATCAATGAACACAGCACTCAGCACTAAAAGTCTTTACCCGTAATATCACCAATATACACTTTGGGGTGTCTTCTTTTTTAGGCGTAGATAGCATCGTATATTAAAATTTCCCATCTGGTACAGCCACCCCAGAATCGGAGTTTTGAACGTAATGTGCCAGTACGCTGTCACTACACATTTAGCTTGGCCAAATCGTAATACGTGAATAGCCTCATATGATACAATAGTAAACGCGCGATACATCATCATCATACCCTTATCCCGCCTGTGGCAGGGTCGGGTCTGCGGGTCCACTGAACATGCTCTGACTGGGGGCACCCCAGCCAGGCGCCTGGAACTCGCAGGAATATTGGCTGGGTTGTGTGCGAGGGGATGCCGGCCTGCCCCACTTAAAGCAGCAAGGAACAATACAACGACTAGTATTTCTATTGTAGGAGATCTGAGATCTGCAATGGGATCAACCGAAAGTGAAAATTAGATCAGAATGAGATGGAAAGAGAAAGGGACAGAGATAGAGAGGGTAGGAGAGATGGAGGAAGGGATTCAGGGAGAGATGGAATGAGGGGGAGAGACGGGAGACATTGTTCGCTGGTGTTTTAGGGCCCTTCAACTACAATGGCCATTACAGCCCCCTCCACTGCATAGTTCTAATGCAGAGTCTGCAGACACTACGCAGGTACGACGATTTTGGGTTTCAGCAGGACCCAGTGTTCCTTAGCGGTCACCCATTCGAGCACTAGCTTGGGTTGCGTTGCTCAGTGATCATACGAGACCTGGTGTGTCCAACTCAATACAGCTGCTCCAGGGAGAAAGGGTGGCGATAAGGGAGAAAGAGACGGAGAGAGTAAACGCGAACTCGACCACCGGAGGCGAACCAGCGTACTTTGAATAAGAGCACTACAGTAGACCTCCAACATTTGCGAGGGTTGCGTTTTAAATTTTGGTCTCGAAAGTCAAATTCTCGAATGCAAATTCTATAATCCTGTGTAAAAGTGGGTTTAGGTTCAATCCTAGAACATACCCTTCTCCGGAGTGCATGTTCAAGACTTTCACTCCCGCTATCACTTATGAAGTTTCCATCCACTCCACACACTATCATATCCCTTCGTACAACCTGTCTGTTTAGGTCTTGCTCTACCCCGGGTGCTTCCAAAACCCTGAATCCTTGTAATTGACCTAACCAACTCCACCTCCCCTCCTCATCACATGTCCATACTACTTCAATCTATTCTTTCTCATCTTTTCCGCCAGGTACCATAACCCCAAGCTACCCTTAGTACAGTTATTCTTAATTCTGTCTCATCTCGACATCCTACCCATGGACTGCAGCATTCGAATATGGGTAACATCCGAGTCAATTTCTACAATTCTCTGGAACACTGATGATAGCTACTTGAACTCCTGAGCCTAATTGGCAACGCCCCAGCACCTACACTTGCTCTGATGAACTTTTCTTTCGTCTTAATTCGTCATACAGTGGATTCATTGTTTTTGAGTGCATCCCGCAGACGAGAAGAGCCCGGCTTCCTGGTTTTCGCGAAGCACCTCCAGTGTACCCCTTTCATGAACGGGAAGGAACAAAAGTCATTTTTCAAAGCATTTTCGCTACTGATTAGTTATTTGGAGACAAAAAGGAGGGGGGGGGTCGTGAATGTTGAGGGTCTAACTGTATTTTGCAAATTAATTCGCGAGAGTAGGCCTTGATAATTACGGGTCAAGAGGCGAAATAAAATCATGCAAGGAGCTTTCAGATTAGGCCATCGAAAGGTAACCAACCAAATAATTCCCGAATGGGGCAAACAACAAATCAACAGTACTTAAAGTGCGAGCAGGTACGAAGTAATGCACTCAAGAAACCCATTCTATAAGGCAAAAACGAATGTATAATTCCGCAACATATCCCATCTGATAAAAAGGAGGGAAGGTGTGCGTATTAATTAAGCCAAGGTGGGAACAGAGGACTGTGCCGCCACCTAGTGGACACTTTCCATCCTAAATTTCCGAAAGGAGACTACTAAGTGCGGTTCTTGAAATGGGCAAATGTATATAGCCCTTAATTGAGACATATCATGAAAGTGGAATTTATTAACACGACTTTTATATGTCTTTATGACGTTATAAACACGTTAAAATTTAATTCACCATACTTCACCCCTTTTAAAATTCAAGTCATTGTTTGAGAAAAATAGACATACGTTACATACCAAGACAAAATGTGAGACACAGAGGAGGAGGAGGAGGAGGGCTGGACAAACTTATGGCGAGAGGAAAAAGGGTGAAATGGGAGGTGGTCGTCACCAACTGGAGCACCGACAGGTTGCGAGCGAGTGGCCTGTATGAGCACATTCTTGGCATGCTAATTACAGCATTTGTTCTTCAAAGAAGAATAAAAAAAATACACACACCCTAACAATCCTTCCCCCTCCCCCCAACAGGCTCTCCAAGTCGCTTATTCACATACAAACAGCTATGGCGACGACGACAACGTCATCATCGTCGCCGCCACTGCCGAACTGAAGCTGCAGGCCGAAGCAATAAAAGTGATAAGG
Source organism: Trigoniulus corallinus (assembly GCA_013389805.1). Classification (NCBI taxonomy): domain Eukaryota; kingdom Metazoa; phylum Arthropoda; class Diplopoda; order Spirobolida; family Trigoniulidae; genus Trigoniulus; species Trigoniulus corallinus. The sequence goes on along the minus strand of JAAFCE010001036.1, from coordinate 49,610,455 downwards.
ACATAAATTTCTAGAGAAGTAACCTTGCAAATGTCCGCGCCTCAGGATTACTGACTACCCATTACAATTATTTCAAATTCCATGCTCTTGCTGCCGCTGCAATAGCAGTAAAAACAACTCGACTCACTCCAAGTGGTCATGTATGGTCATTCAAGCATTTAATATAATAATTGCATCAACACGTCAGCGTGCAACCTACAACACTAATGCATAGGGAGGTGAAAATGACGATTTAGGTCTCTTCCAAGGTCCACCATTTGATGATCTCTATCGCTGGATTCGAACCCGTCAACCACAACATCCTTGGGAGCGGTTTATTGCGTTGGACGCACCAATTCTCGTCTGATCGCAGAAATCAAGCAACGCAACCCCAGCTAGTACTGGCATGGGTGACCACTTGGAAACACTGGGTACTGCTAATACTCAAAAATCGTCCTAACAGCGCAGTGTCTGTGCAGACTCTGCATTAGAACAACGCAGTGGACGGGGCTCTAGTGCCGATTGTAGTTGAAGGGCCCTAAAACACCAACGAAACGAAAAAGCCAGAGAATGACGCCCTCACCATGGCAGCTCACATCACCATGGCACCACCTTTGCGTGATACGAAAGCCAGCGACGTACTATGATAAATAGTGATTTTTCTTGTAGGGTTTTTAGCTGACGTACGCTACGTTAAGCAGATGATAGAGAGTTTTCTGGGTGCGGTTCTATCCGACGTAC
>JAAFCE010001036.1:49598658-49609335 GCA_013389805.1 Trigoniulus corallinus | reverse complement strand
GCTGCGGTTCTATCCGACGTACGCTACGCAATGCAGACGAAATTGTAAACTGCGCAAACTCAGATACGGTGTGCGTCTGCCCAGTTCACGATTCGTCTGCACTGCGTAGCGTACGCCGGTTAGAACTGCAGCCAGAAAACTCTCTATTATTATTGCACAACGAATCTAGGAAGAAAGGGACACAACATTATGATCACTCAAAGACAGAGAGGAACGAAGATGTGAAAATAGGAGATGGAACTAACCGGAAGTAGAAACGATCCTGCAGCCACTCCCGCACTGTACACCACAAAGCGTTCAAAAATTACCATGATTATATCCATATCCCTGGCAGGGTCGGGTCTGAGGTTTCTGGCCCTCCACTCCTGCCTAACTCCCACCATCTCCCCATCCACCCCACACCGTTGGTTTAGAAGTAAGTAGCACAACGAAGAAAATAACAACTTAAACGACGTTTTGCTCACTAGTAGGTAGGCAAAGGAGGTACGTAATGGAGGAAAGGGTGAGAGAGATCATTTTTTGCCACTAAATGTACACCCAGTCCAGTGTCGTAGCCTTTCGTTAGGTAGGAAGTCAGAAGAGGAGGACATTTGGAGCAGATAACTTCATTATCAAGACATTTTATTCAAATTAAATGGAGCAGGGCGTAGAAGCAGGAGAAGGAACAGGCAAATAAGGACGATTATTTTGATTTACTGGAAATCAAACATTTAATACACACACTCGTATAAAAAAATCATTGTATATTTTAATTAAACGCCGAACAAGGATCCACTTTAATGGTCATTTTATTGCTCGCCATTACGAAAAAAAAATCATCGTGATCATATTAAAAATGTAAATATCATGAAGTCGCCAAACGCTATCAGAGTTTGCCATCGAAGACCCCCAAGGCCAATCAAATGGTTTTAATTACCTTTATACTTTTTATAGGCCGTAAATTGTAATGACAACATTATTAAAACCTATAAAAGGAAATTAATATTCCATGGCACGTGACGTCACACGCGAATATTCAATGGCCGACATTTTATAAAGGTCAGCACATTTAGATAACCGACTACCATGCTTGTTTGTTTTTTTTATCAATAAATAAACTGACTTCTTAACACATTTTCTTGGTCATCTTATGAGCCCGCTCTCAAGAAACTCTCACAACGGAAGGAGAAGGGAAAACCAAAAGGGTTGATGACACGTCAGCCGCCTGCCTTCCCAAAAACATGAATGAGAGCACTTAGCAGTGTGTGGTCAGAGTCAGTACCCCTTCACCTCTCGTGTCTGCAAGATGCTCCAGTGTCTCGGACACGCCCATTACACGACGTTCACCGCGTGCCTCCACACAGGTTACATTTCATTTAATGGCCGGCCTCTCTACAACTTAAAACTGGAGGCGTGCTCCTACGCATAGGGATTTTGCACATGAATATTTTACTCCGCGTAGAAAGGGTTATTTACATGCAGTTGATAATAACGTACGTGACCCGCTTGGGTGGTGCAGAGATAGCGTGCACGACTACTACTGCGCAAGTGGTTCCAGGTTGGATACTGGATCTTGTTGAGCTGGCTTCTATAGGAATAGAGAGAGAGGCCCCGAATGCGCTTTCCGTCGGATGGAAAGTAAATGCGGTGTCCTACCGTGTGGTGTACGATGTCATTTGCGCGTAAAAGAACACTCTACAATGTAACGGGTAACTGAGGTAAACGTTCTCAGGTGGAGTGTCCCAGCGAACAGAGGTCGACGGCAAATAAGCAAAAGGGTTACAGCTCACTCTGCAGCCGGCTGCGTAAAAATACCGTCCAACATAAGGTGACCAGATTTTCCAGAGGGCAAAGCGGTACGGGGGCTTTTGGTGAGCAGAACTTCCCTTTCAACTTGATTGGGACCCTCCTATCACATAGGACTCCGCTTCCCTGGCTCCACTTCAACCATCCCCATTGATTCCACGGGTCATAGGACGGGTCCAGCACAGGATGCCTGATGTTTTAATTTGATGCAGACGGTGATCAGTTGCCAACCTAGAAGGAGCACTCTGTGTGGGTGCTCTGTACACGTATTTCATTGACGAGTGAATGCTTCTGAGAAGTTGCCGACAAAGTGGGACAAACGGGTGTCCCGCCGGGACAAGAGAGGGACGGCGGGACATGAAGTCTGAAATCGGGACGTCTGGTCACCCTAGTCCAACAGATCGTTTATGTGTCCTTCCAGAGAGACAAAGATGGGTACTCGACAGTCATATGAGGGGAAAAGGGTTAGTAGTTGCTCTGATGACAACGTGCATGCACACATATGTCATATGAGGTACGACTTTCCGGGACGGAAGGCGCCCTTGGAGTTTCTCCTTTCTGCTACCTGGTAGCGCTGCAGTTCTCTTCGGCCATGATGAAATTTGTAACTACAGACTTACGAGCCAAGCTCGCTATCTCTGTTCCCACCGAGCCGGCTGGCTTTCACACAGGAGACGCGTGACCCGGACTTCAGTCTCTAATCACAATGTCGCATCTGAAAAGCTCATAAACAACAAAACAACAATGACGTATGAAGACAGTCACCTGGTGGCACAGGGCAGCAAAGTGCAACCGCATCACAGAAAGTAGCACAGTTAGCATCTTCAATTGAAACAGCGAGTAGCAAAGCCAAAGAACCCAAAGGAGTCCAAAAAAAAGATGCTCAATTTACGTATAAAAAGGCCGAGCTTGAAGGCCGCGGATATTTCTCAGGAGTAGTAGAGGTCCAAAAGTGTCCTATAATTTTTATAGGACACGGTTGTTTATTATTCACTATATCATTATTAAGTCCAGCTTCTGCTCTGTACGATCTGGAGCTCCATAGAAACCTAAATTCGCTACTGACGTTGCCCTAAAACCACCTCCAAAATGGTGAAAATTTTCCAGCAAAGTTGCGTTACACACACCAGTTCTCGTGAGATCACTGAAGTTAAGCAACGTAAACCCACGTTAGTACCAACAAGGGTGGTTGATAGGGAACATTGGGTGCTCCAAATGTTCCCTCTCACAAATCCCCTACACCTACCTCCTCCTCACCTGCAACAAGCCTCCTAAGGGTTTGACCTGTTATGGCTGCTTGGCTTACTCCCCACCCCATTAAAGTGTAACAATTCCATTCCATTCCATAACAGAGCAACGAATTGGAATTGATCGGAGGTCACTTAAATACCCCGAATTCCCAGATTGATTTCCCTTCGACCCCTGCTGCTGCTTTAGGGTCATGAATTTCATCTTTATGTTTAAAAACAGTAGTCCCAACTAAGGTGAGAGATAAATAACAGTGTGGTTAAGAACTAGTTTTATCCCATTACATTAGTCAACAAGGACTACATGTAAAAACGGTGGTCATGGGGTGCGAGAGACACTCTCTCCTCCCGTTAACTCCACCCTTTGACGTCGGCATTTGTCTCAAAGACAGACCAAAGAAACCAAGTCGTCTACGAGTGCGTGCGACCCTCAACACCCAAATCGTCGGTTTCCTCAGTACAAATATTTTTTACTCATTAATTCTCCATTGGTGTAGTTTCATCCTCAGGAAAGAAAGAGGGAGAGAGAGAGAGCGGAGGAAAAGAAGCGGGATGTTTGTCCCGCCCGTTTGTTTTTAACCAGGTGAGAGAAACAACCAGAATGGAAAGAGGACAGCCTGCCAGCCCACTTGACTTACTTTCCGGCGGTATGCTAGTCAGTCACATGACCACCGAAAAGTAGTCTAACAAAATGGCAAAACAATTTCAGACGACTGCTCTGCCTCCTCAGAAACGAGACCAGACCGATAATTCAATCGTAATTTTAATAACCGTTTTATGTAACATCACCACCACTCCAGTGTACAAATAAATCGTCTTCTCTGGTCTCGCGTCCAACCACCTTGCTATCAAAACATCTAACGTCGGTATTAATAACCATAATTATGATCTTTCTTTGATAAGTAATACTCTGCCAATAATTTAAATATATTACACTCCTGGACAAGAACACCAGCAACAACAATCATAAAAAAAAATAAATTACAAATAAAAATTAAAGTCTATGTAGAAACAAAAAATTAATTCAGTAGCCACTCATTTAAACAACAGTCAGCAGAGGAATTGCAAATTGACCACCAAAACCTTTGACACACCTATCAATAAATTCGGGCTCCTCACCTCAAGCTTCACATTTCACCCTTCAGATTCCAAAAAAAGTGAATGGAAGGACGAGAGCAGCATCATCGTCTTCACTTTAAGGACAAATAGACTGGAAGAGATAAACATCATCTTCATTATTAAACAACGTTACCTAGGGGAAAAAATGACGTTATAACGCGTCCCGTCAGGTAACTATTATACCCGAAAACCCCCACAGGTAGTAAGAGACCTGATGTCCGAGATGTTGATAGAAAAATATATTCAAATTATTATATAAAAATATTTCCCAGAAATGTCCTCTCTAAATTCAATTCGTCAGCCCCGTACACCTAGTAATAGATTGCCATGGGCAGTCCGAGTTCGAGTCAACCATCTGTAACAACAGGTCGACAACAAGTTGTTCCGCCTGATGGTAGTTGATGGACTCTTAACAGAAACTTAGAAGCCTCATGCAGCTGAAATGTTGTTGGTTGTTGGTGTTTTAGGGCCCTTCAACTGCAAAGGTCACTAGAGCCCCGTCCACAGCATAGTTCTGATGCAGAGACTGCACAGACACTACACTAATGCGACGATTTTTGGGTATTAGCAGTACCCAGTTTTCCCAAGCGGCCACCCATGTCAGTACTAGCTGGGGTTGCGCTGCTTAACTTCAGTGATCAGACGAGAACTGGTGTGTCCAACGCAATTCGCCGCTCAGCTGAAACGTGCTAACGTGCTAAGAGGGGTCCACCACAGGTGGCACTCTTCATTCTTCAACGATTCCGTTATGCCAAAACATAAAGCGCATGACCCACATGCAATGCCGAATCCACACGCGCCAACGGCTTTGTACCAGACGTATTGAAGGTTGTCTTTTCGCAGCCATGGACTCACGAATCGAACCTGTAACCCCTGAGCCACCAAAGTTAAACTATACAGAAATCCCAAGTAAAGGGTTTGAAGCGCCATTCAACATAAATTACCTTTTTGTGTATTTTAGGGTCCTTCAAGTACAGCGGTCATTAGAGCCCGGCCACTGCAAAGTTCTAATGCAGAGTCTGCACAGACACTGCGCTGTTACGACAATTTGGGTATTAGTAGTACCAGTGGCGTAGCCAGGATTTTCTGAAGGGGGGATATGACCGTCGATAGCATGAACCAGGATTTTCTGAGGGGGGGGATATGACTCGATAGGGTGTATACCTCTTCGTTATATTCGAGGCCCAAGGGGGGGGGGTTTAACCCCCAGCCCCCCCCTTGGCTACGCCACTGAGCAGTACCCACTGTTCCCAAGCGGCCACCCATGCTAGTACCATCTGGGGTTGTGTTGCTTAACTTCAGTGATCAGACGAGAACTGGTGTGTCCAACACAATACAGCCGTTAATTTAATTACCGTCCAAGAAGAGGTCATTGGCGCATGCGTGAACTTTCACGGTACTTTTCAAGCCAGGTTTGGATTGGATTAATTTCATGGGTTGGGGAGTAAGCCAATCAGCCTTAACAGGACGAAGCCTTAGGAGACTGCTCACAGGAGATGGATGGGCACAATTCTTAGGAGCTGAATGGACACAATGGTGATATATTGAACAGCGATTTCCCCAGTCAGTTGCCGCCACAGCTGCAACCAAATACTTGTATAACGTTAGCCTTTGGTTCCTTGGGGTTCTCAGTCGAACTCCTACACCTGGGTATTTCACCTCATCTACCAGTTGCGTAATAGAAAGGGTTCTTTTATGTGCAGATGCCATCGTACACCACACGATAACTCAGTTTTACTTCTCGCGCAAAGTGAAAGAGCACTTGAGGCACCTCTCTCACCCGAAAAGAAGCCAACCCACCTCGATCCAGTATAGAACCGAGAACCACTGACACAGTTACCAAGCACGCTACCCACTGCGCCACCGAGAAGGGATTTTGCATACCGTATATCAGGTGCAAATTATAGAGAAAAATGTAAAGGGGTGTATGAACTAAGCCCATACTTTTAAAAGGGGTGAATCTAAGAAAAAGGTTGGGAACCTCTGCTGTATAGAAAGGGTTCTCCTCTTCCGCGCACTTGTGATATCATTTCCTACTCCAACGGCAGGGTCGACCAGGATAGACCCTGCAACCATTAACCTCAAGAGTGAAATCAAGCAACCAATTGTTCCACTCTGTAACAAAAACTGACCTCGGGGCCGGAAGAAACCGCTTGTGTGAGCCCTTCATTTGCGTTTCCTACAATTTCCCCACTCCTTGTCCTCTACTGCGTAGTTTCAAGCCCGTTTTTCTTCGCTTCAATGTTAGAATCTATAGTTGCATTTCAAAATGCATGTTAACACAATATTTTTTACAGACTTCAATGTTACGGAAGCAGCGTGATGCCAGCACCTTTGATATTAATCATTTTTAAACCATGTCTGTCCCCCATTCTCTCACTTGTTTCGGTTGTTTCTTTTCTTTTTTCGCTCGTCTTGAGTTATTTCTTAAATACTAAGTAGGTTCAAGGTGTTGCCAAGAAAAACAATAAGTTTAAGAATAGTGTAACAGCCAAGTTTCATTTTCTTAATTCTCCACCTTTACCGTCGTTGCCTTCTTCTCACCTCATTACAACCCTTTCTCTATGCCCTTTAATTTTCCATCAGCATCATCACTCTTACCGGGATGTCTACACTGAAATGCCACCAAATTCCAGCGATTTACTGCGTTGGGCAAACCAGTTCCCGTCTGATCACTGAAGTTAAGCATGTTTGTTGGTGTTTTAGGGCCCTTCAACTACGCGGTTATTAGAGCCCCGTCCACAGTGCAGCTCTTACGCAGAGACTGCACAGACACTACACAAATGCCACGATTTTTGGGTATTAGCAGCATCCAGTTTTCCCAAGCGGTGGCCTATGTCAGTATTAGCTGGGGTTGCGTTCCTTAACTTCAATGATCAGACGAGAACTGGTGTGTCCAACACAATCGCCGCTGCTGAAGTTAAGCAACGAAACCCCAGTTAGTACTGACATGGGTGGCCGCTTGGGAAAACTGGATGCTGCTAATACCCAGAAATCGTCGCATTAGTGCATGCAGTGTCTGTGCAGTCTCTGCATTAGAACTACACAGTGGACGGGGCTCTAATGACCTTGTAGTTGAAGGGCCCTAAAATACCAACAAACCAAAACAAAGCCACTAAATTCAAACGGGGGCAGTATTTGGACCCATTTCGTACAAAGTACACCGATATTAAATTTCATAATATAAAAAAAAGCAAACTCCTAACCCTTATGTCGCCTATGGTAGGGTCGGGTACTCACCTTTGACCCTCTGAATGGACAAATGGGCAATCTATTGGACAGTATTTTTACGCAGGCGACTGCCGACCAAAGCTGCAACTCTTAGTCTTAATTATAGTCGGTCTATTGTTCGTTGGGGCACTCCACCGAGCTCCTACCCCTTTGAAATTTTGCCCCATCAACCCGTTGTATAATAGAGAGGATTCTTTTACGTGCAAATGCCATCGTACTCCACACAGGACCTCGGTTTTACTCCTCATCCGATGGTCTCTCTCGCCCGAAAGAAGCCAACTCACCTCGATTCTGGATTCATTAATGGGTTGGGGAGTTAGTCAAGCAGCCATAACAGGATGAACCTTTAGGAGGCTGCTCGTGGGAGATGAGGATGTAGGTAGTGGACATAGGAGAGGGGATCTTTGCAGCAGCCAACGTTCTTTACCAACCACCCCTTTTGGTACTAACGTGGGCTTGTGCTGCTTAACTTCAGTGATCTCACGAGAACTGGTGTGCCCAATGCAACTTGGCATTGGATTCAGTATTGAACCAAGAACCACTGACGCAGCAATAAGGTGCGCTATATCCCGCGCCACCGAGACGGGTTAATTAAATTTCTTGATAAATCAGTTAAAAAATGAATATTGAATTTAATTTTTTTAAATACTTCCTTTTTTAAATTTTGATTGTAAACGAACTTCTCAGAATTCTTTAGCTCAATGGTAGTAACAGTAACATTAATCCAAGATTAACATATTCAGTCTTTAAGCCCCCCCCCCCCCTCTCCTCCGCCCTCCTTTTTAAAGAAAATCGCCAAAATAAAAGGCCTTGGATAAAATTTAAAATACATTCCAAAAAATAAAAATTCTCTGTTTTTCATTTAGGCATGAACTCAACCCAAAAGTTATACCTTAAATTCCAAGTAATCTTTTTTTCCTTTCCCTTTTTTTTAATGTCCCGTATCGAGTATCAAAATTCAAACTGGAATTTTCAAATAGATTGCCTATGCCCTTTGATCTTTTGTCTCCAAAATGGAAATTCAATAAAACAAAATTCTCTTTCTCCACCAATAGGCTCCTATAAACAACACATCTTGAGGTCTCATTGTCCACGATGCCACTGATGGACCACACTAAGGAATAGGAAGCCCAAATTACACCTACAGTATATTATTTCCTGAGTAATTTGGCTAAGTTGCAGGTAGAGATGGGAGTAGGCGGGACAGGGTCAATCAGCTTCTTCACTAACAAAATTCTTTCACTCTGCACGTGGAGAGTGCTCAGCTACGCACAAGAGGGGAGCGGCAAATTGCGTTGGACACACCAGTTCTCGTCTGATCACTGAAGTTAATCAACGCAACCCCAGTTAGTACTGATATGGGTGGCCGCTTGGGAAAACTGGATACCGCTAGTATCCAAAAATCGTCGCATTAGTGTAGTGTCTGCGCAGTCCCTGCATCAGAACTACACTGTGAACGGGGCTCTAATGACCTTGTTGTTGAAGGGCCCTAAAACAGCAACAAACAAATTACGCACAAGAGTGACACCACCACACACGTCTGCATGCGTGCGTCTCAAAGAACGAGTAACAAATGTTTGGTTGTCCGGCCTTTCCCGTGATCGGGAACCGTCTCACTACGAAAAGTAACCACCAGCTTACTCTAGTGGTTTGTTGGTGTTTTAGGGCCCTTCAACTACAAGGTCATTAGAGCCCCGTCCACAGCTTAGTTCCTATGCAGAGACTTCACAGACACTGCACTAATGCGACGATTTTTGGGTATTTGCAGTACCCAGTTTTCCCAAGCGGCCACCCATATCAGTACTAGCTGGGGTTGCACTGCTTAACTTCAGTGATCAGACCGGAACTGATGTGTCCAACGCAATTCGCCGCTCAGCTTACTCTACAGCGGCGAGCTAAATCGAATTTGCACTAGCAGGAACGCGCAACGACAGGCAGCACCATAGGTATTCCCTTGCCCCTACCGACACAGGTATGTTCTACCACTTGAACTACTAATGAAGTCCGAGACGTATGACAGGGGAATATTTTGGTAACAAATGAGCTTTACGGTGACTCTGAATAAGGAAAGAGGTGGGCGATTATTTGATTAGTTTGTGGGTTGGGGTGTAAGCCAGACAGCCATAACAGGTCAACCCCTTAGGAGGGTGCCCGCGGGAGATGAGGAGGTAGGTGAAAGGAGGAGAAAGAGGGTTAATTTGCAGCACCCAACGTTCTTTACCAACCACCCAAGTTGGTATTGACGTGGATGTGCGCTGCTTAACTTCAGTGATCTAACGGGAACTGGTGTGTCCAACGCAACTTGGCCGCACGATTATTGTGAGGAGAAAGGGGTACGAGAGAGCAGACAAGGTGGAGGATCTAGAGGGTATGAGGAGTGAAGAAATGAGAACAAACGTTGCTACATGCAACATAAGAAATAGTTAATAATTGCGTGCAAGGTCCTTTGGGGAAGAAACAGACATACCTGGGGGGTTTCTCTGTCCAAAAACGGCCTCCATTCAATGTCTAAATTAACAATGCCCACCCTCACACCAAATAAAAAAACTTCTACACCCCTCACAATAAGATAATTACTTATCACGACATACCTTCACACAATGTTATTGATCTAAGAACTCTTGCGGGAGTTTCACACGGTAAAGTCATCGGCTCCCGGATAAATATTCTACCAGGACTGAAGTGGGATGAAGGGGGAAGATGGGTTAGGTGGGGCAAATAAAAAAAGGATTCATGAATAGAAATTGTAGGGCAATACTAAAAAAACACCGCAACAAGGAGGAGGAGGTCCCTCTCGCCCCCTTCCTCCAACAATATTTAGACGCATATACGAGATACTTAAAGCAGTTAATTAATTAGATATGCTCAGTTACTAGACTGAAACGCTGATTGAAGGCCCAAGGCCCTGGTGTTCTCAACATCCCACGGACAACGGGAACGTCTGTGGTGGCGTAAAAGTAGCATTCAAAGATTTATTAACCACACATTTTCTGCATCTTTTAAACTACACCTTTCTCCCAAAGGCCCTCCGACAAAGCACACTTTTTACTAAAGCCGTCGTCACTCAGCCGTGACTGGAATTGATCCTCCAATTTATTAACTTGCGACACACAACAAACCCATTTATGGATGGGAATACAGTAACAAGTTTTTAGGGGATTCACAAATTTAATGCTAAACATACATTTCAGCTATTCTATAACACTGTAGAACAGCCAAAAAAATACGGAAACACCAATAGAGCTATTTTATGTATTTTTGTATGCTGTTCACGAAAGTGACTTTCGTTTTACTG
>JAAFCE010001036.1:49576977-49593658 GCA_013389805.1 Trigoniulus corallinus | reverse complement strand
GCCTTCAGGACCTGCTTATCATAAGAAAGCTACATTTGTGCAGGTTTAATGTCAATGACTCCCACCGTCCCTGACCCGATCTACAAGTATGTTTTTTATGTGCAAATGTGACATGGAACACATCATGCCAATCGAGAGCCTCTCTCACTATCCGACATTAGTCCTTCCTCCTTAGTACCTTGCATGACTCTGATCACTGGTTTCTCAGTTCCTATCCTGGTCCCGGTGGATGACCTCGGTGAGACAAGAGAAAACGAAACGAGATGCTTACGATGCCTCCTACAGCTAACCCTTTCTGCACGGAAAAATTCAAAAGAGAGGCTTGCCCGTCTTTCATTCCACCTCCCGAGCTCCTATTAACGTCCTTTATCTGAAGGTTCTAAATCTGTTACCTGCCTCGATCACTTTACCGCTTGACTAGTCCGTCTAGTGCTAGAGGTTCGATCCTACCAGAGGCTGATGTGGATGACTTCTCTTGGGGAACGGGGACAAAGATAGCTAGTTTCAAGTAGGCCTACACCTTTCGTCCCGAATAGAAAGTGATGTCGGAATTCTATATCCGGTGGGTGTGCATACTAATATGTGTGAGGGGTGTATACTTTGCCCTCACTTTCCGTTGTTGTTCGTTATTCGTTGGTGCTTTAGGACCCTTCAACTACAAGGTCATTAGACCCTTATCCACTGTACAGTGCGGAGACTGCATAGACACTTCACTAATGCGACGATTTTGGAGTATTAGCGGTACCCAGTTTTCCCAAGCGGCCACCCATGTCAGTACTAACTGGGGTTGGGTTGCTGAACTTTAGTGATCAGACGAGAACTGGTGTGTCCAACGCAATGAGCCGCTTCCCTCACTTTCCGTGCCAAACCGGAAGTAAAGACTGTCTTGCCATGTCATGGCTATGCACACACAATGTCAAGATACACAGGAATCAGTTGCAGCCCTAGATTAAGATTCTGTAGACCATTGGTCAAAAAGAAGTGGCCTGCCTCCAAATGCCTAAATCGCAACTTTTTTCCAACAATTTTCACCCAATATATTTGGGATTTGGGACCACTGTGCAACGGGTTGAGGAGCCGAACCTTGTGGAGACTGTTCGCGGGTGAGAGGGAGGTAGGAGAGGGGAAATTAGCAGCACCCAATGCTCACCCAACCACACATGTCGGTACTAACTTGGGCTGCGTTGCTTAACTTCAGTGATCTGACGAGAACTGGTGTGTCCAACGCAACTCTTCTGTTCTGGCAGTGGCGTACCGAGGCAGGCCGAGGGTATTCTGAGCCCGGGGACAAAGACCGAAATCTGCGCCCTCTGGCACCCGCTAAGCGCATTTTTGCGCCCCCTGCCTTCTGCGCCCGGGGACATTTGTCTCCCCTTGCCCCCCCTTAGTTACGCCTCTGTGTTCTGGATCTTGGATCCAAATTGATACTGAAAGAACGCTCGAGCTTAAAAAAACTCCTGGTCAACCCTGGGGTGCTCTAAAACCCGGTTCACATGGCCAACATCTGGCACTGTCTGGCATGCAAACGGTCGCTCTCCCCTCCCACTTCTGGAGTCGGGAAAACAATTGTTTGCTAAAGTAAACCGGCCGACGTCAAATAACCAAATCCTACACACCCACACCTGTCTTCTGCAGGTAGGAAGGTGTCGTGTAACCCCATGTGGGACCACAACAGCACTTCCGAAACATTCGAGTCATGGATTTTCCTCCTTCTGCCAGGATCGACCTCAACAGTCATACAAACACGTATCAAAACGAGCTACTGAGACGAGAGCACAGCAGTGGGTGGACGGCAAGGACGATTATAAAGTGTTGAAATAGAAAAAAAAAGGACCAGCCAGAGGTCAGTATGTCGGTGCAAATGGAAGACGAAGGAGGAGGAGATGAAAGAGTAGAAGCTATTCGAATTAAACTGGACATTAGTGATATCCTGATAAATAAATATGGAATCTCATGTATATTATATATTATTCTTCTTATCACCTAAAACACACCTTTAAAAATGTCCAAATTATGCCACGCAAATAAGGTGTCACCAGTGCATGAAAAGCAGACAGGATAAAAGGGTAAAAGTGGAGGTGTGACCAGGGGAGTTGGGGAAGGGGTGAGTGCATGCTCAGAAACCAACAGATATATCCTAGAGAAACAGCAGGACGAGGCAAAAAAAAAAAACAGAAACAGGGTGAAGGGAAGAGGGGGAAACCTCAATTAGGTTCAGAAATAAAGCCAAATGGACAGGGAAAAAAAGAGGAACAGCAGGGGAACCTGTTAGGCAGAATGATGATAAAAAGCAGTTTACAGATCAATTTATACATCAAATCAAGGGGGGGTTGATCAAAAAAATGTAAAGTCCCATGAAAATTTCTGATAATGAATGCAATGTCCATCGAAAAGAAGTAAAGAAAGGGTCAGCAATAGCAACCGGAGAGATAAAGAGGGCGAGGGACGACCATAAAAAAAAAGAGGAAGAAAAAGTAGAGCAGCCGTCTAATGGGCTGGTAGTGATTAGGTAGTAGTGATGGCAGTATTGCGTGAGTGTGCGCATGTCTGTCCGTGCCCATGTCATACATAGCAAACAATACCTCAAAGACGCCACTACAAGATAACCACTAGAAGCTAAAGGGGTTCCGTATTAATATTCTAGTCATTCGACCAAAGACGATGATGACGACGACTACAAGAGGAGGCGGAAACCACGTAAAAAAACCTAACTAATCGACTATGTTACAAATCCATCATCACCCCTTCCTTGTCGAGATATCTTGGAAGAATGAGGCCAGCGGTTGCTACTACCAACCCACTAAGTAGGCTTGCAACAGACCAGCCGAAATTCTCATCCCCAAAAACCATTTTAAAAAAAAATGGTGGAGGAGAGACAAGAGAGAAATGAAGACGGAAGCGAAAATACCAAGAATTCTTAAAGTAGAAACATTTCGTTTGGAAATTAAATCTACAGACTGGGGATTAAAAACGGCGTAAAGGGAACGATCCAGCACCAGGTACACACCACACATAACAAAAGAAGACCTCTTGTTGTTGTTGTTTGTTGTTTTAGGGCCCTTGAACTACAAGGTCATTAGAGCCCTGTCCACAGGGGAGCGGCGAATTGCGTTGGACACACCAGTTCTCGTCTGATCACTGAAGTTAAGCAGCGCAACCCCTGCTGGTACCGACATGGATGACCGCTTGGGAGAATTGGCTACTGCTAATACCCAAAAATCGTCGCATTAGTGTAGTGTCTGTGCAGTCTCTGCATAAGAACTATGCTGTGGACCGGGGCAGTTGAAGGGCCCTAAAACACCAATAAACAACAACAACCCGTCCACAGCATAGCTCTTATGCAAAGACTGCACAGACACTACACTAATGCGACGATTATTGGGTATTAGCACTACCCAGTTTTCCCAAGCGGGCCACCCATGTCAGTACTAACTGGGGTTGCGCTGCTTAACTTAAAGTAGACCGCATTAGCCAAGATTTGAACCTATCCACCACAAAGAATTCTCGCTTATGTCAAGTCTAAAATTAATGAATTTTGCCGCCTCCCATATTTCCACGAAGAAATCATGGTCACCATCACATTTCCCGCCTATAGCAGGGTTGGAACCCAGTTTTGTCTCATTGGGACACACGGACAATCTGTTGGACGGTATTTTTATACAGCCGGCTGTCAACGCCTAATGTCACAACCCTTATCCCTACACTATTTATCTTTGGCGTAGTTTTCTTCGTTGGGACACTTATCCTCCACAGATGCCCGCGGGAGGATCTTCTACGCTTGAAAATCTTTTTCGAACTATACCTATACTTTGACTCCATGTAGCAAAGATTCTTTGGCTTCTCCCACCCGAAAGGAACCAGCCGCCTCAGTACAGGATCAAACCTGGAGCTACTGAGCAGTAATTCAGCAAGCTCCCCCCGCGCCATCAAATGGGGTTGTATTTTCATGTACAGAGGGTTCTTTAAGTAAGTTGCACACTTTTCATGATATACCACTCCAGGTTTTCCTCCATGTCGTCCCAGATAAAACTTCAACGGTCCTGGTCAGCAGGATCGAATTTTTTTCGCCATGAGAACTCAATCGTCATTACATTAGAACGGATGAGTTGCGTTGGGCACATCAGTTCTCGTCAGATCAATAAAGTTAAGCAACGCAGCCGAAGTTAGTACTGACATGGGTGGTCGGTTTAACATTGGGGGCTGCTAATTTCCCCTCTCCTACATCACCTACTCCTACTTCCCTCTCACCCGCGAGCAGCCTCCATAAAGCTGGGTTTACATTGCGCGCAACATACTCGCGCAACTGTTTCCGCAGGCTTGCGGCAATCTCACCCGTCTCGCCCTCCCTGTTTACATTGAGCGAAATATTGCGCGAAGCAAGCATGCAAGTGCAGAGTGAAGTGAAGTGAGAGTGGCGAAGTGAGCATGCGAAGTGAGAGTGGCGAAACCCTTTGATGAGCGTCCAAAACCGACAGTACGGTGGCTCACCACGAGGCTGCCTCGCGCAGCAAATTTCGGGGCGAGTCCCCGTTTACACTGCGCGAGTCTTTCCTAATGAAACAGTTGCGCGCAGTGTAAACCCATCTTTAGGTTTGGCCGTTATGGCTGCTTAGCCAACTCCTCAACCCGTTGTTTAACATAAATGCTAGGCAAGGCTCGAGTAGGACGTACAAAAGAAAACGTGGAACGACTCAGTAATATTGATCGATCAGTCAGAGTACGTAGGGCCTTAGGCTAATAAACAGTGAAAGAACAAACGGAGAAAAAGCAGTAATGGGATGGAGCTCAGGAAAGGGACCTTACTAACAATCCATGAATGACACACCGTTATTACTCACGGTACTTGATGGGGTTCTAGTCATTTGGATTTGTGTTTGTTGGTATTTTAGGGCCCTTCAACTGCAAAGTCATTAGAGCCCCGCGCACTGCGTAGTTCTAATGCAGAAACTGCACAGACATGAGCTACCGAGGTTAATTGAAATGCCAGACATACAGTCAGAAAAAAGTATTCGCACACCCTAAAATTTTACAACTATAAGCAAATGTCAAAATTTTATGCAATAAAAGTATTTTCACACCTTAAAAGCTCATAACTGCATTTGCATAAAATTAAATTGACCTTTGATTGTTTAATGTAATACATAAACATTAATGTAGTTTTGTATGTTTCTTTTCTGGGAAATGGCACAAAACACCAGGGATGTGTCAAATGACATGAGGGGCCACGGTGGCCAAAGTTGATCGGGTGGTCAAAGTTATTGTGAAATTGGTAAAGCAACTCAAAGCATCTCCTAACCAGTTCCCCGCTTATGGCAGGGTCGGATACCCAACTTGTCTCTCTGAATGGACACAAGGGCCGAGAACTGTTGTGCCCAATGCAATACAGCCACTCGGTGCTGGTTTAAAGGGCAGAAGACCAACAAGAAGATACCTCTTCATCAGTGAGGAAAATGAAGACGCCTGCAGTCCGCTTTGGAATACAGGGAGCGGCGAGTTGCGTTGGACACACCAGTTCTCGTCTGATCACTGAAGTTAAGCAACGCAAGCCCAGTTAGTACTGACATGGGTGGTCGCTCGGGAAAGCTGGGTACTGCTAATACCCAATAATCGTCACATTAGTGTAGTGTCTGTGCAGTATATGCATTAGAACTATGCAGTGGACGGGTCTCTAATGACCTTGTAGTTGACGGGTCTCTAATGACCTTGTAGTTGACGGGACCTTAAACACCAACAAACAACAACAAAAATTTGGAATACAGAAATTAGCCATTGGAATTTAGGAAAATGTACTTTCTCGCTTATGAGAATAAATTTGATGTCTTCAGTCCAGTGTTTTTTGATGTTTTACGGCCCTTCAACTTCAAGGTCATTAGAGCCTCGTCCACTGTAGTTCTGATGCAGAAACTGCACAGACACGACGCTAATGTGATGCATTTTGGA
The DNA here is from genome assembly GCA_013389805.1 of Trigoniulus corallinus. Taxonomy (NCBI): domain Eukaryota; kingdom Metazoa; phylum Arthropoda; class Diplopoda; order Spirobolida; family Trigoniulidae; genus Trigoniulus; species Trigoniulus corallinus. Next base: position 49,587,718 of record JAAFCE010001036.1, on the reverse strand, counting down.
TACTAGCGGTACGCAGTTTTCCTAAGCAGTCACCCATGTCAGTACTAGCTGGGGTTGCGTTGCTTAACGTCAGTGATCAGACTAGAACTGGTGTGTCCAACGCAATTCGCCACTCCCGTCTTCGGTCCACCTAGCACATTTCACATTTGGCCGAAAAATCAAGTTATCGATGAAGTCAAATATGTGCTGAAGACTGTCAAACATGGCGGAGGCAGTGATACGGTTTGGGGATGCATATCTTTTGATGGAGTTGGCGAGCTGGCCTTTATGGATACAACTATCACAGTTCTGGAATATATCGATGGATTTTTGTTGTTGTTTGTTGGTGTTTAAGGTCCCGTCAACTACAAGGTCATTAGAGACCCGTCCATTGCATAGTTCTAATGCATAGACTACACTAATGCGACGATTATTGGGTATTAGCAGTACCCAGCTTTCCCGAGCGACCACCCATGTCAGTACTAACTGGGTTTGCGTTGCTTAACTTCAGTGATCAGACGAGAACTGGTGTGTCCAACGCAACTCGCCGCTCCCTACATCGATGGAGTACACCGTCATTTATAAAAAGTGCAAGGAAGTTAGGTTTGCAGGACACTTTCACTCCGAACAAGACAACTAGCCCCAAACATAATGTAATGGTTATGGGGGAGTGGCTCCTCTAAGGTGCACCTAGGAGACTTTTAACACCTCCACAAGCACCAGACCTCAATCCAAATGAGCATTTGTGGCGTTATCTGGAGAAAGTAATTCGAAAAAAAAATTACGGTCACTGGTAAAAGTTATTTAAGGCGAGAGCTTCAGGAAACATGGGACACGACTGGCACAGAGATCACCAAAAAGTTATTGGAATGAATGCCCCAACGTCCGGAAGGCAGTTATTAAAGCTAAAGGCCTTCACACCACATATTAATTATCGAACTATTTAATTTGTTAAAGACTCTAAGAAACGTTTGGCTAATGTACAAATACTTTCTTTGATGGCTTTAAATGGGGAAGGGTAAGGGGTAAGAAGCGGAACAGAGCTTCCATGGGACAGACAAAAAAACGGCCAACTGGGACAGTGGAAAAATGATGACCAAGGAGGATCTAAAATTACTCTTAATCTATTTGTCAACATTAAAATTGTTTGAAGCCTATTATTAATGATGAAAATTTATTTATCTCGTACGAGAGAGATTGAGAACGAGAGAGGTACACTCACACACGCGCTGGACCAACATGCAGAAAAGAACAGGCCGAAGAGGAAGCACCTACCCCAAATGAGGCAATTTAACCGGTTTCCCGATTAATCATTGTTGATGAAGGACCCATCATAGGAAAAAAAAAATTCAGCTTTCTGTGCTTAACCTACACACAACACACTGCTACCCACCTGATGTCCACTTGATTGGGATGGTCGTGGGTGGTTCAAAAACGAGTAGAGAAGATGAAAGAGGACGAAATTTGGGGAGGGAAGGGGTGGGTGGTGAGAAGAAAAAGGTGGTTCCAAAGTATGCATGTGTGTGCGTGTGAGGAAGACAGAGCAACCACACACCTTGAAAACCAATTACGTTGCCCCATCTTTAGAGCTACCAAATTTAGTTAGACACCAGGGGCGAAAGACTCAAAAATTTATGTTATGGAGGGAAGGGACATTCATAAAGTACACATAATGCAAGTTCGCGTACACAAGTAATAAGCAACAAACAAATGACAAATTGACAACTTTGTTACTTCTCGGACCATCATTCGACTTCCAGCGGTAAACGCATCTCACCAGAATAGAATTCGGTCACAGACAGTAAATATATCACCAAAGCAATAAGCAACGTAAATCATTTGACAGTAGCCCTAAATATTCATTATCAATCCCTGAATGGAAAGAAGGCATGGCGGCTCTGGGTATCCAACAAATGTGCACATGATTACGAGTTCAATCCTGACCTATTCCAAATGCAACATAATAGAGTTTTCTGGTTAGGTTTCTATCCGACGTATCGCCCGCGCAAACTCAGACACTGCGTGCGTCTGCGCAGTTCACGATTCGTCTGCATTGCGTAACGTACGTCGGATAGAAACGCAGCCAGTTTGTTTGTTTGTTGGTGTTTTAGGGCCCTTCAACTACAAGGTCATTACAGCCCCGTCCACAGTTTAGTTCTTATGCAGAGACTGCACAGACACTACACTAATGCGGCGATTTTTGGGTATTAGCAGCACCCAGTTTTCCCAAGCGGCCACCCATGTCAGTACTAGCTGTGGTTGCGCTGCTTAACTTCAGTGATCAGACGAGAACTGGTGTGTCCAACGCAATTCGCCGCTCCCAAACGCAGCCAGAAAACTTTAAACTGCTGTGACGTTGCTAATTGCGTGCATTCTCAATCAATACCAGTGACGCAGGTTCGATTCTCAGTCAAAGCAACTGTACGCCTAGGCCAAGTAACCGATTGCAGTACAATAACCTCGGAAAGGGGTGACTATTTCACTCCTCTCTTCCCCCGGAAAGAGAAATGTCACTAAGTCAATGTCGGATAATGGTCCGAGGACAATATCCCTAGCTGCTTATCACTGTTGCTCGCATTGAGGATTCATCCCAATCCTCCAGACGTCTAAATTTAACAATCCATTCCTCCTCCATCTAAAATACCGACAACAACGAAAGATGTTTTCACCTGAGTGTGATCCATTCCGTCTTCCTTGTTCGCCCTCCTCTCTCCCACTCGTCTCTCTCTCCCCCCCTCTAAACTCCTTACAGAAAATGAATACATCTGAAAGTGGACGACGATGGGTCGGCCAATCTATCACGCAAAACAAGAACAGAAGACGCCCATCTTCAATTCCGTGGACTCGATTTTCTCTCACTTATCTCAATCAACTGCTTTGACACCGATAAATACATCCCCAAATAAAACACACCCCTCCTGTTAACCTCAAGTTTGCTCCATCCCGCCCTACCCTCTCTCTTTGGTCGACCTACGTCACACACGATCGACTGCCGTTCACCTAACTGCCTTGTACCCCAACCTGTCTTCCCCTTCTTTCTTATGCCACCCGGTCAACAATGCTCTCTTCCACCCACGCAAACTGTCAAAAATTCTCAAATCGGTCATTAAATATATGGACATTTACAGATGACCCGATAAGAGGTTGAGAGAGGGAGAGAGATCACCAATAACTCTTTGAGACCCAAATTCACAAAGAGAGAACGACCCCTTTCAATATTTATTATTTCAGTATTGTGGGGTGATAAACAAAGGGGTGCTTGAGGATGCATACTATGACAATTATTACTGTAACCACAGCATATGACTTTTGTGGAATAGCAGTCAGAGAGTGGAAGACTGATTAAAGGGGGGAGGACATTGGCCGGATAAAGATGACCAGACGACGGAAAGAAAAAAAGTGATCAACACGGAAATTCTCTAAATTACTTAGAAAAGTGGACGTACAGTATATGGACACTCACCGACACATACTGTACTGTATTTGGGAAATATAACAAACAATAGAAGGGGTTGGCATGGGCACTCGAAGGTGAACTAGTACCCATTGCATTATAAGGTCAAATATTAGACATATCGTGTGATGCATGACTAAAATTCAGGAGACCCGAGAAAAGAAATTGGTGGGCAGGGAATAATGTCAGTAAAAGGGTCACCACAAAAGTCATTCGTGACAGGTCTGTTGCCTCTGGTGTCTAATCAAAGACCTTCCTACTACAGCACCACCAAGGTACAAGCCTTTTTTCTTAGATAGCAATCAGTAAGGTGCAATAACTGGTTGAAAGTTTCCTCTCTTCATTTTTTAGGATGGAGACTCATGACACCACCCTCAACTTGACAGGACAAAGAAGCACATACAAAATCTGGTAACAGTTTTAATGGAAGGAGGGAACGCGCATAGAAGACAAATTGAGACAAGAGAATTGGCCACCGAGAGAATACCGAGGCAAAAAATGCGGTGGTTTCGTTTCCCTTGGGCGGGAGACAGAAAGAGAGTGCGCCTTCGATCCACTGGAAAGAAAAGTCGTGGTCCCGTGTAATGTGTACCACGTCACCACGTAAAGGAACCCTTTCCACAAGCAGTGTGCAGTTCGACAAAATTCCTAAGTGCACCTCGCTCTCTAGCGTAGCGCAGGAGGAAAAGTGCCCCAACGCAGAAAAAGAGGCTACCGATAAATAAGCATACGGGTTGCAGTATCAGGGTGGCTGACGGCTGCGCAAAAATACCGGCCAGCACATCACCCATGTGTCCCAATGGCAAAAAAGTTGCATATTCATCTCTGCCATAGGCGGGGAAAAGGCTTAGTAATGTTGATGGAGTAGATTATAGATTCGTAAGAGCAGCAGAGAAACCCTGTCCTATTTTTTGGCTTTGTTGGTGTTTAGGGCCCTTCAACTGCAAAGGTCATTAGAGTCCCGTCCACTGCGTAGTTCTAATGCAGAGACTGCACAGACTACGCAAATGCGACGATTTTTTGAGTATTAGCGGTACCTAGTTTTCCCAAGCGGCCACCCATGTTAGTAGCCTATTAGTTGGGGTTGCGTTGCCTAACTTCAACGATCAGACGAGAATTGGTGTGTCCAACGCAATACAGCCGCTCTGAGAAATCCTGTCACAGGCAGGAGAAAGGTTAAGGGTGATAATGCTGATAGAGTGAAACAGTAATTTCATATAAAATTGGGTTAAATCCAAATCAGGTGAAATATGGCAGCACGATTCCTACACTGGTTCTCCGCCGGCAGATTGGGAGGATTTTCTCTCTTTACCTTCCAAGCAAGAGTCTTGCTATGTCCTCTGCCGACTCCCATTTCGTGAGCTGGACATCCTCAAATCTGGGAAGAATGGCAGATCAGTTTGCTGCTGTCCGAGAACGATTACGAATCCTCAATACCCACGACTAAGAGCAACAGTCAATCACGGAGGCCTAACCAGTAACGCAACTGCCTTTCCAAGCCCGCCTCAAAAGTTAACTCTTGAAGTCTTGCTCGCAGGTTCGATTCTGTATGAAAAACGTCATTTGTTTTTCCGAACGACAACAAGGGAACTTCCTGGCATCGATGCTTGCCCAAGTTCGAGACTAGTCCCCGAGAGAGGGGATATGCAGCTCGGCTAGCCTTTCTGTAATGTGAAAATTGAAGCGATGATCCCAGTGTGTAGGATAATAGTCATCTGCCCGAAAACCATTCTTGAACATCCATGTCGACTATAGTCAACATCTGAAGTTGTATGAATGGTTGAGATGATGGAAGAGTCCTGTATTGTTTTTGTTCTGTTGGCGTATTAGGGCCCATCAACTACAAGGTCATTAGAGCCCCGTCCACAGTGTAGTTCTGATGCAGAAACGGCACAGACACTACGGCAAGGCGCAAAATGAGACGCAGGGTGACGCAGGTGGCGAAAGTGACGCAGGGTGTAACAGTCCTTCGAAATTCTGCTAGCAGGCAATCACCGCACATTGAATCGCAGTTTTTCACCTATACGTGCATCAAATAACAAGAGAACTTCTCTACTTCGCACCGCATTTTGTTATTGTCACGCCAACTTCACGCAGGAAACTGCGGCATTGACACTGCGCTCCACAGGATCGCGTGGCGCAGGCACTGAGTCACGTCACCTGGCGACCTAACATGCGCAACTACATACTATCATGTTAGCCACAGAAATGTATGGTGAGTTACCCTGCGTCACCTGACGAGACTGCGTCTCATTTTGCGTTGGACTTAACTGGATACTAGCGGTACCCAGTTTTCCCAAGCGACCACCCATGTCAATACTAGCTGGGACTGTGATGCTTAACTTCAGTGATCAGACGAGAACTGGTGTGTCCAACGCAATTCGACGCTCTCTGAAGAGTCCTGTAAGGGAATAGTGAGCTGTAAAGACTTAGGATGACAATGGCTATGAAAGAGAGAAAGGGAAATGAGGTGAATGGGTAAAAAATGCGAGGGGTAATAGGGGGCAAGAAGAATTATCATTTATAATATCTCTTTCTACCCAAATAAAGGCGAGGGGCGGACATGCGCATACTCAAACGTATAAGGTATGCGCATATTGTGTGTGTGATGACAGAGATTAGTGACTGCTTGCTCGCCATTTGACAGCTATCGTCCAGTAACACTTGACTGAGTTACCATCTTGAAAACATTAAGAAATATATTTACAACAAAAGTGTTTCAGGTTAGAAATGAGAAAAAAAAATGGCAATTTCAAATAGTCATGAAAGTGAAAAGTGCTAACCAACAACATAAACAATTGCAGTCAGCGGAGACGAAAAAAAGGAAGAATGTTACTCCCTAGGTTCGTGTGTGTGTGCGTGGAGCAACATGCTAAACAGTTCACTGAGATTCGTGCACAATTACGAAAAATTCCAACACCACTAATATGAAAGTCCAACTCATTATCTTAAGAAATGGCCAAGGCCACCCATCACAGTACCAGCTACTGGGCATTCCTCTTCCAACAGCCATCGAAATGATAAATTGCATCACTGATAATAAGTTAAACAAGTAAATAAACGTAGAAAACTATACGGTAGCTTGTTTTTTTTTCTGACATTAATCACTGCCACTTATGTATACTCCCTCTTCCCCTTTCTTATATATTTTAGTCTCTCCTCAAATTCACCCAATTTCTATAACAGATTTCTTATCCGGTGCTACTTCCTCCATTGGTCCAGCGTGTACAGTAGCTCGTAACTTCGAATTTCAACATCTTTTCTGCTTTATCAAACCAAATACAGTAGTTGTTTTGATATTCGTTAAATGGTAGAACAATCCGACAACCTCGATCAAAAAAAAAGGACCGAATTTCATAGTTTCAAGTAAGAATTAGCTTCGAAAATTCCCCGACGCCATCTTTTCAGTCTCACAACGCAGTCTATTAAGGGAAGACACAAAAATGGCGACAAACGTACAGTAGTTCTAAAATAGGCATGAGCCCGACTCCTGTTGCATTACAGTATTATCTTGGGAGATTGAATGGATACAGAGGAGGGCAGCAAGAATTGTACTCCACAGGTTTTCTCACAGGGATAGTGTGTCTGACATGATCAGGGAATTAGGGTGGGAAACACTAAGCCAGCGGGAGCGGCGAGTTGCGTTGGACACACCAGTTCTCGTCTGATCACTGAAGTTAAGCAACGCAAGCCCAGTTAGTACTGACATGGGTGGTCGCTCGGGAAAGCCGGGTACTGCTAATACCCAATAATCGTCGCATTAGTGTAGTGTCTGTGCAGTATATGCATTAGAACTATACAGTGGACGGGTCTCTAATGACCTTGTAGTTGACGGGACCTTAAACTCCAACAAACAACAACAACAACTAAGCCAGCGGCGTACATCTCACAGGTACATCTCACCGCTAATGGGGTGTGATGGACCTCTGGTTGGATGTGTGCCCCTCACTAAGTACAAAGGGAGAAAGGATCATTCGTATAAATTGAAGGAGATTAGGGCACAGACAGACCCACATTACAGGTCTTTCTTACCAAGGACCATTCCTCAATGGAATAGCCTTGAAGAGGATAAGGTGGAGGGCCTCCTAAAAAGAAACCCCACCATTACTAGTGTTGTAGAGGGATCACGAGAATTTTAGCCTAGGGTTTTGGGAGCTTTATGGTAATGTATGTAGGAATGAGAGTTGGTCTGTCCACTGCCATATTGGCCAAATAAGGTTACTTTCAGTGTAGTGAATTAGAATTATTGTGTTGTGATGCGTCAGACACCTTTGGTCGGCAGCTTTGGCCGGCAACCGGCTGCAGAAAAAACCTATGACCAATATATCGCCCTATGTCCATTCAGAGGAACAAGATGGGTACCCGACCCTGCCATAGGCGGGGAAAAAGGTTAGGAGTTGATTTGCTTTGCGTCAAACACCATGCAATATTGTAACCAACAAAGCAGTAATTTACCTGACAAAAATTTCTATTTTGGTTGTATAATGCAGTGTTGGAACAGTGGGGTAGGCCGGCATCCCCCCCACAGTCAACTTAGCCAATATTTCCTGCAGGTTCCAGGCGCCTGGCTGGGGTGCCACCAGTCAGAGCATGTTCAGTGGACCCGCAGACTCGACCCTGCCATAGGCGGGATAAGGGTATGATGATGATGAAACTTCCTTCTGAAACATCGTTCGAATGTTATTTGAAATTACGAATTTCATGACGATATGCGAACAGCGACCCTCACGGTTAGTGACGTCTGGGACTCTAATTGGGAAATAGATTCGGATGTCACTCATGGGATCAATTGCCATATTTCACTAACTGGTTGGGGAGTAAGCCAAGCAGCCATAACAGGCCGAACCCTTAGGAGGCTGCTCACGGGAGACGAGAAGGGACAAAAATAAAATTTAAAGAGAGCTCTCCAGAATGACTTATATCGATGTGGCGATATCGATGCACTATAGGTAGGAAGGTCTGTTTATAGCATAGTGGAGTCATTCCAGTTTTAAAATGACCACTACAGGTTGGGAATAACAACCTCGATAAAATACGTGAGAATCAAACTTGCAAATCAACAAATTGTTTATTCACCTGACAATAATAGCTATTCACACGAACATACTTTCTACCTGGCGACATGACGTCACAGGTATCCCTTCGCTTATTATCGCCATTTGTAAAGTAATTTCAAGATACGAGTCACCCACCTCAACTCTAAACTATATGTGCCTTAGAACTCAGCTATTAGTTTAATGCAATATTCATGTCAAAAGTGGTATAAAACAGGTGAGCGAATTACCAATTAGTTTCGTATTACATGGCAGGTCATAGCGCATGCGTTATAGGTACAACTCAACCGGGACACTTTAAGACTAGTGCCGGATTTACCAATAGGCTGAAGCCTAGGTCCTCAACATTTAGCAGGCTTCACAACTTAAGAAAAAAAGCTCAAAAGGGCCTGCAAAGGGCCTCAAAATTGAAATGGCCTAGGGCCTCTCAATATCTAAATCCGGCACTGTTTATGACTAATTAAATTAATACTCCATCGCAGGGCTATCGAGGTCCCCAGCGACCTTCCACCTGTTGGATGAAAATAACTGCGCACGGGGCTCTCTGCACGCACTGGAATTTTAGAATCTAGACCACCAATCTCGAGTAACCAAACACGAATTGCAGTGCCCTCTAGCGGTAATATTATCGTGGGACGTTCGATAGTCAATCAGTCATTCAAGAAACAAAAAAAAGGCAATGATACAAGAGAGCTATTAGAAGCAGTTCAACATAAACGTGGCTATTTAAAGCATATCAAACTTCTTGCCCTAAAGATGATTATTAGCAGTTAAGAAAACCGATAAGTGGTCTTGAAGGTAAGAGAGAAGAAAAAAAAACAAATTAAGTTGGGGAGTGCATTAAATTACTGCCACTGCTACAAGTTATACTGCGCTGTTTGACAATAGGGTGATGATCACGACCTTATATAAAAATATAAAATAGTGGTAAAAGTACTTAATAATTTATGATAATCTAAATGTTATCAAGGATGGAGAGAAAGAGGAGGAGGACTAGAGGAGCAACCATAAAAAAAAAGATGGACGGGAATTTCCAAAATATTTTCGGGACAAAATTAAATCGCCCTTAATAATTTCCATCCTACCATGACTTGGGATCCATTGTCAGATCTCACTCCCTGTCCCCCTCTCCCTTTCTTAAAATACGTCAGACTTCCTTTAAAAAAAGTTTCAAAGATTTACCTTTCTACCGACGTGAAGAAATCAAAATCATTACAGAAATTTGAAAAAAAAAAGTTCGAAGGCTTTTAAAAGATTATAACATTACTACTAAGGTAGATGCTAATGATGGTCAGTCTGGTGGAAAACTATAAATGAAACGTGACTATTTGGATTTTATGTAAATAAAGGGAGGGGGGGTCTAGAAAAACGTCCGAAACTGAAAGAAAGACACCGCGAGCGTACAAATAACTAATATAATTAATTAGTTTAAGTTTTTAAAAAATATATTTTCAAGTTTTAAATAAAAAAGAAAGCTTTAGCGTCACTCGCCATACGGCGGAATATGGAGGAGAGGAGGAAGAGGAAGGGGGACTGTAAATGGACAAAAATGAGGGAGAGATGAAGAGGCAGAAGTGGTGATGGAGGATGAGAGAAAGGTGAACTAAGACCGTCCCGTAACATTAGTGTGTGTGTGTGTGTGTGTGTGTGTGTGTGTGTGTGTGTGGCATGAAGAAATTCCAAGGTCCCAAACAGAGATAACTTCAGTCAAATCAAGAATGGGGAAGAGGGGGGAAGTATGCACAGAAAACGGAAGGAATGATGACGGAGAAGAGGAAATAAGTTCCTCCTCATATTAAACAAATTGTAAAATATATCATTAAAAAGAAATGATTTTTAAAAACATACATGACACATTTCTGAAAAGAAATTTTTTTCTTCAAACCAAAAGTGCTACGAACGCTACAAGAGACCATTTATAATAAAACAAATTACAAATTTATTATAATTATGACAAAGTTGAAAAAAAAACAGTAACAACTACATGAGAGACTTAAGATCTTTATCACATCTACACCATTTCAAGTCAGAAACTATTTTCCTACCTAATTGACAGTAGAATTTTTTTTATTCGCCAGCACCTCCCAAAAGGGTCAAATATTCCCTACCCAAATGTACAGAATAAAATGAGACAAAGTCCGTCCATGGGAACATTAACTGACGCCGGGAGGCAGGGAGAGAGAGGGAGAGAGAGAGAGGGAGGGAGGGAGAGAGAGAGGGAGGGAGAGAGAGAGGGAGGGAGAGAGAGAGAGAG
>JAAFCE010001036.1:49525391-49556167 GCA_013389805.1 Trigoniulus corallinus | reverse complement strand
CTACTACGCCACCGCGGCGGGTCAGGTACATAAACATACGTGTTAATTAATTCTGCCCCGTTTGAGAACGGCTTTTTTTGCACGTGACCACGCATAACGCATGGGACCACGGCTTTATTTCCCTTTCGACGGAAGGTGCACTCGGGACTTCCCTCTCGCGAGAAAGAAGCCACCCATCTCACACTAGATTGAACCTACAACCGCGGAGACACGTGTGCTACCACTGAGTCATCAATACTTTACGCTCTAACCAATGGCAAGTGCACTTGAGACTTCCCCAATTTTCCCAAGAAAGAAGTTACTCACCTCGCACCAGATTCGAGCCTACAACCGATGGGCGAATATGTCAAGGGGCTACAGAGGCGGACAACCTAGAACGTGATATTATTACAGTTGAACAGACGTGTTTTCCGTATAGAGAAGGTCCTTTTGTAGTAAAATAGGTCCTTACGTTGGCGGTGGACGTCAGGATGTGCCAGGATAGGGGTTCCGGAGAAATCAAGAGGAAAACTAGGATTGCCAGGCTTCCCGATTAATCGGGATTATCCCGGTTTTCACCCTCGTGTCCCGGGATCCCGAACGAACCTTCCGGGACGCCCAAAAGTCCCGGTTTTCAAGTTTTTCTATTATTCACACCTTTTAAACATTTTCGTCCATCGTGCATACAGTTTGTGCATGGTGTCGATGTACGGATGTCAGGAAATGCAAAAAGGCTGAATGCATGCGTGAAATAGACGGTAGACGGTAGCCGGAAGTGGTAGGGCAGCACTGGCAACACTGGTTCTGACTACACGGCAGCCCATGCGAGCCAGAATCTCTGGGTGAGGGAATAAACTAACCAGTCTATTAGTGTTGATTTTTTTCGGGGGGGGGGGATATGTCCCTGTTTGACTTGCAAGAAATCTGGCATCCCTAGGAAAACCCACCTCGGTGACCCTGAAGGTATTGTGCTCGATTGTTGCGTCAATGGTTCCGAGACGGGGTGGTTTTTTCGGGCGAGAGACAGGCTTCGAGAAGCCGTGGCCCCATGTGGTTGACGATGAAATTTGGACGTAAAGAACCCTCTTTTTTACTCAACGGGTAGATCAAACAAAAAAACCCCGGTTAGGAGTTCGGTGGCAGGACCGGCCGCAGGGGATAAACGGTGCGAGCGCAAAGGCCCCGCGCTTCTGACTTGACTGGCTTTCATGCTTTCGCTATAATCCAAATACCTCTACAAACCTAAAGAAAGGATTGTCCGATTGTTGTTGTTGTTTGCTGGTGTTTTAGGGCCCTTCAACTACGAGGTCATTAGAGCCCCGTCCACTGTGTATTTTTTTTTTGTTTGAATTTAAGGTCCCGTCAACTACGAGGTCATTAGAGACCCGTCCACTGTGTAGGTCCGATGCATATACCACACAGACACCACACCAATGCGACGATTATTGGGTATTAGCAGTACCCAGCTTTCCCAAGCGACCACCCATGTCAGTACTAACTGGGCTTGTGTTGCTTAACTTCAGTGATCAGACGAGAACTGATGTGTCCAACGCAACTCGCCGCTCCCGTCCACTGTGTAGTTCTGATGCAGAGGCTGCACAGACACTACACTAATGCGACGATTTTTGGATACTAGCGGTACCCAGTTTTCCCAAGCAGCCACCCATGTCAGTACTAACTGGGGTTGCGTTTCTTAACTTCAGTGATCAGACGAGAACTGGTGTGTCCAACGCAATTTGCCGCTCCCAAGGATTGTCCGAAATAATTACTGCGCCAGGCCGGAGGAAACTGGAAAACAAATTGCCGAAAAAAGTCAACAAATGCTTCAAATTGAGTGGGGGCGCTAATTGTTAGTTTGCAACACGCGGCGTAAAATTTTTCCTAGGTACACTTTCGTTCCCCCCTGCTCGGTGGAGTGCCCCAACGAACAGTAGGCCGACGAGAAATAAGCATAGGAGTTGCAGCTTTGGTCTGCAGCCAGCTGCGTCAAAATACCGTCCAACAAATCGCCCACGTGTATATCCAGAAGAGCAAAATGGATACCCGACCCTGCCACAGGCGGGAAAAAAAGGTTAGTAGTTGCTTTTTTTTAACGTGTGAGAGGAGGAAAATACGAACACGCTTTTGTGAATTGCCCTGACAAGTTTCAACCCGCTAACATTAAGAAACTGAGAGAGCGGGAGGTAAGAAAACTAATTTCACTAAATGCTAATTTTACATTTCATTAAGGACGTATGTCAGACTTGACCTTTCAACCCGAAAACATGACCCCAATTTTTAATTCATAATGCCTAATAGCGCTCTCACACAAAGAACCCATCCAACCACCTCCGTCTTGAATGGGGAGGGGGAACGCGCCACCTTTTAAAAATCAATTTACTATCTTTATTTAACCACTTCCCTTTCTGAAAAAAGTTTAAGTATGTGTTTCAATATTTCTCTAGTTGTCAATCGTATTTATAAACTATTTTGAAAATTACACATTTGAAATTGTACGCCGCTCTCAACCACTCAACTACCAATTAACTCAGGTATGTAAAAAAGAAGACAAGGGCATTCAACATATTTATCACCTTTATACGCCCTCTATCGGCCATCAGCGAACTGCCCCCATCGGTCATCTCCAAATTCAATAGAATAATAATAACAACAACAACTCAAACACGCCTTTTTTCAAAGGTGAAAGAGATGTTATTGACTGTCAACATCAAGTGGCAGAGTATCTCCTTCACATTCCATAATAATTGGGTTCGACTCCTAGAATGGCCATCCTAAGTAGATATTTTACCCTCTCTGTCTCTGAAATCTAGTCGTCGATCAACAAATTTAACAACGATGAACAAACAAGTTTCCTATTATAGACAACAAAAAAGGGGCGGGGGGAGGGTAATTGCTGCTGCACTTCTTACATACACAGTCGTCGGCCGAATTTGGTCAGTTTACGCGTCAGTAACCAGTGGATGTCTCCCTCGCCATTTAAGTTAAAAAAAGATGGTGGCTGAAAACTCCTTTTAAACACATTTGTGGTTGTTTGTTTGTGTTTTACGGCCCTTCAACTACAAGGTCATTAGAGCCCCGTCCACAGCATAGTTCTTATGCAGAGACTGCACAGACACTACAGTAAGGCGACGATTTTGGGGTATTAGCAGTAACCAGTTTTTCCAAGTGGCCACCCATGTCAGTACTAGCCGGGATTGCGCTGCTTAACTTCAGTGGTCAGACGAGAACTAGCGTGTCCAACATAGCAATTCGCCGTTCCCTCCTTTTAAACACAGACGGGACATCAACAGTTCCATGTGAACAAGCAACTACTAACCCTCTTCCCGCCTATTCCAGGGTCGAGTGCTCATCTTTGACCCTTTGGATGAACACATGCACGGACGGTATTTAGACGCAGCCAATTGCAGAGTCCCGAACTTGGGTCGCATGTTTATGCATCGTCGACCTACTGTTTGCTGCGGAACTCCACCTACTCCAGGGGGCGAGTTTCTAACCTAGGAGTTTTTGCCTCATCTACCCGTTCATAGTAGGACCCCGCATTGGGTAGGACGTTCGGTAACTGCGAGCAGCCTCCTAAGGGTTCGGCCTGTTATGGCAGCTTGGCTTACTCCCCAACCCGTTAGCGTAACATAGTTGTAGGTTTGATACTGGACCGAAGTTAGTTGGCTTCTTTCCGTCGAGAACAAGCCCTGAGTGCGCCTTCTTTAGAATGACAAGTAAAAAAACCGATGTCCCGTGTGGTGTACGATGGCAGTTACACGTAAAAGAACTACGCAACGGGTAGAAGAGGCAAAATTTCCAGGTGTAGGAGCTCGCTCCCTTGGCGTCGGTGGAATGCCCCGACGAACAGTAAACCAACGATAAATAGCCATAGGGGTTGCAGCTTTGGTCGGCAACCGGCTGTGGAAAAACAGTCCAATATAACTGCCCTTGTGCCCACTCAGAGGGACAACATGGGTTCCCGACCCTGCCATAAGTGGGAAAATGGTTAGGAGTTGCTTTTGCTACCCGTTGCATAGTAGAGAGGGACTTTTCCGATGGAAAGGTACACTCGGAACCTCCCATCCGATGGAAGGTACACTCGGAACCTTTCTCTTTCGTCAGAAAGAAGCCAGCTCACCTCGATCCACTTTCGAACCTGCAACCACTGACGCAGTAGACGAGCACGCTACCGTGGCGGGACTATGAATCCGTCGCTACACCAAAAATACACACACCTAGTAGCAATGCCAAAATCCGTATGTCTTCTTCAACACTATCGTCAACCCTATTCCCGCCTATGGCAGAGACTATTAGCGATGACTTTTACGCAGTCATACTCAGGGAAATTCTGTCAAATTACGTGCTTGTGTCTCTTCCTTTTTGATTTTTCCCCGTGCAAACGACATCGCATACGTCATATGTGGCTGCGGTACCACCTTGGTCGAGAATGGAACCTAGAACTACTGATAATGCACTCCAATACGCTAGTTCTGCGCCCACCACGTATGTCTCTTGAAGAGGTAAAATCCCTGCTGAAAAGCTTAAATCTTTATTGAGAACAATTTTTGCACACTATAGATGGGTCAATGGTTCAAATCCTACTACCGTGAACAATGTTATCACTACAGACGCTAAGGCAAGGCGCAAAATGAGGCCGCAGCGTGACGCAGTCCTGCGAAATTCTGCTAGCAGGTAATCACTGTTACGTTGAAAGTCATTTTAATTGACGCAAATTGCAAACCAGTATGTTGAAGAACTGCGATTCAATGTGCGGTGATTGCCTACTAGCAGAATTTCGCAGGGCTGCGTCACCCTGCGGCCTCATTTTGCGCCTTACCTAACAGTGCACTTGGGTGACCTCCACATTTCAGGACGACGTTCACCAATTATTCAAATTCCCCTGCCTTGTGCCTGTGTGTGGCTTTTCACGCATTGTTTAGCATTGGCTGTGAGGACCAGGACCATCCATCACCGCCTAGGGAGGTGGTTGCGAGGTAGTTATCCTGTAGCTGAAAATGTGATTGATCTCCTCTCATTTGTGTGTAGCTAGGACATTGCATCATCCACGTCAAAACGGGTACCGATTTTACTCTTCATCTTATACACGGATTGTACACACTTCTGATTCACCCACTCTTCGGCCAGTGTCGAACTTTGTAAACATTAACTGAGCAAGACACAAATACGTTGTCATATGAACTACAGATCAGATTCGAACCCCACATTCTCATTCAATTATGTAATTCATCCAAAATGTATTTTATGAATAGCCCCACCGGACCACACATTTCATGGTTGCTACTAACAAACCTATGCCGCCTCTAGCAAAGCAACTACTAACTTTTCCTGCCTACGGAAGGATCGGGCAACCATCTTTGCCTCTCTGGATGGACACATGGGCGATTTGTTGGACGGTGTTCTTCCTGCAGCCGGCTGCCAACCGAAGCTACAACTCCACCGACGATATCTAAGAGAGATAGAGTTCTTTTACGTGCAAGTGACATTCGCACACCACACGGGGCCATGTCTTAACATCCCGTCCGACGAGGAAGGCGTACTTAGGCTCCTACACCTGGGAATTTTGCCTCATCTTCCCGTTGCACACTAGAGAGGGTTCTTTGACGTGCAAATGCTATGATACACCACACGGGACCTCGGTTTTACTTCTCATCCGAAGGAAGGAGTCTTCGGGACCTCTCCCTCGTCCGAAAGAAGCCAACCCACCTCCCTTCGGTATTGAACGTGGTACCACTGGCGCAGTAATCGAGCATTCTACCTCCTGCGCCAACGAGGTTGGTTTTTATGCCTCATCTAGCGTCTTTAGCTAATTTTATAGTTGCCTTTAAACGTATTCAAACCCGCCGCGGTGGCGTAGTGGTTAGCACGCTCGGCAACTGTGTCAGTAGTTCTAGGTTCGATACTGGACCGAGGTGGGTTGGCTTCTTTCGGGCGAGAGAGAGGCCGCGAGTGCGCCTTCTTTCCGTTGAGAAGTAAAACCGAGGTCCCGAGGTCTCTACTACGCAACGGGTAGATGAGGCAAAATTTCCAGGTGTAGAAGCTCGCCCCTGGCGTCGGTAGCATCCACAACGAACACTAGACCGACGGTAAATAAGCGCAGGGGTGCAGCTTTGGCTGGCAACCGGCTGCAGAAAAACTATAACCAAGATATATCGCCCTTGTGTCCATTCAGAGGACCGGCGAGTTGCGTTACACACACCAATTCTCGTCTGATCACTGAAGTTAAGCAACGCAAGCCCAGTTAGTACTGACATGGGTGGTCTCTCGGGAAAGCTGGGTACTGCTAATACCCAATAATCGTCGCATTAGTTTAGTGTCTGTGCAGGATATGCATTAGAATTATGCAGTGGACGGGTCTCTAATGACCTCGTAGTTGACGGGACCTTAAACTCAAACAAGCAATCCATTCAGAGTGGCAAGATTGGTACCCGACCCTGCCATAGGCGGGCAAAGGGTTAGGAGTTGGTTTTTTTGCCTTTAAACGTATTCACACGACTTCATAACGTCCTTCCAAATCGATAATCCCAGGTTCGAATCCAGCGCCTACATGCAATCTTCTCACAACTTCAGTGTACTTTTCTGTAAACAAGGCCACTTAGGCCTAGCGGAATGGAAAGCCCGTTTTCACAGGCAGTGTCTACCTTTCAAAATATGGAGCAGTTTTATATCAAATGAACAAAATAAGAATCCACAATTCATGAATAAAAGGCGCCATTTTTTTCTGTCCCACGGCGTCATGCCAAACTTAACCTCATGTCAATCATTAGATCGAAAAACTAATAACAACGTACGATCAACGATGCACGTCAATCGCAAACAGATACAAAAATATCGCCCGGAGAAAAGCATGTACCAAAAGTTTGAGCGTCAACTTTTACGTAGGGAAGACGGGGGATGGAAGGAGTAGGAGGCAACGCAGCGGGACAATGTACGGCAGGAAAGGGGGAGGGAGACGGGAAAGAAGTGTATAGGTCATCAAGAAATTTTTTTGGACATCTCAGACGTTCAATGGACTCGTATGTTGTCACTGTCTATCCACTTCTGTCATCTTAAACATTTCTAACCCTCCCTCCTCCCCATCGAGCTCATTATTCCGTCTCGGGAGGCTCGTCATCTCTGGAACTCCTCAGTATCATTTTCATGCTTGCGTCACTAGGTGCGCAAAGCCTTATTGAATTTAACGATTAGTAAACATTTGAGTTATCTGGAAACATCAAAACTCGAAAGATTACAACTACGCCTTCCCCTTCCAAAATAAACAGACCCCCCCTGGACTAACGACAAACGACCTCTTTATAGTCAAAACAACTCCGGGATTCCAGGATGATGGACGGCAATTTATATAACGATACATTCTCAACATTTATACGACTTCCGCAACATCATAAACATACCCTCTTAATTAAGTGGATAGGTAAGTCCACTTCGTTCCCCTTCCCCCGCTCCCCAGCCCCACTATTCACGCCATTGCATGTTCCACATGAGACAGGAACTTCTTCATAGAGTGGACAACATCCTACACCACATATAATTTATGGCAGGAATAAAATTTGAAACATCGCAATGTTACTTAGCACATCCAACCGGCCACTTCCCAATGGGGAAAACCATTTACGTATTCGAGGAAAACGAATACACGTTGACTTGTCACAGTTTCCAAGAAAATACCATCGATAGCCACGTGACATAAGCACGTGAGTTTAGTTTTGTTATTCTAAGAACAGGACAGGATAATGGCGCCAGATAGCAACTACGTATACTCAAATTGTTGGTGTCTAACAAACGCCATCGCTGGGCATCAACAAATGTCCGGTTGGTTGGTCATCCAATTTACAGCAACTTGTTTATTCCACTACGTATCGATTGGCCCTCGGGTTTTAAATATTTTTTAACGTCGGTATGTCAGCAGTGCTGAAAGGCCATTCACCCTGGTCGATGTGGGGCGAAACTACTAATACCACACTTGGCAATTTTTCGATGTAGGCCTACACACATTGGTTTCTGTACAGAAAGGGTTTTTTAAAACGCGTAGTTTAGTGATATCCTCCAACAGTGGCGTACCGAGGCAGGCCGAGGGTATTCTGCGCCCGGGGACAAAGACCGAAATCTGCGCCCTCTGGCACCCGCTAAGCGCATTTTTGCTGTACATTTTTGCGCCCCCTGCCTTCTGCGCCCGGGGACATCTGTCCCCCCTTGCCCCCCCTAGTTACGCCTCTGTCCTCCAAACCCCCTTTTTTCGTTCCGTTGGTGTTTCAGGGCCCTTCAACTACAATGGTCATTAGAGCCCCGTCCACTGCGTAGTTCTAATGCAGAGACTGCACACACTACGCTTTTTACAACAATTTTGGACCGTTTGGTCAGTGTTACCAAACGGTCACCCATACTTGCACTAGCTGGGGTTGCGTTGCTTAACTTCAGTGATCACACGAGAACTGGTGTGTCCAACGCAATGAAGGTGGTGGTGGTTGTCGGTGTTTTACGGCCCTTCAACTACAAGATCTTTAGAGCCCCGTCCACTGTGTAGTTCCGATGCAGAAACTGCACAGACACTACTACACTACTGCGACGATTTTTTTGGATACTAGCGGTTCCCAGTTTTCCTAAGCGGCCACCCATGTCAGTACTAGCTGGGGTTGCTCTGCTTAACTTCAGTGATCAGACGAGAACTGGTGTGTCCAACGCAATTCACCGCTCCCCACGCAATAAAGGTACGATTCTGGTTGACACCGTATTGTTTTCGGGGCAGACAAAAGCCCCAAGAGCGCCACTCGCCGGGTGGAGAGTAAAGAACCCGTTCTACATATAATCAAATGTGCACATACTGGCATAAATCCTAGGTGTAGGGACTTTCTCCCTGGTGTCAGTAGAGGTAATGGTTCCCAGAGAGAAGTTAGTCTTACGTTAAAAAAAGAAAGGGATGCAGCCTGTTGCATAAAAATGCCGCACAAAGGTCTTCCCAATCAAAAGAAGGCGCCAACCTCTACCAGGATCGATCTGCGACTATAGATATCCGATCATGTCATAGGAGGAATGGGGTTTGAAATGATGATGGCGATTGACAGAAAGGGGAGCTGCTTTCCTCACCTTAATAGCTATTCTATAGGATGCCGAAATTTCACCCACAGACGCAAGGCATTAATGTACATTCGCCACCATCTTTACGTTGATCATCTTAACTGTGTTCCAAATTCCCATTTGGGACAAAACATTTAGCCTAAGAAAAACTAGCTAGGGGGCCAACACATTCTTCCCCCTTTTCTTTTTCTTCGTGATCCAGTTTTGTTGACATCTGGCAATTTTGGCCGAAAGACAGACACCCAACTGTTTCTAAACAGAATCTCATCTTTGGACGTTAATAAATAAGATCAATATCGTTCAAGGTAAAAAAAAAAATTACCACGGATTGTATACGAGTGCTTGTGACAGGCCATAAAACACCAATAACTGATTACTCCTAACATCCACCCCCGCCTCGGACCATAGAATAGTTAACAAAACATTTCGTTTTGATTATTACTGAAAAATGGTCAATGGGTTCCGCCTGAAATTAGCATCCAAAGAGGTAAATAATTGATTCAGAAAAGAACAGCAGTCGCGCAAACGTACTACAAAATGGCGGCCGTAGGGCCAACCATAAAAAACACCCCCCCCCCCCCTTAATCTCCGACTAAAAAAAGTTGACCCAAATTACCACAGTGCAATAGAATAACTCTTTACCCAGTAGTTGCACTTTGAGATTAAGGGGATGAAGAAAGAAGATGTAAGCTGGATCCTGGTCCCGAGACAGATGGCTGCTTTCGGGATGAAAGAGAGGCGGAAGCCCCAAGTGCACCTTCTGCGAAATAAACCCCCGGTTCCATGAGGTGTGCACATTGCAACTACTTTACTGTAAAAGAATCCTTTCTACAAAAAAAGTAACTACTAACCCTTTTCCCGCCAATGGCAGGGTCGGCTACCCATTTTTGTCCCTCTCGGACATATGGACGGTCTGTTGGACAGCATTTTTTTTACACAGCCGGCTGCCAACCTAAGCTGCGCCGATGCCAGGGAGCGAGCTCCTACACCTGAAATTTTGTTTTATCTACTCGTTGAAGGGTAAAGAGGATTCTTATACGAGAATATCGTACACCAAACGGGGCAATGGCCATGGCCGAAAGTAGCCAACGCACCTCGATTCAGTATCGAAATTGGAGCACGCCACCAAAGCAACTCCTAACTCTTTTCCCGCCTATGGCAGGGTCGGGTACCCACGTTGTCCCTCTGAAGGGACGCAAGGCGAATTACTGGACAGTGTTTTTCCACAGCCGGTTACCGACGAAAGCTGCAGCCCCTATGCTTATTGATCGTCGGTCTACTGTTCGTTGGGGCATTTTACTGACGCCAGGGGGGGGGCGAGCTTCTACACCTGGAAACGTTGCGTCATCTACTTATTGCATAGTAGAGAGGGTTCTTGTAAATGGAAAAGCCGTCGTACACCACACGGGACCTCGGTTTTACTTCTCATCCGAAAGAAAGCGCACTCAGGGTCTCTCTCTCTCTCTCTCGCCCGAAAGAAGCTAACCCATCTTAGTCCAGTATCGAACCTAGAACTACTAACGCAGCTACCGAGCGTTCTACCCACCGCGACTCCGAGGCGGGTCAGTAGTTGAGCACGCCACCAAGGCATGTACTGCATATCTGAAAAATTTCCAGGTGTAGGAGAGTCGCCCTCCTGGGGTCGGTAAATTATCTTCAGCAGCAGAGAAATCGACGTTAACCCGCCGTGGTGGCGTAGTGGTTAGCTCACTCGGCAACTACGCCAGTAGTTCTAGGTTCGATACTGGACCATGGTGGGTCGGCTTCTTTCGGGAGAGAGAGAAGCCGCGAGTGTGCCTTCTTTCGGATGAGAATTAAAACCGAGGTCCCGTGTGGGTGTACGATGGCGCTTGCACGTAAAAGAACCCTCTCTACTACGCAACGGGTAGATGAGGCAAAATTCGCAGGTGTAGGAGCTCGCCCCCCTGGCGTCGGTAGCATTCCCCAACGAACACTAGACCGACGATAAATAAGCGTAGGGGTGCAGCTTTGGCCGGCAACCGGCTGCTGAAAAAAAACTATGTCCAATATATCACCCTGTGTCCATTCAGAGGGACAAATGGGTACCCGACCCTGCCATAGGCGGGAAAAGGGTTAGGCGTTGCTTTAGCAGAGAAATCGACGTTAAGTAACCCAACAAACAAGAGGGAAGAGGAGGGATGCAAACAAGTAAGGACCAGAAGACAGGAAAAACAAGAAAATTAGGGCGAGGAAGAAGCTGTTGAGAAGGTCTTATCGAGCAACCCCCTTCCTCCCCTGAAGGAATTCGGTAGATAAAATGGCCATCATTTCTTATAATAACCGTCAAGTTGTGTAAAGTCAATGATGGAAAGAGAGACAGAGAGTGAGGTTGAACATGATCAATAATCTTGTTGTCCTCGCTCTGAATCTTTTAATTCTTCCGTCCCTCCTTTTTTTTTACACAGAACCCCTCCCCACACCTTCAATAACTACTAAAGAGTGCTTAAAGGGGTATACAGCAGGGAGCAGAGGCGGTGGCGACAACGACTGCGGCGGCGTCTTAATGTGAAGAGTACTTAAAGAGTTACAATGAGCCTCCGCAAATAAATTTTTGCCATGGACATTCAAAAGCGCCAATTTTTAATCTCAAATTACGCTTACAACTGACCACTACTAATCATAAACCTATGAGGTGTAACCTTTCTGTTCCTCTCTCCCCCCTCCACCTCAACTGCCTGATATATATTTTTTTTTCATCTTGTCCCTCTCCCCACCACCCTCATCCTTCCATTCCTCACTTCACCATCGCCTGAAAAACAAACTAAACCAAGGTCAAAATCTTTCTAAAGTCCAGCAACAAATTTTCAACTAGTCCACAATTCTTGAAACGGACTTCAGGTGAGGAGGAGAGAGGGAAGGATGAAAGAAGAGGGATTGGGGGAAGGGAGGAAACATGCTTTCGGTCATCTTATCAGGGTCGTAAAGATTATCAGTAGATGATTCTTAAGGAATAAAAAACAACATTTAAGCAAGACTTAATGAAATTCTTGTCACTACTAACATTAATAAAACTACAAATTATACGCCATTTCGAAATGCTTCAGGAATTTCCTCTGCCACCTTTCAAAAACGACTTTGACAGGAAGAGTTAGAGGCCACTAGAGTGAAATTTCAACGGTTGACTGCTGTCGTGGCGGACAGCTGCACCTTTACAGGATTTCTGTATTCCTCACCCTTTTACAACGTACTATGGGGCAAGGTCGGCCGGATACCCATTCGTCCTGTTGGATGATTTTTACAGGGCCGGGATGCCAACCTACTGACACAACTTTTTTGTTTAATTCAACGTTGGCCTACAGCAGTGGTCTTCAAACTTTGTCGACTCACGGAACACTTAGAACTATAAGATGTTTTGGGGGAACCCCAACCCACCTTTAGAAAAGTACATCTTGCCGCAGCTAAAGACATTTTCCTTTTGACTCGCGGAACCCCCAGAGATGTACTGCGGAACCCTGGGGTTCCGCGGAACACAGTTTGAAGACCGCTGACCTACAGTATCTTCAACCCGCCCCGGCAGCGCCATAGGTAGCGCACCCCATTTACTGCGAAAGTGGACCCAGGTTCGATTGCGGATAGAGGTGGGCTGACTTCTTTCGGGTGAGAGAGAAACCTCAAGTGCGCCTTCCTTCGAAGGAGGAGTAAAACCGAGATCCGGTGTGGTGTACGATGGCATTTGTAAGTAAAAGTCCCATCTCTACTATGCAACAGGTAGATGAGGCAAAAAATTCTCAGGTGTGGTAGCTCTCCTCCTGGCGTCGGTGGAGGGCCCTAACGAATAGTAGGCCGACGATAATCATAGGAGGTTGCAGCTTAAATCAGTAGCCAGAGCTGCGAAAAATAACGCCCAACAGATCGCCCATGTATCCATTCAGAAGAAAACAGATAGGTACCTGACCCTGCCATAGGCGAAAAGAGGGTTGATAGTTGTTTTTTTAGTTTACTAGTCAGTTCCCTGTCTACTCCATACTAACCGAGTTGCGTTGGACACACCAGTTCTCGTCAGATCACTGAAGTTAAGCAACGCAGCCTGCCCAAGCTACGCTGTTTCGACGATTTTTGGGTATTAGCAGTACGCTCTGTTCCCACGAGGTCACCCATGCTAGAACTATTTGGGGTTACGTTGCTTAACTTCAGTGATCAGACGAGAACTGCTGTGTCCAACGCAATACGGCCGCTCATTTTTTTGTGGCAAGGAGGTTCGCGAGGAGAAATTTAAAACTGCGATTTCACACTTTTTTTTTCTACTATGATCCCCTGAGAAGGGTCACCTGATTCCTCTGAAATCAACCTTTTGCTTCAACTTAAAAACAACCTTCCCTTGGACTCACGACTCATCTCAAACACTGCAACGTTCTGTCATGTATAGATTCCAGTACTGGACCTAACCAGTTCGGAATTCTAGATGGGCCGCGATCCTAAAAGTTCAATAAACCCTAGACTAAAGGGTGGTCGTGACACTAAATTTGACTGAACTGATTACTATTTTTGGAAACCACTGCTCATCATCACTAATTCTTGAAGCAGTGGAACACATCAGCGACCTGTGGGACAGTATTTTTGCGCAGTCGGCTTCCAACCTAATGCCGCAACCTCTATGCTTATTTATCGCCGGCCTATTTTCCTCGTTGGGGCACTTTCCTCCATTGATTCTAGGCAGGCCTGATTCTAGGAGGCGAGCGTCTGCATCTGGGAATGTCCTATTCCATGCAGTAAGGTTCTTTTACGGGCGAGTGATGTCGTATAAACAGCTTGACTTCCCATTCGATGGAAGGAGTATTGGAGACTCTTCTCTCTCGCCCGAAGCAGACCAAACCACCTCGGTTCAGGACACTACCGGGAGTGCCAAATTGCTTTGGACACCCCAGTTCTCGTCTGATCACTGAAGTTAAGCAACTCAACCCCAGTTAGTACTAACAAGGGTGGCCGCTTGGGAAAACTGAGTGCCGCTATTATCCAAAAATCGTCGCATTAGTGTAGAGTCTGTGCAGTCTCTGCATCAGAACTACACAATGGACGGGGCTCTAATGACCTTGTAGTTGAAGGGCCCTAAAACACCAACAAACAACAACATCATCAGGACACTATTTGTGCGCCACCGAGGCGCAGAGATACCGCGCAGTCTAGAGGAAGCCTATCCTGACTATAATAATTTTGACCACTGGTTTGCGCCCTCCCAGAGAGAGAGAGAGAGAGGGGGGGGAGAGAGAGTCACGTTTTGAAGCCCCATGGAGTTTGTGCCACACAAATGGTAAGCTTCTTTTTCAAAAGGGGGCATTAAGCGGCGGGCCTGAAAAACAAAGAGCAGCTGGGTATTTGTTGCTATTTCCGACCGATCAGAGCAACATTATCATCATAAATTTATATGGTTACAAGGTTATTTTATGCATAAAAAATTTAAGAATTTTTTTTCACATTAAAAAAATCTATTATTGGTCAAACATGAAACCATTTTTTTTCAAAAAAAAAAAACTTCACAATGCGGAACAACGCAAAATTTGAACAGGTGAACTGTCAGACCAAAAATACTCTTTTTTTGGAGTATAAAACAAAAACAACTCCAATAAAGAAAAAATTGAGGTGAACCAAGCATTAAAATTATGAAGGGCTGACCGATGTCCAAAATAATCTTCTGCTGCTTAATATCTCATTTCAGTGTCTCATAATTCATAAAGAAAGGGTTGCATCCGCAGGCTAAAAGTAGATGGTGATTAACCGACAGGTGAAAGTAGCTGGTTGCAAATCAATAACGTGGAATAGACATTATTCCCTTAATTAATATGCAATAGAGAAAATATTCAAGACTATCATCATCATCTCTCACTTAAGAAGGGAGTGGACACGCTGTCCACTAGAAATGAAGAAAAGTGAGAGCGGAACGAGGTTGAATAATAAAATAACGAAAATATTAAAATTCTGCGATAACCAAGCTTTAGCATAGTCAGGCTGAACATAGCCTACACTCTACACCATGTAATTAAACTTTCAAACAAACTAGCATTTAATGAAATAATTTGACCTTCGAGATATATCGTCAAAATTGATATTTTCATTTTTATGCCTATGTGTGGAACTCCTCGTTCTCTTGAACCTTGTCTGTTACTGAGTCATTAAATCCTTTAAAAACCATGAAAAACTACGCAGGTCAACCTGGACCCACCTACCTCCCCTCTCACCTCTAAAGTCTGCAGATGAGGAGGAGCACTACAAATCTGTCTCTCTCTCTCTCTTCTAGCTGCTAATTACCACTTCAAGAAATCCCCATAATTGAGAAATGAGCGTTACATTCATAGCTTACCGATCGATGGGGACAGAGGGGGATAGTGGGTGTGGAGAGAACGAACATAGACGGGACGGTGGGAATGAGGACTGGAGGGAACAGTAGTTGAAGAAAGATATGAAGAAGATGACGGTGGTAATGAAGAGAGAAAGAAAGGGATGACGCGATGGAAGGAAGGCCCGGAGTGAAAGGGATGCAAGAGGAGATAGATTGCATTTGGAAAAAAAAGGATGTTGAAGGTGGGGGAATAGCGGCGGAAAGAAGGTGAAAGCACGTGACGGAAGGGTTTCAAGCCGTGAAGGCATTGGGGAGGGTTGCAGGACATGGAGGCATGAGGCGGTAGGGCTGTAGAAAACGGAACGTGAAGGTTTTGTTTGTTTGTTTGTTGAAGTTTAAGGTCCCGTCAACTACGAGGTCATTAGAGACTCGTCCACTGTATAGTTCTAATGCATATACTGCACAGACACTACACTAATGCGACGATTATTGGGTATTAGCAGTTCCCAGCTTTCCCGAGCGACCACCCATGTCAGTACTAACTGGGCTTGCGTTGCTTAACTTCAGTGATCAGACGAGAACTGGTGTGTCCAACGCAACTCGCCGCTCGGAACGTGAAGGTATTGGGGGAGGGTTGCAGGAATGGAGGCATGAGGTGGTAGGGCTATAGGAGATGGAGGCATGAGGCGGGACGTGAGGCGGAAGAGATGCTGGAGGGGAAGACATGAGGCGGAAGGGTAGAAGTAGGTGGGGAAGGTGATGATGGGGATGAACGAGATGGAAACAAAAGGAAAGGATTGAGGGAATGGAAGCGGGGAGAATAAATTGCAATTAACGGCATATCAATGATGCCAACGTCGACTCCGACACGCAATATTATTCCGTCGACAACAGTAATTATATTGTGAAGTGATAATCAGAGCTTTCCGTGGAACAGTGGATTCAGTGGAACCTTTGGATTCCGTGAAGAGAATTTTTAGGAGAGCTCTGAAACAGTTTGAATGAAAATGTAGGTAAATGGGGAGAATGACCGAATCAGTCCACCGTCAAATTCTCTCCCCTGCAGGCGAGTGGCAGAATTGATTCAGTGTATGCCTTGCGTGCAGAACGACTGAATTCAAGTTCCTGGCGTTGAAGGCTTGAAAGTGCTGCCGCCACAGCTCATCTGTTGCTCATTGGCACCTTCAAGGGCTATTGGCAAGCAAAAGCAACTCCTAACCCTTTTCCCGCCTATGGCAGGGTCGGGTACCCATCTTGTCCCTCTGAATGAACATAGGGCGATATATTGGGCATAGTTTTTTTTTCTGCAGCCGGTTGCCGGCCAAAGCTGCACCCCTACGCTTATTTATCGTCGGTCTAGTGTTCATTGGGGAATGCTACCGACGCCAGGGGGGGCGAGCTCCTACACCTGGAAATTTTTTGCCTCATCTACCCGTTGCATAGTAGAGAGGGTTCTTTTACGTGCAACTGCCATCGTTCACCCATAGGGAACCTCAGTTTTACTTCTCATCCGAAAGAAGGCACACTCGGGGCCTCTCTCTTGCCCGAAAGAAGCCGACCCACCTCGGTCCAGTATCGAATCTAGAACTACTGACGCAGTTGCCGAGCGTGCTAACCGCTACGCCACCGCGGCGGGTTCTTCAAGGACTATTGGGCCAATTGTAAAATGATCTCTACGGAGATTCTTGCAAAATCCGAATATCCCATTGTGCGACCAAGTTGCGTTGGACACACCAGTTCTCGTGAGATCACTGAAGTTAAGCAACGCAAACCCACGTTAGCACCAACATGAGTGGTTGGTAGAGAACGTCGGGTGCTGCAAATTTCTCCTGTCCTACATCCCCTACACCTGCCTCCTCCTCTCCCGCGAGCAGCCTCCTAAGGGATCGGCCTGTTATGGCTGCTTGGTTTACTCCCCAACCCGTTAGTGTAAGATTTTCTCCCATTTTTTTAAAATCGGAGTCGAACCTAGGTAAGTTGAACTTAATTCTTTTTCTCCTCGAAATCGATTATTTTACATGCATGTGGGTCACGATACCCATCGCACAGTGCCCTAAGCAGTTGACTTGTAACAGTTGACCAGCCTGCTCTTCCGTATTTGAGCTAACGGCCATCCAGAAAATAATCCACATAAACCTGCTAGGACACAACGACTACACCAAAATGCGTCAGTAACTCAAATAGCAGCCAACAGTTGCCACCTAAGTTCACCTCTGGCCGAGACTTGGGATTTTTACCGTTCTGGTGCGATCAGGAAAAGAAGTCATCAGAGTCTAGCATCAAGCATAACAATGTCTGTGACGACGAGATTGACTGGGATGGACAGTTGGCATGCAGACAGAATGATCGTTACCATCAGACGGTGGTCAATATTTAAGATATTTTCTCACGGTATTCATGTGTGAAAGGGAGGCTGGAGTTTGTGATCAAGCACCTCTCCATGCGACCCTTACTATAGAACAATAGATGGACGAACGATAATGGCATCCTTTCAGTTTACAACCCTTTTGACATTTCTGATATTTTTCCAGACTGAAAACATTGTTTAACTTTAATAATAAATATTTCCTGCGCCTCATTAATTAAAAATTATCCTTTTTTTCTTCAATTACGTCGTGAACTCAGTGGTCAACAAGAGCAATTTAGGCAAAACCATCTACTGGGTGACCGCAACAGCCTCTCTCTCTTTCGTAAGAATGCAGTCCAATAAATTCTGACTATTACAATTACAGATGAGTGTCTTATTCGTTGACCTCAGTAGAACTATTTTACTAGTGATTTAAATCCGAGGAATTTTTCCCAAAGAATGGAAGAAAAGAAAAGGCGAACACAGAGAGGGGAACGTAAAGAGTTAAAAAGGGACAAATGATGAGCGGTCATTGGCGACAGACCTAGAGGGCGGCCTAGAACAGTGAACTAAACAGTACAGTCTGATAAAACAGTAACAACTATGGCAGCAGCTTATCAGTCACTTTCTGAATGTCCCTATGCGAGACTAGGAGTGATGGTTTGATTCCAGACTAGGAGTAGTCCCTTCCTCCCCCTCCTCTCTGAATATAAGAGTAAGTAGTAAGGGAACCCAAGTACACTTCCGTCTCGAAAGGGACGTCTTCATTGTGATCATTCCATTGAATAGTCATTGCTGGACCTACAAATAAAGAAACTCCATTGCAAACCTGCCAGACATGAAATCAAACGGGCTAACCCCAGATGGTAGTGCTGACGCCTCTATAGCTTATGCAACCTACTACAACTGGACATCCCCCTTCTCATCCTATCCCCACAAAGTGCCGTAATTTTCCCAGCACCATCTGATTCCTGTGGTACTCAGACTTTGTCACACTTCAAAGGGGGTACCAGTTAATGCTTTTTTGGCTTCTCGTCTTACTCAGGGCTCTAATTATGCCTGCCCCCTCTCCTGCACCCTTTCCACCAGCCTAGAAGTTATAATTTGAGTGTTGTTGTTTGTTGGTGTTTTAGGGCCCTTCAACTACAGGGTCCACTGCGTAGTTTCCCGTCCACTGCGTAGTTCTGATGCAGAGACTGCACAGGCACTACACTAATGCGACGATTTTTGGATACTAGAGGTACCGAGTTTTCCCAAGCGGCCATCCATGTCAGTACTAACTGGGGTTGCGTTGCTTAACTTCAGTGATCAGACGAGAACTGGTGTGTCCAACGCAATAAGCCGCTCCCAAATTGAGTGTTGACCAGCATTTCTCCCACAGTCGCGTTCATGAGCACAGAAATACTCCTTCCACCTATTGTTTTCTTCCGCAGGGACAAAACTAGTGCGATAATATCCTTACTCACTCTAGCTTACACCGGCCTAAATACTTCTTCCATCCCTTCTGTTACCCGTAGCGGTTCATTAAGGGCCTCAAACGTTTGCTACTTTACTATCACTGGTCAATGCTAGTTACCATACTAAACCAATCCGAATCTTGCTGAAGAAAAAATATCGTTAGCCTTGGTCTGCATCGAACCTAAAAGCAACTCCTAACCCTTTTCTCGCCTATGGCAGGGTCGGGTACCCATTTGTCCCTCTGAATGCACACAGGGTGATATATTGGACATAGTTTTTTCTGCAGCCGGTTGCCGGCCAAAGCTGCACCCAAAGCTGCAAATCGTCGGTCTAGTGTTCGTTGGGGAATGCTACCGACGCTAGGGGGCGAGCTCCTACACCTGGAAATTTTTTGCCTCATCTACCCGTTGCGTAGTAGAGAGGGTTCTTTTACGTGCAAGCGCCATCGTACACCCACACGGGACCTCGGTTTTACTTCTCATCCGAAAGAAGGCACACTCGCGGCTTCTCTCTCGCCCGAAAGAAGCCGACCCACCACGGTCCAGTATCGAACCAACGCACCATAAAACCACAGACGCAACCAGGCTACCAAATGAGGTACCTAGGCAGGCCTTTTCTCATCTTACACCTGCCTGAAATACCCTGACCAGTGCACAAACTCAACATCTGAAACTCGTTTACAATTTTCACAGGTCATAAAACAGGCCTAGACATTTCTTCCAAAAATAACACGAAAATTAAATGGGTGGAACCAAACCAACTCAGATTAAAAATAAGTGAACAGGTGGAAATGAAAAACGATCGTCTGACAATGAAGCTCAGAAGCCCTTATGGAGGGTCCCATGAAGAGGGTCTCAAGCAGATGTCTTAATATCATAGGAAGGAAGACATCCACGCCTGGTAGACAAATGCCAAACGCTATCGATTCGTCTCACCTGTACACCAAAACAAGTTCAAACGACGACAATATTTCTGAAGGAGAGAGAGAGGAAGAGGGAAGAACCCCTTCAGGGACCACCTAAAAAATGCAGACAGAAAATAAATGACACGTTGGCTGTCCAGTACTAGTGTAGTTAGGCAGTGAATTAGTACCTCAACACGACACAGAAGGGGCTTAAGGGGGTAGACATCGCTCCACATAAGCAACACATAAATTAACCTGCGGAAGTTGATGTAAACGCCATACAGCAAGACATAGAACCAAATCATTTGGTTGTATTCGAGTACCTCACCTCTGAAGGCCTTAGAGCTGAATGTGTGAGGGGGGGGCGATAAAAATCCATGAGGAGAAGGTTGCTTTCTACAATTTGCGGGAGCGGCGAGTTGCGTTGGACACACCAGTTCTCGTCTGATCACTGAAGTTAAGCAACGCAAGCCCAGTTAGTACTGACATGGGTGGTCTCTCGGGACTGCAAATACCCAATAATCGTCGCATTAGTGTAGTGTCTGTGCAGTATATGCATTAGAACTATACAGTGGACGGGTCTCTAATGACCTCGTAGTTGACGGGACCTTAAACTCCAACAAACAACAACAAATTCTACAATTTGCTCCAAAAAAAAAATTTCAGTTTCTTCCCTCAGATTCGAACCTACGCACCAAGAACAATTTAAACTGCGTAAGAGCTACCTACCGAGCAACCCCGGTGGGCTCGGAGAATAAAGCAACATTGCGTGGGCCTTTCATCAGTGAATCCTAATCACCCTTAACGAAAACTACACTTAATTAACTATTTCATAAGTCGGTAATGTTTAAGGTATTGTTCAATCAAAATTACCCCATCTACCACGAAGTTTTTCAACCTATTTCGGTGATACTCCTCCTCTCCCCCTCACAACAAACACCCTTACCCCCTATAAATGAACTTAAAAACATTTCTGACCGAAATGGCCAACCTGGGAGGTCTAAATGCAGCGTAAAACTAATTTATGTCAATGAATACCTGTAATTAACATACAGAAAGAGAGGGCGCCATTTTGCACCGTGTGTGAATAATTCGTCTCATCAGCCCTCCAGTGCCGCCACGATAACACAATCGAACTCGTTTCTACGAGGCGAAGGCAACAATAAAACACCTTTTTTTTCAACAGCAGGGTGGGGTAGGGGTGAGTAGATGGAATAGCAGATAGAAACAATAGAATGTCATCTTCCGCCCATGACAGGGTGCATATCCATTTTTGTCCCTCCGGGATATATGGGTGATCTGTTGAATGGTATTTTGACGCAGCCGGCTGCCGTCCAAAGCTGCAGCCCCTATGGTTATTTATCGTCAGTCTACTGTCCTGTTAGGGCACTCCACCGAGCTACTACACTTAAGAATTTTGCCTCATCTACCCGTTGCATAGCAGAGAGGGTTCTTTTAAGTGCAAGCGACATCGGACACCACATAGGCCAAGGCAGTGGCGTCACTAGGGAGGTGCGGAGGGTGCGGGCCGCACCGGGTGACACCATGAGAAATAGGGGTGACACCAAAGGTCAAGAGGCGGCTTTTTTTCGGGAGGAGGGGTGACACCATGATGTCGCCTCACTGGGTGACGCCAACCCTAGCGACGCCACTGGGCCAAGGCGCACCCGGGGCCTTTCTCCTTCGTCCGAAAGAAGCCAACCGGCACCATCACCCAATATCGAACCAGGAATCAACGTCACGCACACTTGGCGCCATCGAGGTAGATTTTATTCGTCATTAGTCAGTGGCGTACCGAGGGGTGGGCGGAGGGGAACAGATGTCCCCGGGCGCAGAAGACAGGGGCACAAAATATTAATTCACATTAAGTTTAGCGTGTGCCAGAGGGCGAAGATTTCGGTCTTTGTCTCTGGGCGCAGAATACCCTCTGCACGCCACTGATTACAGTCGCTTCCGAAGATGTCCTTCAGAGCAGTAGAAACAAACGACGCATGGGTGAGACCAAGTCTTGGGGAGACACGCCGTTCAGGAGGGCACACGCGGATCCAGGGTGGGGTTTTGGGGTTGTAACCCCCCACCATGCACATATAAACTTATTGGCATAATATATGCCAGCTTTAGCTCAACCCTCCCCCTGACGAAAATCCTGGATCCGCCACTGCAGGAGGGCCATCCATAAAGAATCTTAAAACAGCGTTCAATATGTAGGTAGTGTGTGGGGTGGATGGGGACCTGGTGAGAGATAAGCGGGAGTGGAGGGTCAGAACCCGAAGGCCTTACCCTGCCACAGGCGGCGTAAGGGCATGAAAACCAAAAAGTGGATTCGAATCTCATTCCACGGTAAATTCGCAGTAAGCTAATATGACGTCATTTCGCCGTCACTTCAAAATGAGTGCATTCACACAATCAGTTACCGTTCAGAATCGTCACGTTCCATATAATGGGAAAGGAGCTAAACGTGGCGTAGGTGTGAACGTTCAGTTTTACGTATAGTGGGACTCGACCTTAATACGTACGACACGAGTGAATTCTTCAAGGGGGCAGGTTCTGAAAATACGTTTTTTCAGCTCTAAAACAATGAAAAACAGATGACCGTCGGCGCCTTGTTGATCAACTATTATTTTGAAGACCATATAATCTCAAAAAACGATAATCAACTGACCACCTGAAAATCACTTAGAGAAGGGCACACTTAAATAAAATTCCTGTTAGTATCTACCAGAACAGCTGCAATGGACCTCAACTAGAATCGAACCTTCATAGGACACCTAACAATAAAGGAAACAGAACCTTAATAGACAGTTAGTGGTGAACGTCGACGATGACGATACGAACGATACGAGGTGAAATGAGGCAACTGTGCATGCTCACCAAAAGCAGACCAGCAATTGAGCTTGCGCATTTGCCTCATTTGACCTCGTATCGTTCGAATCGTCATCGTCGACGTACACCACTAACTCTCTAATGATCACTTTAATGAATGATTGCCGGCCTCTTATAACAAAGAACGTAGGTTCGCCGCCACTACTAACCGAAAGTACGTCGGTGATTTAGTCTTTAATAAAGGATAAACGAAGATGCGCCTTCAGGTCATTTGGGAAGCAGGCAGTCGTCGATGCCTCTCCTGCCATCCACGAAACCTGTTAACGTCTGCGCCGGTCATACTCATGACATCCACCCAGCATGACCTGGATCAGAGGTTGGTAATGTGTCTAATACAGGAAAGTCTTAAAAGGATGCCATCTGTCGGTCAAAAAGTGAAAAGCCGCTCACGAGATGAAGATGACGAGAGACATACAGTTTTTGTACGGGCAGGTTTAGGACACTTCTCAATTAAAATTAATTTTGCACATATGACTTTCTTCCTTAGAGGGTAAGTTACGGGGCTAACCAGTCCTAGAGGGTGTCCGAAGAAACCACCGCCCTATCCACCTTTGCCGAAAAAAATAGATTATTTTATTCACTTATTTCCCTACTAATTATATTTCATGAATAGTCAAATTTTCCTAAGAATACGTATGCTAGGGGTAGTTTGGGAGTCGGGGGAGGGGGGGGGCAATAGCGGAAAAGATGAGGGAGAAAGGACTGAGGTGAAATGGGCAGATGCTGAGAAGAGGGAAGTTGGAGCTGGCTAGGCCCATTACAGGAATGCAGGTTATTGGAAACACCCGGGGCAGGGGAAGACCTAAGCAGACGTGAGAGCAAGTTGTATGAAGGGATATGATAGTGGCTAAGGTGGATGGGAACTGGTGGGTAATAGGCGGCAGTGGAGTGTCAGAACTCGCAGACCCAACCCTGCCACAAGCAGGATATGGGTTTGATGATGATGATGAATAGCGAATTTTCAGATCTAATTTAAGGCAACCTGTCGTTTCATCAACTCCTTATGTGAGTG
This sequence comes from Trigoniulus corallinus, assembly GCA_013389805.1. Classification (NCBI taxonomy): domain Eukaryota; kingdom Metazoa; phylum Arthropoda; class Diplopoda; order Spirobolida; family Trigoniulidae; genus Trigoniulus; species Trigoniulus corallinus. Next base: position 49,532,214 of record JAAFCE010001036.1, on the reverse strand, counting down.
TGCAGCATTTTCATCATTATTAGGGACCAAATTTGGTATTTAAAATAGTAGGGATCTGCATAAACACGTGCAGAGGACGAGTGGGAGAGGAGGAGGAGTAGGAGAGAAGAGGGAGAGAGAGAGAGAGAGAGAGAGAAAAAAAAACCAAAATTTTTGTCTTAAATATGTGGAATTGATATTAAAGTCTAGGCACGTCAATTGTGGTGAAGGATCAGATATGCCTTTCTTCGACTCCCTACTGCTTGCTAACTCATTATCTTAACAGGTAATCTCCTCCGCTTTACCTTGATTGGAAGAGAACCGCAGAAGACTCGAAGAAGTAGATGAGGAGGAGGAGGAGAATAGACGAATTGGGGACGGAGACAGGACAGGAGAGGACGAGACAGTGAATAAGGGACCAACTCAGTCTTCATTTTGCTTATAATTTCATAGTCATCAATAAATTCTACTAGTGTATAACGGTGGGATAGTAAAATCCAACCACGCCCCCCACACCCCGAATTTCCGTGTGGCACACAACACAAACCGGCCTCAACCCAACCCCTACATTTTTCATTAATTACATATCTCTCTTTTATCTCAAACCTAGATAGCTTTTCAAATTGAAACAAAAAGGGGTTCCACAAAAAGGCAACTTAATTACTGTCAAAAAATGAAACAATTAAGCGATTTGAGAGCGATACCAAAAACACCAAATCAAGCAACAACAAAATCGGCAGATCCTAATTCGGTTGAACAATGGACAAGGAGACACTGTACGGGTACACAAAGGCACTTACTTCCTATCTGACAGCAGGAGCAGGCCTTGTTTGTTGGTGTTTTAGGGCCCTTCAACTACAAGGTTATTAGAGCCCCATCCACAGCATAGTTCTTATGCAGAGACTGCAAACACACTACACCAATGCGACGATTTTTGAGTATTAGCAGTACCTAGTTTTCCCACGCGGCCACCTATGTCGGTACTAGCTGGGGTTGCACTGCTTAACTTCAGTGAGACGAGAACTGGTGTGTCCAACGCAATTCGCCGCTCCCAGGAGCAGGCCTACTGTACAAGATTCTCAGGAGTCCCGAGAGTAGATGTAACGTAGAACTCGCTTCGTTCTTCCCTGGTGTCGTTAAAGCACACTAGTTTTTGTCTTCAATAGTTAGATAGCTTGTTACCCCAACGGGTAGGGTAGTCGGCCATGCAGCAATAATGGGGCGAACCCTGGGGAGGCTGCCCGCGGGTGAGGACATCTTTCTATGTTTCTATGTTGCACTAACGGGTTGGGGAGTAAGCCAAGCAGCCATAACAGGCCGAACCCTTAGGAGGCTGCTCGCAGGAGAGGAGAAAGTAGGTTTAGGGGATGTAGGAGAGGGGAAATTTGCAGCACCCAACGTTCTCTACCAACCACCCATGTGGTGCTAACGTGGCTTTGCGTTGCTCAACTTCAGTGATTTCACAAGAACTGATGTGTCCAACGCAATTCAGCCGTTCAAGGAGGGTTGTAGGATTAGATCGACACCCAGCTGCGTAAAAAAAAACCGTCAGAAAATTCGCTCTGGTGTTCCCGGCGGTATCAAATAGGACAAATTAGTATCTCATTTCTCCAGAGGTAAGAAAGGGTTGGGAATAATGAGAATTTGCGCACTGAAGGCTATAGGAGTTAATTCTCATCTGGGACGCCACACTGCGAGTTTTGTGGCTTCTCTTTCTCATTCCTAAGACTGAATATACCTGTCTGTGTCATGAGAGGGTGACGTCCAAATTACCCAATATTAATGGTGATCTGTCGCCATAAAAAAAAATAAAGGCCCTCACTTTAAAATGCTGGTTGTTAAATAAATCAAGCGGGGGATAAAGGTATTTTTGTAGTCTTCAGAGTGTCACAATCACGAAAACATCTTATATTTAAGATTTTATGTGCTGTTTATGACCTGTAAAAATTTCAAGTCCTGATACTTTCACAAATATTTAGGAAAAAAAAGGTTGAACAACATTTCAACATAAGTGCAGCAAGTGCAAATCAGCAACATCAACAACGACATCAGACGTGCTCATCTGTCGACCATTAGATGACACAGCCTTTCTTGTCTCGTCTACACTTTCAATTACGAAATGTCAGAGCATAACATTCCGGAAACGAGTTAAAACAAAAATTAGGGCGGTCAACAGGGCAAATAAACGTTGTAAAGTGGTCAGTGAAATGTTGAAACACGTGGTGGTGCGTTGTTGATGAACAGGTGACATCACATACCCACCTACACAGAGCCACAGCTGTAATAAAATGTCACACGAAACGCGCACTCAGTACAAAAAGAAAACCCCACCACTAACCTCGCATTAAACGGGGGAACCTTCGAAGTCCGTGCTCTCATCCGAAAAACAGACCCATTAACCTCCACCTTAGGATCGAGTCTATAAAAATTTAAATTTACAGTCCAGTACACGAATGACACCGGCCTCGGTGGCGCGAGAGGAAAATGGTTGACTCCTTTCGAGCGAGTGCGCCTTCTGTCGGGTGTGTTTGTTTGTTGGTGTTTTAGGGTCCTTCAACTACAAGGTCATTAGAGGCCCGTCCACAGTGTAGTCCTTATGCAGAGACGGCGCAGACACGACACTAACGCCACGATTTTTGGGTATTAGCAGTTGCCAGTTTTCCCAAGCGACCACCCATGTCAGTACTAACTGGGGTTGCGCTGCTTAACTTCAGTGATCGGACGAGAACAGGTGTGTCCAACGCAATTCATCGCTCTCCTGTCGGATGGGAAGTAAAGCCGTGGCCCGTGTGGTGTACGATGTCATTTGCACGTTAAAGAAACCTCTCAACTGTGCAACGGGTAGTTAGGCAAATTCCCAAGTGTAGGAGCTCGGTGGAGTGTCCCAACGAACAGTAGGCTCACGATAAATAAGAATAGGGATTACAGCTTTTCTCGGCATCAGGCTGCGTAAAAATACTGCCCAGAGAGAGAAAGACGGGAACCCGACCCTGCCTTAGGCGGGAAAAGAGTTAGTAGTTGCTAGTCCACTTCTGGGATGGAAACATCTGTCAGACATTGTTAACTAAGTAGGGAAACGAATCTTAATTATTTGAGTATAAAAGAGATGTTTTAGCTTTGGGCAGCAGTCACCACAGATTGCAGCTCTTCAAGATGCCAATAAGGAAAAGGAGAAGAGAAAACATCCGAAAATGAAATTTAGACTTCCTGAACACTCATTACCGCATTAAGGTATCAATGGACCTTAAGTCGAAAGGAAAGAATAGGTCCCAAACAGAAATCGGTGTTTCGGTATGATATGATGAATGAGAACCCAACTATAGATGTGCAAATATAGAAATTCCAAGGCGATGAGTGCCAGAGCCGGTAGTACTCCTTATGGCACTCCACAAAACCACAACACTACTGACTGTATATTCAAAATCACCTCCATTCTGCCTTTACAAGCTACAAATCACCGTTTGAAACTTGCTGACCACACAAATTGCAATTACTCGCCATTTTTACAGGTGTTCGATACCTAATGAAAGGGCATAAGTTCAAACGCCTATTGGATTAGTTTGGATTTGTTTGTGGGTTGGGGTGTAAGCCAGGCAGCCATAACAGGTCAACCACTTAGGAGGCTGCCCACGGGAGATGAGGAGGTAGGTGAAAGGAGGAGGAAGAGGGTTAATTTGCAGTACCCAACGTTCTTTACCAACCACCCAAGTTGGTATTGACGCGGGTGTGCGCTGCTTAACTTCAGTGATCTAACGGGAACTGGTGTGTCCAACGCAACTTGGCCGCACAATAGACAACTTAGGGCTCACATGAGGTAGTTACGGCTATTCAGAAGTGCCCTGTGCACTTTCGAATTGTTTGTTTGTTGGTGTTTTAGGGCCTTCAACTACAAGGTCAGTAGAACCCCGTTCACTACGTAGTTGTAATGCAGAGACTGCACAGACAATACACTAACGAGACGACTTTTGGGTATTAGCAGTACCCAGTTTTCCAAAGCGGCCACCCATGTCTGTACTAGCTGGGGTTGTGTTTCTTAACTTCAGTGATCAGACGAGAACTGGCGTGTCCAACGCAATTTGCCGCTCCCTCAAGCTGGCAACAAAAAAGAACTACTAATAACTGCCTTTCCTGCCTTTGACAGGGTTAAGCCGCCGACCTATGCTGCGACCCCTATCCTTCCTTATCGTCGTTCTACTGTTCGTTGGGGCCCTCCGCCGAGCTCCTTTACCTGGGAAAGTTCCCTCATCTATCCCTTGCATGGTAGATATGATTCTGTTACGTGCAAACGACATCGTACACCACACGAGACCATGACTTTACTTGGGAGCGGCTGTATTGAGTTGGACACACCAGTTATCGTCTGATCACTGAAGTTAAGCAACGCAACCCCAGATAGTACTAACATGGGTGGCGGCTAGGAAAACTGGGTACCGCTATTATTCAAAAATCGTCGCATCAGCGTAGTGTCTGTGCAGTCTCTGCATTAGAACTACGCAGTGGACGAGGCTCTGATGACCGTTGTAGCTGACGAGCCCTAAAACGCCAACGAAACAAAAACGGCTTTAATTCCTATCCGACAGGAAGCGTCCCCTGGGCCTCCCGCTCGCCTGAAATAAGCCAACCCACCTCGATCCACTATCGAACTTGGAACCTCTGACGCAGGAGTCGAGCACGCCACCTTTGACCCACTGAGGCAGGTTCAAAATCTCAACGCTGCCAATATTAACCAATTATTCATATTAAAAAATAATTCCGAGTGGTAAACGAGAAGCGCTTGTGGGAGAATAGGTTGAATAGGCAGAGGTGGTATGGGCACGCTTGAGAAGCGGGGAAGTGGAGCTCGTTAGGCGCATTCCAGGAATGCAAGTGATCGGTAGCACCCGGGGTAGGGGGAGACCGAAAGGACATGGCAGTGCGTGGGGTGGACGGGGACCTGATGGGAAATATACGAGAGTGGAGGCCCAGAACCCGCAGACCCGACCCCACCACCAGCGCCTGCTCTAGCACTTATGCCGCCCATTAAAGCAGCGCTCTGTTCTCACACCGGACAAATGTCCGGGTTGCCACCTCCGTAGAGCGAGCCCTGCTGCCACAGGCGGAACGAGGGTATGATGATGAAACGAGAAGCACTTATCTCACTAGTGTCTTGTACTTTCTGAACGACCCTATTCCGCCTTATCAACCATCTTGTTGCATACAGCGACACTATTTCCCCAAAACTCGTACTTTACTACTACACCTACATAGAGTAGGGTTGGGGAGGGTAGGAGATATGCAATTCAAATCTGACTTACAGGTAAATGGTGTCAACATCTAGAAATGTTATCATCGCCTTAAATCAATGGTGAAGAACTTTTTTTCTTAGTTTCACCCTTAGTCTTTTACTTCATGGGAGTTTTATTTCATTGGTCCCAAACCGAATTTTTGACACCACATGATGGATTACAATAAGGGAGAGAAACAGGAATGAATGAGACAAGAGTATAGATACGAATAAAATTACAGCAGCAACAACAACAACGATGAAAAAAAATTAATAGCATTAGATGACAATTTCTCATACCAACAACACACCTGAGTAAAAACAATAGTGACTGTGACGACGACTAGGTCATACTCATGTCGATAGCAAAGGGCACAGATATTCATGATGATGTATGGAGAGGCAACTTCTTTCTTTACCTCAAAAACTAGCCAAAAAAAAAACCCCTATTGTAGGTTTTATTCAAGGATTTCTATGAATGGCTGAAAAGCTAACACGGATATGACCACCTGTACACCTTAGCTACTGGTCATTCCTTTCCATCGTTTAAACCTGCACCAAATGAAATAAGGAAGAAGACTCCAATTAAAGTAGATTTTGGAAAGTCACATTAAGAATATAAAGTAAGTTATCGCCTTCTGCAAGTCATGCAAATCGGTGATTATTCACTAAACTAGCAAAATTCTCAGTAATAATTAATATAAATAGTGCCACTTTCCATTTAAGCAAACCCCGTGTGCGCCCGGGGTAGAATAGGCACACGGCACTTCCCCAGTATATGTCGTAAAAGGCGACTAAATGAGACAGACCCAGGGAAGGCCAACCTGGAACATCATAATTGGCCCTGGTCGATGTAGGTTACATCTGGGAGGTGACCGTAAGAAAATGCCTACCCACGTGTTTGCCAAGCGTGGAGACCCAAATCCCTGGGGAAGGTGGATCCTGGTCAGTGACGGATTTAGATATTGAGAGGCCATAGGCTATTTCAATTTTGAGGCCCTTTTCGTAAATTGTGAAGCCCGCTAAATGTTGAGGCTCTAGGCTTCAGCCTACTTAACCTAATGGTAAATCCGTCACTGATCCTGGTGGTTGAAGGGGCGAATCCCCTCCGACACGTCGGTGGGGGAAGGTTGCGACCCCAAGTCCCCAACACACCACATTGGCCACTGCCTCCAGTAGAAAACTAGCGGTCCGACGGATACCCAGTATGGCCAATTGGCTGGAGGAGGCGTTTTCGCCCCTTAGGGTTACTTTCGGCGATGTCATGTTCGGCCCCTGATCCCTATTGGTCCTGGTACTCGGGAGTCACGACTCTCTGGCGGTTACCTATCCGAGCAACCCTGGGGACCCGAACGAGCATCCCCTTGTTGGGCTCCGTCGTGGGTGGGGACTGCGGATAGAAAATCGAAAAATGCTAAAATATACGATAAATAATTCTGAAAACTCGAAATGTACGGTGCAGGGGATCAAAAACCCAGTGCCGGCGGTTGTCAAGGGTGAGTGCGCGGGCCCCAGGCCGTCGTTATCACGCTTCTGCATTGACACGGGGCTTCAGACCTCGGCTTCCCTAGCAGACAATGC
>JAAFCE010001036.1:49475035-49525381 GCA_013389805.1 Trigoniulus corallinus | reverse complement strand
TGCATTGACACGGGGCTTCAGACCTCGGCTTCCCTAGCAGACAATGCATCGAGAGTCTTCTGTCGGGTAGGCCGACATCCCCTCACAGACACCCGTCCAATATTCCTGTGAGTTCCGGACGCCTGGCTGAGGACCAGATTAGTTTTCCATTGGGAAGGATAGGAAAGTACCGGTGACGTACTCTCTAGAGGCGAACTGGCGATAAGGGTGCAAGAGGTAAAGTACTTCGAATCAACATTCTAAAGCAATGGGGAGATAGGCCACGGTTGTGACCCACAGAATCAATGGGGGAGGGTTGAAGAGGAGACAGCCAAGCGGGGGCTTGTGTGATAGGAAAGTCCCAGTTGAAAGGGCAGTTTTACAAGGCAGTGGTTAGGCCAGCTATGCTGAATGGATCAGATTGTTGGGCAGTGAGAAGCACCACGTCAATAGACTGCAAGTAGCCGAGATGCGAATGTTGCGGTACACGAGTGGGGTGTCGAGAGCTGATAGAATTAGGAGGCTCTCCTCACAGTCCAACGCTCTGCTCTATATAGCACAGCTGACCTAAGCCCTGCCCGGTAAAACTTCCCTTTCAGCTTTATTGGTACCCTCCTATTACAGAACTACATTTGTTAGTCTCCACCTCAGCCATCCGCCATTGATCCTTGGGCCACATCCGAATCTATCTCCCTAGTGCTCTGGTAAACCAATCCTAAGTACGTTACCTCTTGCACCTTTGCCACCAGCTTGCCCCCAGAGTACGTCACTATTATTTTCCTGTCCTTCCCAATTAAAAGCTAATTACTCTTGCCTTCTTCATGTTCATCTTTAGGCCGCCCTTTTCTCTACTTGTTCTCTGGAGTCTGGGCTGAGGGGCCCGTGTTCCAACTCCCGTCATCAGCTCGGCCATAGCCAGAATGAAAAGGTATGTACTGAGCAATGTTGCAATTGCTCCCCCTCAGTGCCTCAATGGGGCGCATATTTCAACTTTGCAACTGATGAGGCATTTTGCATTGTTATCTCCATTTCTATACTGCTAATTCAACAGTTGCCGTCCAATCCGCAGTTGGCTAAACCACTAAAGATAGGACACTGTCTAAGGGGCAGTAGATGACCTATTATAATTGGGACCTAGATTTATACTAAGGGATGCTGAATATTTAAAAACATTACGGGTGCACTTTTTGAAGTGCTCTCTCCCTGATCCGCCACTGGGACTTAGTTCTGAACCTTGGCATACCCAAACCTTCACTGGGAAGCCTCTAGTATTTCCCCAAGGAGTCGTTACCCTACATATTTAGCACTATCCTAAGACTTTTATCTCCTTTGTTGTACTACCTACCACACGACCTGTAGTGGAACAATGTCATAAGCTGTCTCCAAATCAATGAAGATGGGCATGGAGACCGTTCTTTGCTTCAATATTGGATGGATTGGTCAATCACAATAATACAAAATCCATGGCATACTGAAATAATAAATGGATAGAAATAAACTTACCGTAACAGCTTATGAAAGTTCAAATTTCTAAAGGATGACATCTTATACATTTAAAATGTTCCGCACGTAATAGAAACATAAATTAAAAGTAACTAAGCACGACACATTTCAGGCAGACATCTTAGCCCGACGTGAACATATTGCGCAACACGGTACGTAGGGTGTCATCTTAGGATGTCTTTTAACCTCAGTTTGGCAAGTAGACATAGTTACTTTATTATAAATCACTTACCAAATAATTCAAATTTATTATTTAAAACAACTCGCGTGAAATAAATTAACATTTTATAGAACGTTAGTAAACATTCTCACATAAACAAATTGGTACTGCAGAAGAGCATTTCACATTTCCCTCCAAAACATCACGTGACTAGCCGATAGTTTACGCCAGCCTAGCTACTAGCTTCTTACCTAATGCGCCATTGTTTATAAAAATCCCTACTTCAGGTTACGAATACAGCGCCAAGACTAACAAGACGATGTGTCGTCTTCAAACGCTTATAAGAAAGATTTCAGACTAAATTCGTCCCTTTTTTGAAATGACGGATGAAAGTATGAATTCCCATATTGCCACAGGTTAGTAGTAAATTAGATACTTATAACAAACTACCTACTACTACTTCTGTGACACTTTGAATATAAAGTACGTTGAATTTTCCCTCAGTGGGGATCAGAGAATGATAATAAAATTTTTGTCAATAGTGAATTTCGTAGAATCTTCCACAAATCATGGAAAAATACAACTGGTGGACACTACAAAGATTTCGAATTGTGATTCAACAGATTTAGTGGAAATGGCACGACAAATTCAGAAAGTTGGTAATCTTTTACGATAGTAACATCGATTCGAATACATAAGGACACTATCGTTATATTGTCTACTTTGTATAAGGCAGACGAATTTACTCGTGCAAATGCTTGTAGTAAATTATCAGTAATAGCGGAACAAGTTAGATTCTTACAAGAACAAGCTCGAAAAATCCTTGAAGAAGCGCACACAAATGAAGATTTGCATCACGTAGCGTGTAATTTTAAGAAAATTCCTGGTCAAGTGTATTATCTCTATCGTCGCTCTTCGGGACAACGTTATTTGTCTCGTTTATCCCCACAGGTAAGATTCTGAAGTTATCTACTTCACCTGTAAGTGTGAAATTCAGTTTTTAAAAATGGGATTCGTGTAGGAATGGGGATCAAGCTGTCCACACCAATTCCTTGGTGGCTACAAACTACAACACGATATGTCATGGACTGAAGAAAAAGACATTGAAACCAAAGAAGATGAGCTGCAGATGATTAATAAAATCATGGATGCATCCCATGCTCTTCGAGCAACATCCAATCTTCGTATACAATTGAATTATAATAAGTAGCCGTCGGTTACTATCTAACAAATACTTTTTACTTCCAATTTAAAAAATATCGTTATAACTATCAAAGAAAAATAAAGATTGACTATAATTAATTTAATTATCTAATGTGTTGTATATACTACAGTGAACAAACAGTTGATCCTTGTCAGCTATCAACGCGATGCGCTGAAAACATCAAACAAAAAAAACCATTACAATCGGATTTAATTTCAAAAGACTTACTTGATGTGCAGAACTAACATTGTTTGGGAATTCGTAAAATTTCGTTGTCTTTAACTGTAGTTTCATGTAAGAAATTGTGATATTTGTACTGCACGAAGAGACATTTATCTTCTCCAACACAAGGGTCATAAAAACCAGGAAGTTGTGACTATAAAGTAGGTGTTAAAAAACAGAAAAATAATCAGCATTTAGATCACCGCAGTCATATAAAGTTATCAACCGAACTTGTATATTACCTTAGATGATTCATACAACACCAATCTGGAGTCTTTCACCAAACACTGAAGCGGAATGCTTACATCAATTACTTCATGTGTGACCTGGCTACAAAGAAATGTGCCAAATGAAGCAACAAAGAGGCAATCGAGTCATTACCATCATCAAGTATAAAACATGAAGTACTACCTCCCACTTTCAATTGCGAGCTTTCCATAAAGTGATTTTAGTATAAGAAGACCTGCTTTAGATTCTTCTTGCTGCCAAATTCTCTGAAACGTTTCCTGCATTAATGCAACTGCAGATTCCGCTTCTTGCCGTTTTTCGGCCACTTTACTAGCATTAGCTTCTTTTTGCTTTTCAGCTTCCCTAATTGACAAAATTGAACTTTCAGCGATGTCTATTTCTACTAGTCCCTAATCTAATGTCACCTCATGTCCCTAATTGCTGGTATGATATATTGGGCATCCACCTGGTGTTCAGGTGAGCCAGAATTTATTGACCAATTATGGAGACGCATATGGTGGTGGTGGTGCTACTATCTCGCTCTATAAAGAACTAACATCTGTTGCATATTCACCCTCATCTCTTCACCTCACACCAAACATTAAATATCTAAATCCCACCGTTTTGTTGACCAGGGGCTAAATGGACTGGTATATGAATAAAATTTGTGTTGAAAGTTGATGGTTTCCTTTCTAGTAAGTGAATACCGCACAAACGTCTTTCAAGGTGCAAATGAGAAAGAGGTGGAGAACATTGTTAGCACCACTGTTCCCTCTAAACTGCACAGCAGTTATGAGTCACCATGCAGAAAGTTTGATAAGGATGTAGGGGCCGGTTTGTGCCGCGTATGTCCCGCACACGGGGATTAGAATTCCGTGCACTTAAAATTAATTCTGCATTTAACACTTGCATCCTTAAAAGGAACATTTGTTAGCACCATCCTCTTTCTCCCCAGCTGGGAATTGCACTGGGCCCATCTAAATAAGAAGCGAATACCATGACAATCTGGGAAAATAAGTCATAGAATAATGTGTATTAGTTTGTAGTGTCACTAACTCACCCATGTACCCTGAATCAGGATTAATCAAGAGGTTGCTTTAGAAATGAGCGCTTGGATTCCAGATCTAGGTATGGGATAAGAGTAATTGCGACTTTGGTCAGGGCCCAAAAGAAAACCATTGGGAACTTAGATTCCTAAAAGGTGACACCAGAAAGAAGTTCAAAACTATGACGATTCTGGAAATAGTTAAAAGTATTCTTAACCGACACTTAATGATTAATATATAATGGTAAGATACCTCTTCTTCTGTTGCTTCAGATAGGGATTGACTATGAGCACTTGGATAGCATAGTATGTAATTATAGGCACAAAAGTACCATAAAATATTGGACTAGGAAGGAGTTGGTCACATAAAAATATAGGAAAAACGTAATTCTGACTTCCTCGGTTGACCCTGCAGGAAAAACGCATCACATTGCTTATTAGTAAAACATGTGTTGAACAAATTTATACTCAATAAAATTATTAAATCTTACTTTAATTTAAGAGTTACTCCAGAAGGAATTCCTAAACTCATCGTTGCACCTAAAATACTATACTGTGACACCTTCTTCTCACAGCCATAATCAAAGAGCACACCAAAAGTTCCAACTCTATAAAAAAAATTACATCATATTTTCATAGGCACTTGACAATTTGTTAAGTCACTACACAAAGTGAGAAAACCCTACTTTAATGAACCTCTAACTTTGCTATCCTCTTGGAATTTACGAGTATAACTAATCATTGCGAAAGTATTCGGGATTCCAAACTTTCGGTAAAATTAATAAAATATGCCATTAATATTCATTACCCCACGACAATAAATTCAACAACATTGACGCAATGGTAATAGTTACCTGAAGTGCGCAAGCAAGATGACTCGTACTAGTATCCCAAACAACCATCGTGTTCATTGACGATTGCATTCCAGCCTTCCATGTTAAACATCCCGTGGTATGTCTGTCCAGTTGTCTACCAATTGCTAAATAATTCCACCCCCACTCCATTTATAATATGGACTGTTTTGACATTTAATGAAATAAAAAACACAAATTCATTACATGATATCTTCATACCTACTTGTAATCCAGGTCGAATGCCTTGTGGTGTTGAGTGAAACATCACAGCTGAATTTGCGAAGCTTTGTTAAAAACATTAAAATTTAACCGTTAATTACAACAGTTGATTTCAGACTAATAAATAAGTGTTTACTAACCTTCTCTTTGAAAGAGTACGAAAAAATCTTATATTCACTAACATTCCATTCCCAGCTCCGAGTTCAACCTAATAAAAATGTGGTTGGTCAAAAAGAGGGTTAAATGTAACGAGATAAGTTTGTTAATTTTCAATAGTCTTACTTCAGTCCAACTTTTGGCTGAAAGAACTGTTCTCCAGGAACAATTCACTGTTCCTGATCCATTTCCATTGTGTGTCTGAATATGTCCCCCCAAGGTTACGGTGTCACTCAGTGTGAGAGGAGCCTCAATGGACTGAGAAATAGTCATTCCACTAACTTCCACATCTCGCGTAAATCTTTTGGAATAAACAAATACAATGTCGTTAATAAATAAGCACTTAGTAGAAGAATTATGATTTGAATAGTTTGGAATTGTCATTTAATTTAAATACTTTTAAAATTATGGTAAACAACAAACGAACAAAAAAAAACCCACGTTACCCAGGCTCATCATCTTCATAGTCTTCAAATAAGTCACTGGCATTTATATTGACTATGATACTGCCCTAAAAATACAAGAAAAAAGAACTTGTGAAATCATAGCTATGGACGGATAACATCAGAGTGAAATAACAAAACTCTGTTCTCACTTTAGGATTTGTCCGTTGCTGCAATTTCCTTTCATCTCTTTCACGGGCCAACCTTTCATACTCCTCTCTGATTTCCTGAGGAGTTTTGGTCCTCTGAACCACTTCCCATCCTTCAGTTTCTAATCCTTTGGTTCCTAAGCTATCGTATATAGCCCGACTATGAGGATCACTGAGAACTACACATCAGAAGTAAAACTGAAAACCACATTATATCAGGCAATGAAAATCAGTAGCACATACTATTAATATGTCCCTACCTTCATACGCTTTTTTCGTCTTGTTGAATAGATGCTCAGCATGCCTCTTTTGGACTGCGTCAAAATGCTTATCAGGATGGTATAAACGACTTAATCTTCTATAGGCATTGCTAATCTCCTCGTTGGTTGCCTAAGATAATTAAACGAGCATTCTATAACATTATATCTTAAAAACTTACCATTGTTATAATTTGGAGTGAACCAGTGAGACGATTACTATGCAAAAGTATTTTTAGGCCCCCTTTAAATACGGAGAATATCGTTCGTGGCAAAACGTCTACAAGGTGATATCAAAACAAAATCACTTGTCAGTAGATCCTTATTCGGTTTAATATGCAATGAATTATATCTCTAACGGTTGTCCAGCTATTTCTGTATTCAATAAGGCTACAATAAACAATATCCTATAGCATATAGCTTTAAAGAAGTGATGTTACAGAATAAGAAAATTTTATTGCTAGCCAAACAAATGCAATGCAGACGCCTGAAAACGGTACCGAACGATCGGAGGGACGAACTTTATAGTTTAGCTCAGTGCAATTTTACAAGTTACAACACTCGTTAATGAGTACCAGCGACATTTCTCGTGAATTTCAAGATGTTTATCGTGTTTTACCTCACGTCGCACATTAAGAAAAGTATAATAATCTTCATCCGATTCGCAAATTACATCAACCTCATGATCTTCACTGGACGCGGCCATTATTAAAATTACGTACCGGAAGAATCGGTTCTCTTCCTGGAAGAACTGGTGTCGTCAACCGTGCGGGAATTTATAAAATGTGAGAGTAGTTACAACTAAAGCGTGGAGACTGTTAGGTTAGAAATCCCAAACTGAAATTGGCGATTATGTCTAAACCGCAGAAAACGGTTTAGTTATTCATACAAACACACCTTCGTATTAAATCAATTATTATCAAATCTATGGCTTCAAGGGCCTGAACCTTCAAACTACAACAATCGACCGACAACTTGCAATGCAGTGAGTGAGCCAGTCAGGAATGGAACACCGAGACACTCCTTTTCTGGTGGGACTTGTTTTTCATTATGATGATTAATAAAAAATAAAGTGTTATCACAACATGGTTTCCTGTTTGATACTCTGATAAAAGAGGGTGTGTAAGCTAAAAACATGAAATCATTAGTAGATTGTGCGCATGCTTATAGTTCCCAGGTTTTTAAAAAAAGCAATGGAGGATAGTAATGGCGTTCACTTCGAACGAAGGTAAGAATTTCTTTCAAGCTATATCACATTTATTTCGAAATTCCTACACCTGTACCATAGCGCGTTGCACAAGAATGAGTAGTAATATATGTTCTTATCGTGCATAGTTTTTAAAAAATGGGGAGTTCAAGTTACGGTTCGATGTTCTCATTTTCTGTAAAAAAAATAGTGTTTTTGACTTCCAACTCTTATGCTAGTGGGCTACGATATGTTGACTGGATGTTGTTCTTGCCGAAATATGTCGATTATTCTTTTGCCAAACATAAAAATGATAATATTAGATAATCTCAAAAGAAAATAACGCCTCCCCAAACTTCATAACTGACATTCAGAAATGTCATTCACATATTCGCAAAAACAAGTCAATGAATTAGTTATTGCATATTGTAGGAGGAGTATGTATAAACAGCACAACCATGAATGAATGAATGACCCTCTCTATATTAGTTCTAGACTCCTTTAACCCCTTACCCACATCAATCTGCTCTGCAAAAATCCTCCAATAAATGTGAATGAAATTGCAAAGTATTACATGTAGTAATAGTAGTAGTAGTAAGATCTCAATTTTGACAATGACTTACATTTTTTTTTTACTGTGCGGGTGGATGACACGGGTTGTTAATTAATTGTCATACCAGAAAGCCTTCACTTTAACAGCACCTTAAAAGCTTCATTATTTTGACCAGCATCTGGTTTATCAGTTTTCCTCTTTCGGCATTGCTCCTTTTTCTAAAGGGGGAAAAATCAGCGACACACCCGAAAATTTCCTATTAAATATGAATTATGTACCAATAAATAATAGTGACGTGTAGCAGAAGAGAAACTATCCTACTAACTACAAAACATACCTCGAAATCCTTACACATTGAGTAAATTAATTTAATTGCTGATTTTATTAACTCCTAAGTCTAGTTCGTGTTAGATGGATTGTTTATGAACTTAGAAATTTTTATTTAGCACGTTCCATGCAGCAGTTTATTAGTCTTCCCAAGTGACACTCAGTTTATTCGTCTGTATACTGAAGAGATCTGTAGATAGGGAGAGATAGAGGAAGGGGGGAAAACATGACATCATTTATTAATCATCATCTATCATAATGTACACTTTCATATTTTACTAATTCTCATCAGGATTCGAATCAAAAATGTTGTCAAGTGGTGCCATCTTACGTACAGAATTTTTCTACGTTCGATGGAACCGAGAAAATTCTAATATTGCTAATAGAAAATTCCAGAAATTCATCTGACTAGCACTTACTTGTAACCTTTGTGACTAATATTTCAAAACAAAAAAAAAGTCAAATGTTGTCATGCTAACCTTTATTATGATATATTATGGATTCGAGCACAATATAGACAGGAACTGATAGGACTTCATAATCGCCGCAATTAATAATTCCATATCAGAATCCGATAAGGTAGGGGAAACGCGATAAAACTAAAATTTTACTTCATCACGCCCATCATTTGGTCGGGATGTCAAAACAATTTTTTGTAATAGCTGTTATTAATACATTTCAATAATTATCTTTAAACTGGTTAATAAATTATAATTAAATATTACTCAAACTTTCATCTTTTTCACATTCACGTTTGCAACATTCATCCTATCATTAACTGCATCTCCACAAATTCATGATGGCCATTTCAATTTACTTGCTTTCATTTCTTGTGAATGATGAATATTTCCAGAAGAGTATTTAGGTTCGTTACCATACCTGTGCACTCGTACGACGACCTTGACACGTAGTGCTTAGGATGGATGCTTGAGTAGGAGGGAGGGAGTAAAACCTTGTAGATTCTCTTCCGTCGTGTCCTAGATGAAGCGAAAGCAACTTCTAACCCCTTTTCCCATGTTGTTCGTTGGTGTTTTAGGTCCCATCAACTACAAGGTCATTAGAGACCCGTCTACTGCATAGTTCTAATGCATAGGCTGCACAGACTTTACACTAATGCGACGATTTTTGGGTATTAGCAGTACCCAGCTTTCCCGAGCGACCACCCATGTCATTACTAGCTGGGGTTGCGTTGCTTAACTTCAGTGATCAGACGAGAATGGCGTGTCCAACACAACTCGCCGCTCCCACCCCTTTTCCCACCTATGGCAGGGTCTGGTGCCCATCTTGTCCCTCAGAATGGACACATGGGTGACATATTGGACGATATGCTGCAGTCCCGATGCTTATTTCTCGTCGGTCTACTGTTCGTTGGGATGGGGGGGGGGGAATGAGCTCCTACACCTGAGAATTTTGCCTCATCTACCCGTTGTATAGCAGAGAGGGTTCTTCCACGTGCAAATGTCATCGTCCCCACACGGGACCTTTGTTTTACTTCTCATTCCAAGGAAGGCACACTCAGGGCCTCTCTCGCGCGCAAAAGAAGCCAACCTACCTCGGTCTAGTGTCTGTTCTACAACCACGCTATTTACTGTTCTACCGAGGCGGGTTGACAAGGAAAGCCTGCACTGCATCAAAAATAACTAGTATCTAAATTTACTAAATAGCCTGGGAGAGCAACTAGCCCCTTCCCAGGTGTGATGGTGTAAGTAATTGTCTTATGAGCCTCGAAATAAGATTTTAAATAATGATTTAAACTAAACCACTGATGCATGTTCAAAGGAGGTGCCTAAAAAGGGCTACGGCATTTTGTAGGTCTTGAAGTCAGTGCCCACGGTCTTTCCTTCCTAGTCTCACTACGTTTATGAGATTCCAATCCTCGGTGGTTCTACCATAACGCAGTTGACTGAGTCAGTGGATGCAGATTCGATCCTGGTCCGGGTTGGTTTGCTTCTTTCGGACGAGAGAGACCCTCAGTTCGCAAACCTGTGGCCCTGTAGTGTACGTTATCACTACACCGTAAACCTGAAAAATTTCCAGAGGTTGGTCCTCGTTTTCTGACGTCTGCAAATTACCGTCAGCAGAAGAGAGAGACCGGTGTTAAATAACCAACAACGATCCTTTTATCAGTGTTTGTGCTCCTCTGATTTCTACTCAGTGCTCTCTGCTTGCTTTATTTCTGTGTCTGCCATACTGTGGTCGACTCCAGTTAGGTACATCGATGTAATTCTGCGATTGTAATCGTTCTGTCTTCGATATGTGAAATAGTTTAATTTTAGATCGTGATTATATCAAATCGGTTCGCTAACAAGCAGGTGACATTGCACAGCCAAACATAGTACCATGGCTATTACTTCCGTGTTGTCTGGAAGTCTGTTTTATCAGAGAGCAAACCGTCGACCTCGACCAGGAGGCGAACCTACGAACTTTGAGCTTGTAAGACATGGGTACTATAGTGACTGAACGACATTATACTCGAATGGAGTGCTCAGTGGTATTTCACAATCATTTTTAATATATGTTTAGAATTACGAAAATTTTTTTTATCAGTTTGAGCACTGCTACTATTTATCGATGGATGGACATAGGATTATTTAATGGGGTGAGAGCAAAGATAACGACAAATAAATCATTAGTGAAAAATTTGTACTGTAACTCTTTGCCACCACCACCTTTCGTCATCAACTCGATAGCCATAAAATTAATTCAACCTTAAATGCTAATTTATCATAATATTATTGTAGCAATAATAATTTTCTAAAAACGTGAAATTTCGTCGTCGACACCGTCAATTTATGGCATATCATTACCTTGATCACGCTTAAAAGTTATTCAGCATATTTTGCATAGTTAAGTAAATGATGGAGGTATTACAAAAATTTTTGCTTCAGCTTACTAAATATTATAAACACTGGGATTAGTGTGTAATGTGTGTCAAAGCAACACAACAACCAATTACTCCACGTAATTGTCATACATTCCACAGACTGCAACGACTCGGCTTTTACTATCATATTATTATCTTCTTCAGCTACTTCTACATTATAACTGCTGCTGTGTTGATTAAAATACGTCAAATTTTGAAAGTTTACATTCCTACCATCTCATATTGATTATGCTTAGCGTTTTGGGTTTAGCCAGACGGACGACACTTTAACCCTTACCTAACTCTTTGATTACGTTAAAGTTGCGAGATATTTCAATGTTGCATGATATTATTCGGCATTATCTACACAACTTCTCCTCCCTCTCAAAATTATCTGTCCTTTTATTCACATCGACAACTATCTCTGGTTCCTGAAATAAGAAAAACTTTTCAATTGTAATAACTGGCAACGAGCTTGAATACATTTCAAGCAAAATGGCTGCTCTCCGGTAACAATTTCGAATACGACGGCATTCTATTTAATCGAGAGAGAAAAAACATTTTTTTCTTTGACTTACGTTTAAATTAGTTGAAGAATTTGATCTTTTTGTTAACACCACGACGAAAATACGTCGTAATTTTAAAATTATCCACCTTGTTGCCTCTTGTTTCACACACATTTTAATCATTAGTCACATTCTGAATCGGTTGAATGTTGCGGTTAGTTGAAGCGCACTACATTTTTAGAACAGTCGCGCAAGACGCGCTTTGGTGGCGCAGGAAGTAGCGTACAGCATCGAAGTGCACTGTGATCAAGTAAATTTTGACGCCCTTTATGCGTCACTTGGGTGCACCTTTGACCATGTGTACACTAGGTCAAAGTTCACTTGGACAGTTAGGATCCATCCAAGTTGAGTAGGACAGCTGGCAACTTACTTTGATCGAAGTGTCACTTGCATATAATTTAAAATGGCTACCAACATGTAACACGTGGAAGGTGAATTGGATAATTATAATAAAAGAATTAGAAAACCAGCTAGGAATTGGACTGACAGAGAAAACATTTAATTTATAGAATTATATGACGCTGAGAAAGTGTTGTGGAATAGAAACCTGCCCAAACTACAAATGCAAAGATGTAAAATATGCTGCAATTGAATGGATTACGAATAACATGATTTGGCGAGGGTGAGTGGAAAATTAGATTCCTGATTTTAGTGAGGGTGAGTGGAGTCCTGTGTAATAGGAGGGTCCCAAACAAATTGAAGGGGAAGTTTTACAGGGCAGTGGTTAGGACTACTATGCTATATAGATTAGTGTTGGGTTGTGAGGAAGAGCCACGTAAATAGAATGCAACTAGCCGACATCCGAATGCTGTGGTCAGGGCCAGCGTGATGGGTGTGCGAACAGGGCAACGGCACAGGGCCCCGCGCATTCGGATTAATGAACCTATTGATAGAAGGGCCCCACTTCATGTTTTCACGTGGCCCAGCATAATTAGTTCGCACAGGGCCCCGCAAAATATAGCGCCGGCCCTGCTGTGGTATATGAGTGTGGTGTCAAGATGTGATAGTCAGGAATGAGTAGTCTGGGTGTGTGGACATGACGGAGAAAATGAGGGACCTGTTGGGAGATAGGCTAGAGTTAAGGGCTAGAACCCATAGACCCGACCCTGAGGCAGGCGGGATAAGGATAGGATGATGATATGCTGGGTATATCTGCCACTACTACACCTTCCAAAGCCAAATCCGCCATCTTTCTTGTCTCCAGCTCGCTGTCCAAGTCACTTGCCGTGTAATCCAACTTGGACCAAGTGCACTTGTACAAGTACACTTGGTCCAAGTAACGATCGAAGTGCACTTTGACCGTGTCAACCTAGCTTTAATCGAGGTGAGTTGGCTTCATTCGGGCGAAAGACAGGTCCCGAGTGCGCCTTCCGTCGCGATGGGAAGAGTCAAGCGGTGGTCATGCGCGGTATACAATGTGATTTGCACGTCAAAGAACCCTCTCTACTACAGTTGCGTTCCGAGGGTATTCTGCGCCCAGGGACAAAGACCGAAATCTCTGGTACCCTACCCTCTAAACTGAATGCGAACCGAATTTTTGCGCTCCCTGTCTTCTGCGCATGGGGGACATTTGTCCACTATTGCCCCCCCCCCTCTTCGTACGCCACTGTACCGCTCTACTATGCAACGGGTAGATGAGGTCAAATTCTCAGGTTAGGAGGTCGGCAGAGTGCCCTAATTAACAGTAGGCCGACGATAAATAAGCATAGGAGGTTGCAGCTTTGGTCGGCAGCCGACTGCGTCAAAATACCATCCAACAGATCGCTTGTGTGGCCATCCAGAGAGACAAAGAGGAGTCCCCGACCCAGCTATAGGCGGGAAAAGGCTAAGTAGTTTTTACTTTTGTTCACATGCAAGCGCTTTTAAAAGGAGCGCCGATTAATGTTTCTGCAGAGCTGGCGAACGACTGTAGGATCGATCCTGGCAGTGTACGTGTGTGGAAAAGCAACATACCGTATTTATTCCAATAACAGCCCCCCTCTAATAAACGTCTCCGTCTATTAAGCGCCGCACCATCAGGGTAAAAAAATAATAAACGCCGCCCTCCAATTATCGCCGCAGCGTTTTTTTGCTAGTGGTAAAATATTGATGGAAGAAACAGTGGGGTAGGCTGGCATACCCCGACAGACGCCATCATCATAATATCCATATCCCGCCTGTGGCAGGGTCGGGTCTGCGGGTTCTAGCCATCTAATCCCGTCTATCTCCTACCAGGTCCCCGTCCAACCCACACACTGCCATATCCTTACAGACAACCTGCTCCCACGTCTGTTTTGTTCTCCTACCTCGGGTGCTTCCGACCAACTGCATTCCTGAAGTGGACCTAACGAGCTTCTCTTCTCATTATGTGTCCATACCACCAGTGGCGGATCCAGGATTTTTGTCGGGAGTTGAGCTAATACGGGGGGGGGGGGGGTGGTTGAGCTAAAGCTCACATATATTATGCGAATATAAGTTTATATGTGGATAGGGGCTTGCAACCCCAAAACCCAACCCTGAATCCGCGCGTGCATACCACCTCAACCTATTCTCCCTCATTTTTGGCGATGGCCACCACCCCCAGGCTACCTCTAATATACTCATTCCTAAAGGCTGGTTCAGTGGCACGCGCAAGAGTGGCAGATACCGCGTGAGCAGACGAAGCAACACAGAAACGGATGACGTCGGCGCGTATTTATGTAGGGAGGGAGTTGAGGAATGGGAGGAAAAGTGCAGTTGACTAGCAGTCAACTGCTTTCAGAGCGCAGCGCTCCCGCGCACTTATGATTGGTTGGTTGTACTGTAGACGACGCCCATTATGCCATGACACCATTGTTCGCTCATTACGCCGCCTAGCGGACATTGTCAAAATCAACCGGCGCGCGTCCTATCTGCCGCTTACCACTGAACGAGTACTCACGCAGTTCGTCTTGGTGACGGTGCTCTACGTCACCATTTTGTCGGTTGCGTGCGCGCTCTTTTCGCTGGTAGCGCTTGCCACTGAACCCGCCTTAATTCTATCAGCCCTCGACACATCACTCATGTAGCGCACCATTCGCATCTTGGCTACTTGCATTCTATTGACGTGGCTCTTCTTCACTACCCTACCCTCTGATTCATATACCGTATTGCATAGTTGTCCTAACCACTGCCCTGTAGAACTTCCCTTTCAACTTGATGGCGACCCTCCTATCATACAGGACTCCACTTGCCTGTCTCCACTTCAACCATCCCCCCACTGATTCTATGGATCACATCAGACAGCCTTAGCTAATATTCCTGCAAGTTACCAGACGCCTGGCTGGGGTGCCCCAATCAGAGCATGCTCAGTAGACGAGCAGACCCGACCCTGCCACAGGCGGGATAAGGGTATGATGATGATAAAATGCTCAGAAAAAAAATATAAACGCCGCCCTCTAATAAGTGCCGCACCACAAAATACGGTAGCAACAATTTATGATGCGTAAGATGTCACTTGCATATCAGAAAGGTTTTTCCAAATAGAAGCGTAATATGTAGGCGGTAGTTGGGCAATATTCCCAGGTGTCACGCTCTTTCTCTTGGCTGACGTTAGTAATGAGTTACAAATCCGGAAATCGGACTATAAATAATCAAGTTAACCAACTAAATCTTTAATGAAGAGGATCTTAATGCCAATTAATTCTTCAATTTAATAAGTTCTAACTAACCAAGAAATAAAAAATGATTACTTGTTGAAAATAAGCAGCTGCGTCCCTGAAATTTTTCTTTAGGGAATTTAACTTGACCTCTGGAGTGTTGTGTATATGAGTGAGGTTAATCACAAGGACATGTAATCGTAACGAGATGCCCTCCGTTTCGGTAGGTCCTTAGAAAGGTCCTATCAAATTTAATTGGAATTCCAGCACTAAGCAAGAATCTTTCTATTGTAGTGTTGGGTCTTTTGGGACTGTACATCCAAGAAGTGGAGGTAGAAATAGTGGAACCGAAAGTACTTATTTAAGAAAAGACGACATGATAGGTTGCCGATTTAATTATTTCATATGATAGTCAAGATGGCTTCCAATTTTATAATAATGTCATGAAACCATCTAATAAACGGTTTATCGATTTCTGTTTGATGTCATGTCAATGTCTTGAAATTTTATCACAAAAAACTTAACTCTCTCTCGCTATACACACACTCACACATCAAACGTGTTAACAAAAATGAACTTTTGACATGAAAAATATCTTTTTAAAAGAACCGTTTCTTTACAGATTTAAGATTACAGATTGTCATTTATGTCTCAAAATTATATTAGAGAGGCAGTTGAAATGACTTTTTTTAGTAATGAAACAAGATATTATTCTGTAGAAAATTCAATTTAAAGATTCCTCCTATAGATTTTCATGTTATTATGTTCAAACACTTACTCTATCTCTCCTCCCCGTCACAGAAGAATACAATATTAAACCATTATTCCACTTTCCTTCCTCCTGTGCCCACGACGACACCTTACATTCGTCCTACTTGGGATCGACCTCAAAACATTACAACTACTCAGGCTGGACATGCGCAGTGATTGTTACCTACGTCATAGGATGACGTAAGAAGAGGAAATAGTGCGCGAGGGTATCTGTGTTCCATTTCAAATTTCATTTCACGGAACCGTGGCACGCGACACCGACGAGAATAGCGCTAGAGCAGACGGCAAAATTATAATGTCTACCACAGGCGCTAAGAGAAATTGCACGTGTTGTGATTCCGTGGCAGGAGCGAAATCACGATATCTTTCGAAGTTTAGGCAAAAGCTCGATGGCCGGCGCCAACACCGCGAAAAAAAAACCAATGGAACTAATGCCTAGTTCCGTATCACCAGACTTCAACGCTAATCACGTTGCCACTGATGACATCTTGATGACGTTTTGTGCTAGTGCGTTATGAAGGACCGCCAGTGCAATTCCTTAAGTGCAGCGCTTTATTTGGAGTCACTACACGCCACTGTCATATCTCAGTATATCCTCCGCCATTTTTCAAGCAGACAGCTCAACCGCCAGCCAATCAAAACGCTGCGTGACCTGCGGGACGCTATGTAAGTTGACCACCTGTCAACTGAACTACCATCACACACAGCTGCTCTGCGGCGCCCCAAGTAGCAGTGTGACGTCACCATTTTTTGTGCTGTGTCGTCTGTCACAATGGTAATAGCGTTAGCGCGTGGGTATACGGAACCAGGCATAATAGAGAACATTCTTTTGAATTTCAATCACTAATCAGATGCGCGTGACGCATTCAAATGAAGCCTAGTTCCCTGGCACGCGATACCGACGAGAATAGCACTTAAGCAGACAGTATAATTATGACGTAAACCACAGGCGCTAACAGAAATTGTGCCTGGTTTGATTCCCTGGCATGAACGAATTCATGTAAGCGATTAATTGTTTTGAATATGAACGTTTGGTGGCGCCAAAACCGAAAAAAATAAATAAACCAATGAAAAGTAAACAGAAGACTATTTAAAAATTCAAACAGCCAATCAAATTCGAGCGACACATTCCATTGACAAATGCAGTTAACTAACTCTCAACTCCACTTCACCATTGATTTCGTGCTTACTTTACAGAATGGTAGTGTAACTACGTCATCAGTTTATGTGGATTGTCGTCTGCTAGCGCGCTATTCTCGTCGGTATCGCATGCCAGGGAACCAGGCTTGAGAAATGCAGTTGACTACCTCTCAACTCCACTTATTGGCTGATTTCAAGCTACCGTTGCAAAAAAGTGGAGTTCCTACGTCATTAGTTTATGTGGTATTTCGTCTGCTCAAGCACGATTTGTGTCAGTGTCGCATCGAGTGCCATGGAACCAGGCTTTAAATTTACCAGTTACCGCCACATCATGTGGCAGAGTTGCTTTGGATACTAGTTCTTGTCAGATAATTGAAGTTAAGCAACGCAAACCCAAATTAGTACTGACATGTGTGACTGGTAGGGAACGTTGGGTGCAGCAAATTGCCCATTTCCTACATTCCCTTGTTGTTTGTTGGTGTTTTAGGGACCTTCCACTACGAGGTTATTAGAGCCCCGTCCACAGCACAGTTCTTATGCAGAGACTGCACAGACACTACACCAATGCGATGATTTTTGGGTATTAGAAGTACCCATTTTTCCCAAGCGGCCACCCATGTTAGTACTAGCTAGGGTTGCACTGCTTAACTGGACACAACAGCTACCCCAAACATTCCCTACACCAGTGGTGGCGAACCTGTTTTTGAAAACGGGTCACAATAACACGAAAAAAACCAGAGTTTTTCATGGGTGAAGTGCAAGCACTATTTAATTTTATGAATAAAACAATTATTATCAATAATGAATAAATTAATTTATTAAAGTAGCAAATAGAGAACATCATCATAATACCCTTATGTCGTCTGTGGCAGGGTCAGGTTTGTGGGTTCTAGCCCACAATGTCCCCATCCACCACACACACTATGAGCATATAAACTAGATATTATTCATGCTCGGGTCACTTAAAATTGCAGGGTGGGTCACAGGTTCGCCACCACTGCCCTACACCTACCTCATCCTTGAGCAGCCTCTTTAGGATTTGGCCTGTTATGGCTGCCTAGCTTACTCCCAAACCCATTAACATACATATATAATAGGCGGGTTTTGGCGATTGACCTTGTCAATTGTGGTTTGACCACAATCTCATGTTTTGTCTGACCAAAAGGGATCGTCAAAACGCTTTGGTCAGACATTTTGAGACCCGCGACAAGGAATTCACAAAACTTAAGAAAATGAATTCCCTTAACTTAAAAACAAATTCACTACAATACAAAGTACAATTCCCTAAAATAAAATAAATGAATCCACTAAACTAAAAACGATTCACTAAACTTAAAAAAATGAATTTCCTAAACTAAAAAAATCGCTAAATTAATACAAAAAACCGATTTGAATAATTTAAACTAGTTACCGGTACCTTCCATCATCTGCTACAACTGGTTGGAGCATGCCGCCATTTTTATTTATCTTTGACTAAATGAACAGACCACGCTTTTATTTTGGTCATCCTTTGGTCTGACCAAAGTTGACCAAAGCAACTGACCAAACCAGCGTGTGCATCGCCAAAACGCATTGTTTCTGAAATAATTTGACCAAAAGTGACCTGGTCAATCACCAAAACGCGCCTAATGTTAACTTGTACTAGCGTGATAGTTTCTCACTAGGGCCGTCGCTAGGGTCCCCAGAGTCATCCCTCGAGTCTCAAATCAGCGCATCTTGTGTTTCCATATTTTGGATAATGTTTAACAACTGTTGAAAAATTGAAGCAGTGCCTCTTCTATAGTGGCGCACGCCTGACCCTGAAGGTCCGCTTCCGCCAGCCCTGATTATCGCAATAGTGTCGTCATGGCTATTTAAATACAGGTGTTGTTTACGTGTTGTGACAACAGCTGTCACAATATGAACTATCAAGTTAGACTATTGCCGGCTTCGAAGCTTGTTTAGAACTATTTTGAGCTTTTACAACCAGTAATTGAAGCCAGTAGCGGTAAGGAGGAGTGAATTCTTTCAAAAAAAGGTAGTTTTACCGATTTATAATTTTCATTTACATGCAGAGGGGGTTCTTCTTCTCCACCATTTTTTTGGTTTCGTTGGTGAAACTAGGGCCCTTCAACTACAATGTTCATTAGAGCCGCGTCCACTGTGTAGTTCTAATGCAGAGTCTGCACAGACACTACTCTGTGACGATGATTGGGGTATTAGCCCAGTGTTCCCAAGCTGTCACCAATGCTAGTACTAACAGGGGTTGCGTTGCTTAACTTCAGGAATCAGACGAGAACTAGTATGTTCAACGCAATACAGCCGTTCCCCCATCCCCTTTATGGCACAGAAATATCATGCTCGACTACTTTACTGCGTTAAGGCCCCCCCCCCCATACATGCTCAGTTTTACTTCAGTTTAAATCTCATTGCCACTCCAAAAGATCTTCAGTTCAAAAATGTCAATTGAAAATTCGATGAGATTTCGCCACACACGTAGAGATCTAACTGTACAGTTCGAAATGAACAGTTAGAACTGAAGATGAAACTGAACGTGTATGGGGGCCTTAAGTGGCTCGAAATGGAGTCTCTTCAGGGCGAGCGAGAGATATCCCCTGTACCCCTTCTGTCGGATGAGACGTAAGGCTGGTTCCCCGTGTGGTGCGTTACGTGCCATTTACACGTAAATGAACCCTTTCTACATGGAGTGTGTAGATCTCGCCCTCCCCTGGTTTTAGTGAAGGAAACAGTGTCCTAACGAAGTAAAATAGAGGACGTAGGAGAGTGGAAATTTGCAGCACCCAATGTTCGTTACCAACCACCCATGTTGGTACTAACGTGGGTTTGCGCTGCTTAACTTCAGTGATCTCACGAGAACTGGTGTGTCCAACGCAACTTTAGATACCCGGCTGCCACAGGCAGCAAAAAAGGATAATAAATTCCCACCTAGGGCTAGTTGCTTAACAGTTAACCGCACAACCGTTTGATCTACCGACTTGTGAAGAATTTTTAAAACTATTCTTTGGCAAAATTTCGGCGTTAGCAAAATTCCAGTTAGCCTTTACTAAATTTTTGTTTGCTTGATAAGTAAACAAAATTTATTAGTTAATAATATCTGAAATAACATGTCCGCCCCCAAAACACCGTTCTCATTTGGCTAAAGGTTGCACGAAATGTTTAATTTTCGTTAATATATGTGCTGTATCTAGTTAAGGTTTGTAAAGGGGAAGTGCATACGTGTGTACAAGGAACCACTACTAACCACGCCTCCGAATTTCCAAGGAATTGCTTGTTATTGCGTCTCGAGACTTTGTCATAATTTTGTATTAAACGGCGTGTATATTATTAACCACAAATGTCAAATTTAAAAGTGCAATTTAATAATATTAAATACTATCAAATTCAACCCTCACGCACACATCACCCACGCATATAGCAAACTTTTATAATTATTACCCTGACATCCCACCTACCCTACATACCCTACCCTGCACTATCATTTTCTCTTCATGTTTACATCCGTTTTGATAGAATGACCCAACTGCGGACGCACACCAAACTTATATTATAAAGCTTACCTAAATGTAGGTGCAACCAAACCTCCCTGATTGAATAAAAAATGGAAACTTGCCATCCAGTTGGATTTCACTCTTTATTTATGGCCTGTGGGAAGAAAAATAAAAGCTACATAAAGCCACACTCGCTCTAGGATAAGCTTCAGACACGCCCTGAAAATGTAGAAATCGGCAAAGAAAAAGTCAGTCTCCACTTGATTCTCATTAAAATTCAAAGGATCTACGATAAGGTATTCCAGAAGCTGCTGTTTGATTTTATTACTGTAACCTATTTCATATTGGGCACTACCGACAAATGTCCTTTGAGGTACCAATAAGGAAGAGAAGTAGGAGCACCATCATACTTCCATGCCCTATCCACTTTTGGAGTCAATTTACCAACGTCAGAAAGCAGCGACATCCTACAGCTGGAAATTTTTCCGAAATGTATGCCCGTGTAGAAGGAGGGAGGGTTCTTTTACGTGCAGTGGTACATTGCACACACCACACAAGACCACGAAACGTCCACCTAAAGCTCGCCTCCCTGGGAGAGAATTCAACTTTGTTCACCTGCGCATTAGGCAAATTCAACGCCTTATAAAATCTCTGATGACCATTCAGGAATGAGAACGAGTTCTTATATTTGAGAAATTTGGTGATCTACATGGTATCCTCCATAATAATCATACCTAACCCTGACCTCATCACCTTTGCATCTCTGTCGAAATCCGTATTGGTAACTCAATTGGAAACGACTCATAATCGCAGGTAATTCAGGACAGTGTGCTCATTGTCCCGGATGTGAAAAAAAGAGCACTGGTATTTTCCATTGGCTCATATACTGTCACTAATGGGCCTAAAACAGCCCAATGAATAAGGAGATCATGCACATATATCGGTTATATTTCTTGTTGACCTCTAACACCTTTCCTACGCACTTCAGGATGCTTTATAGCTTGACGGAAGCCACCAATAGGCAGCACCAGCTCAGGTTGAGGAAACTTGGCGCAGATAGTTTGAGGTGCAAGCCGTGAGATTAGGGAATTGGATAAAGAGCTGGATAGATCCTTCCGGAAAATACATTTACTGTGTTGTAGTATTTATTAATGGCATTTTGTTTGTTTGTTGATGTTTTAGGGCGCTTTAACTACAAGGTCATTAGAGCCCCGTCCACGGTGTAGTTCTGATGCAGGGACTGCACAGACACTACACTAATGCGACGATTTTTGGACACTAGCGGTACCGAGTTTTCCCAAGTGGCCACCCATGTCAGTACTAACTGGGGTTGCGCTGCTTAACTTCAGTGATCAGACGAGAACTGGTGTGTCCAACGCAATTTGCCGCTCCCTATTAATGGCAAGTCACTTGACATAAACACATTAGCATGGGACCTCCAAGCAAGTGCCCAGCTAGCCCATGAATGTAGGCCCAGCAAAAGATAGAAAAAATGTGAGGGGCAGTCGGAAGCGCACCCATCGTGGCATCGTAATAAGTGGTGTGGATAGGGACCAGATCATGAACTCGCAAGGGAGCGGCTTATTGCGGTGGGACACGCCAGGTGTCGTCTGATCACTGAAGTTATGCAACGCAACCCCAGTTAGTACTGACATGGCCATCCATGTCAGTACTCGAAAATCGTCCCCAAAAATAATACCCAAAAATCGTCCCAATTTATGTAGTGTCTGTGCAGTCTCTGCATTAGAACTACGCATTGGACAGGGCTCTAATGACCTTGTAGTTGAAGGGCCCTAAATCATCGACTCGCAACCCGCTGGCAGAAATGAAGATGATACGTTATTGATGAAACTGACACACCTGGCTGGTAAGAAATTGATACGCCGCAAATTAAACACTGACGTAGCTTGTCTAACACTAGATGTCGCTGCATAACGAGATTTCTACTCTTTCTGCCCTTTTAACTGAATTGCAAATGGCTACCTCCGAGAAGGAAGTAGTAAAATATAAATGTGTGCCTAGAATCCTCTCATCTAATCAACTTCTTTATCTTGACAGCACATCTTTGATTGTATTTTCTTGACTATTAGAAAGAAATGGGATAAAATAAGCTTAGAGAAAGTACTGGACAAATAATGGATACAGGAGAAAAATTGATTAAGCTCCATTATGAAATTGCAAGTGAAAGGTTAAGATAGCGAGGGAGAGAGAGAGACCAAAGCTAATTTTAGACTTAGTTGTACAAATTCCCGTATGAATCTATTAATATCTGGGATGGAAAGGACCTGGTATGAAAAATGGAGAAGGAAGGACGTAGACTGACCAAATTTGGGACATAGGCGTATAATGATCATAATGCTAATAATATGTAAGTATGAAATCACTTTTCCAATACTGGAAACGACGACAGTGACTAGGTTATTTTATCATATCGATTAATATATCGTCGAAATGCTTTTCTTTGGAGATTACTGAAGCTATATTTTGCAATATAGGGGGGGGGGAGACGTGCTGTAGTTTTCTTTTTAGATGTTTTATAGGGTTTTTATTTTGAAAAAATATAACTATTAATAATGCCAGGCATAAAATTTAAACTACAAGAATAGAGGTTATTTCATGATGAGCAATGATATTAGATGGCAATGATATGTTTAAAATAGCTCTCTCTCCTTTCAAACTTGATAGGAAAGAAATATTTTTTCCCCCTCAACTATTTTCCCCTTTTCATTTCTGGAGGAAGAACTTTATCTCCTCAGATGACTTACATAGTTAATCATAAAATTCCTAAACGGGCTGGAATGTCAGTTCAGAATGATGTCAACAATAAAGTCTCTCTCTTTGCCTCTCCTAGCCCCCTTTTTGAGACTTCATCAGACTGCTTTTGCTAATATTCAATGAGTATTAAAGAAATGCCAAATAAAATAAGACCCACAATTTAAAAGCATGTCCACTTACTAACATGATTGCAATTTGAATTCGGATTCCTATTAAATATCAGCAACTGATAGCTTCTATGATGCTACCTAGGAGAAAAAAACCACAGAAATGCCACAATTATTTCTTGCTACTTCAATAATTTCATTCATTCAATCATATACTCTAAATCCTGATTTTTGTCCCAATCAGAGATTGTTAGGAGTGTCCCAATCGACTCTGCAGCTCACTTGATAGCACGCTGAAATCTTGAACTCCTTGTCACACGTTCAATCCTAGCTAAGATCAGTGACTTTTGTTGGGCGAAAGGAAGTGATTTCTCTCTCGCTGCAAAAAATACATACCGGTATGCAATCTGCAAAACTTCCAGATTTATAAAAGCTCGTTTACAGCCCCCGGAGCCTACCTCTGTAGCTTACTGATAGTGTGCTTGACTGGTGAGTTTCGGGGGAGACATTAACACCAAGTGCTCTTGCCGTCAGATAGCAAGAAAAGCCGTGACACCGAGATGGTGTGTGCAATATCATTACTGCGCGTAAAATAATCCTTTCTACACGGAGTAAAATATACGCGCACATGTGTAGAATTCTCAGTTGTAGAAGCTCGCCCCCAAGCGTCGATAAATAACCAAATGTACTGTAAGCCAAACCATAGAGAGGTGTGTTATGGGTCTACCCTTCTCTGACAGGAAACTAATTACCTTGACAACGGGAGTGCGGGTACGACTAATTTAGCTTATTTAATGTCGACCAATTCTATAGGAAGGGAGGAGCGGCGGCCTGCTACTACATCTTAAAATCTGTTGATCTGTCGCTTGTCCGAGACTTGAAGCCACCTTTCTGAACCAAGATGACTAAGAGGACAAGTACACTACCCGTAAGAGCCACCGAGGCGGAAATGCTAAAGTCAGCCTTCAGATCTGGGAAAGCTTGACGATTGTTCAAAGTGTCGGCAGGGTCTTTAGGCCCGAGGAGGAGCGGCTGTATATCGTTGGACAAACCAGTTCTCGCCTGATCACTGAAGTTAAGCAACGCAACCCCAGTTAGTACTAATATTAGTGACCGCTTGGGAAAACTGGGTACTACTAATACCCAAAAATCGTCGTAACAGTGTAGTGTCTGTGCACATTCTGCATTGGAACTATGCAGTAGACGGGGCTCTAATGACTTGTTGTTTTTTGTTGGTGTTTTAGGGCCCTTCAACTACGAGGTCATTAGAGCTCCGTCAATAGTGTAGTTCTTATGCAGAGACTGCACAGACACTACACTAATGCGACGATTTTTGGGTATTAGCGGTACCCAGTTTGCCAACCGGCCACTCATGTCAGTACTAGCTGGGGTTGCTTAGCTTCAGTGATCAGACGAGAACTGGTGTGTCCAACGCAATTCGCCGCTCCGGCTCTAATGACCATTGCAGTTGAAGGGCCCTAAACCGCCAACAAATCAATCAATCAAATGATGCCCGGGGAAGAATTCTACGGTTAATTAGGGCGTTTGAAAAACCTTGTCGGAGCTTTTGTGAATCCTGAGCATCGGCATTATTACATCATCTCCCTCCCTCGTCAGCTCCACTCGTGATTACCGTGAATTGGTCAAAAATTTTGCTTTGGGATATTTTGCTGATTTACATGCCTTTTCCTTGTAGAAAGGGTTGTGTTACGGTTGCATGTGGCATTGTATACATCACGTGCTAGTCACCAGCTTAATTGGTTTTCCAATCTGGACTGAAGTCTGCAGACTGCGGAAAGGAGACGAAGGGAGGACGTTATTCACATCATTAAGGAGAGAAATCACTTTGTGATGCCTAGGGGTAAATCCTTCGTATCTCCAGCTGCAAATACCCTCTACGACTTGAGCTACCAAGGGGTCGTATTGATTGATAATATAATGCCTTACTTCCTGTCAAAAATGGAGATTATGTTGACACGATTGAACTGAGGAATCTTCATATAATAACTGAATGTATATACTTTCTATGCAAAATAATACTGTATTAACCTATCACAGCTTGTGGCTATTGTCGGATTACAGTTAAAGTGTTCAAAACATCCAGTGAAAGGGTTGTTATTACTGATTAATTAAAATTTCTGGAGGGCACACTTATATTTTATAATACTCTAATAATAATATACAATTTCTGATCTTGAGTTTTTTTAGAGATATTAAGACACCGGAAATGAGTTTCATTTTATGAGGGGGAGATGCTCTTTAATAACATTTTATATTTACCCTTTTCATCCTCCCGTTCCTCTTTTTCCGTTTGTTAGTTTAGTGGCCGAGCATCTCTCCCTTGTGTGGGTTCAGAAGTTTGTCTCTTTTTTTAGGTTCTTGCTGATGTGGTAAGAAAAGAAATCCTCATGGTGTCCTGTGGACAACACAGAATAAAAACAAGTATAAATAATAGCTAAATAAATCATCCTATTGATGACTTAAGAGTAGAATTCCGTCTTCAAATAGCAAAGTGACCTTTCTACTGAATCTGACGGTCACTATGTGCAATATTGCTGAACTCTCTTCTTTATAAGGTCATTTGATATTGAAATCTACTACGCATTTATAATTAAAATTGACTCCGCTGTCTCCTACCTCACAATTAATGTTTAAAAACTGTTTTTTGAACAACGGGAGATGGAGGGTGGAGTTAAGATTTCATTAAAGACAATATCGATATCGTCTCTATTTTCAAAGGCCTTGATTATATCCAATTCGACAATGGAGGGAGTGTAGGCGGCACCACTCATTCACAAAATGTATGGTGTCACATGCTCTGATATCATAACCCTTTTTTTATGTCGTTTCTCATGCAGGGATACAGACAAGATAATAAAAACCACCTCACACACACACACACACTGAAATTTAAAGCGGATATAAAGTTAAATGCATACGTATAATATTGAAGTGTATCTCTAATTTGTGAAATTTTCAAATATCTTTTTCTAGGCAAAAAATCAACGACTTCTTCTCATACCAGGAAAAATGTGGTAGACAAAGCCAAAAAATTAGTCGAGGCTCCAGACAAAAATTCAATGTCAAAACAAGGTAAGAAGAGAAAATCTGTATCCTATTATATTTAGCTATCTGTCTATCTAGTCGGAAATTTTATCTTAAATACGACGACGACGACGACAAGTTGGTGTGTGCGTGTATTCCTGAAAATCGATTTCTGGAATTAAATATCATATCAAAATAAGATCATATTAAAGTTGATCTCTCCTTCGTCTCGTCTTCAATTTTGTATTTCTCGCTCTCTTTCGTTTCTCATCACTTCCTATGGAGTTGAGATTATTTTAATTATAAATAGGATTCAGAGGTGAATATAAATTTATTAAAAATTAATGAGAGTAGAAAGAGAGAGAGAGCTTTAAAAAATAAATCACTTGCATGTAAAACTACACTGTCTTCACCTTGAAAAAAAATCGTACATTTTCATCATCTTTTAAAAAAAATGATATATCTAAAATTATAGGTCTTCACTTGGTGATATTATTCTTGGGACCTGAGGTGACGTGGGGGAGGATATGAATGAGGATACGGCTTTCAGTATTTTCATACTCACCAGTGAGTACATAAGACCTGCCTCGGTTGGTTTGGTTTTTTGCTGATTTAGGGCCCATCAACTACAAGGTCATTAGAGCCCCGTCCACTGCGTAGTTCTAGGGCAGAGACTGCACAGACACTACACTAATGCGACGATTATTGGCTATTAGCAGTACCCAGTGTTCCCAAGCGGCCACGCAGGTCAGTACTAGCTGGGGTTGCGCTGCTTAACTTCAGTGATCAGACGAGAACTGGTGTGGGCAACGCAATTCGCCGCTCCGCCCCTGCCTCGGTGGCGCAGTGGGTAGCACTTAGTAACTGCCTCAGTGGTTCTAGGTTCGATGCTGGACCGAGGGGGAGCGGCGAATTGTGTTCGACACACCAGTTCTCGTCTGATCGCTGAAGTTAAGCAACGCAACCCCAGCTAGTACTGACACGGGTGGCCGCTTAGGAAAACTGGGTACCGCTAGTATCCAAAAAAATCGTCGTAGTAGTGTAGTTGCTGTGCAGTTTTGTGCATCAGAACTACACAGTGGATGGGGCTCTAATGACCTTGTAGTTGAAGGGCCCTAAAACATCAACAAACAACAAGCTGGACCGAGGTGGGTTCAGTGGCGCCACTAGGGGGGTGCGGGCCGCACCGGGTGACACCACTCGCGTCATGAAAAATGGGGTGACACCAAGGCAGAAGAAGCGGCTTTTTCGGGAGATGGGATGACACCATGGTGTTGCCGACAACCGTAACGACGCCCCTGGGTGGGATGAGTTCTTTCGGGCGTCAGAGAGAGAAAGAGACGTCGAGTGCGCCTCCTTTCGAATGAGGGGTAAAACCGAGGTCCCGTGTGGTGTACGATGGCATTTTCACGTAAAAAACCCCTCTCTACTATGAAACGGGTAGATGAGGCAAAATTTCTAGTTGTAGAAGCTCCCCCTGGCGTCACGACGCCAGGGATGAGCTCCCCAACGAATAGTAGACCGACCATTAATAGGCATAGCGGTTGCAGCTTTGATCAACAACCGGCTGTGGAAAAACACTGAGTATATTAAAGTTAGCCTGGGGGATGGACACGTAATGAGAAGAGGAGGAGAGGAGCTGGTTTGGTCCATTACAGGAATGCAGGCGGTTGGTAGCACCTGAGGCAGGAGGAGACCAATGCAGACGTGGGAGCAGGTTGTCTGTAAGAATATGGTAGTGTGTGGGGTGGACGGGGATCTGGTGGGACTGCTGGGCTAGAACCCGCAGGTCCGATCCTAACACAGGCGGGAAAAGGGTATTATGATGATGATTACTTGAATGCAACTCAATACAGTATTCAAATGTGTAAAGCCCAATTTCCCGTTTAAAGGACATTCTCGCTTAAGAAGCCACTAAACATCGGGTCCTTTGAAACGTTTCTTATCCGTATTCTACTGTGCCGAAAATGATAATAATGAACGTTTTCAAGAAAATCAAATCCTTACCTTAAATTCTGTCTTAGATTTTCGTTAATGAATGAAATTGAAAATTGTCGTCGTGCGTTATATTTGTTTTGTCAAACCGGGCGTTATATATTTTTTTCCTCTCAAGTCTGAAAAATAAATTTGTTACATTATAAAACACTACGAAAGGAGAAGAAAGGCTATATGTTAATATTGTATATTTCTTTTTATCAGTTTTTCTTCGTAGGAGTAAAATGATTTAAAATCAAATTTTCTCGACAGTATGAACAATAAGAAGTATAAAAGAGAAAAACAAAATTGAGTTGTTGTCTTGTCGAGATGTCGTGCTACTTCTGCTTTTGCTTCTGTTGTCGAATTTTAATAACTAAGAAGTACTTAATAATAATAACAGCGACACATTTCTTATGCACTACACCATTTCCTTAGCAACATCTAATTTTTTTTTTGTATACTGTCGCTATTTTTCTGAATTTCAAACTATCTTACCTCTGAGAATAGCAACAGAAAGGAAAAAAAGGAGTAAAGAGGAGAAGCAAGGGTAGAAAAAAAATTTAAGATGATAATTTTCTTCTTATTTTCGACTCTGAAAATATAGTATAGAAAAAAATCAATTCATATACGTCAACATCTATCAAAACGAAAAGATTCTTTTGTAATCAGTGAATATTATATAAATATGATTGGGCTTCGACATCTAATCCTTTTCCTCTCTTCGTACACCCTCTCTTATGGTTCCTCTTCCTCCTCACTCTTTTCTTGTCCACTTCGAAACCCATGGGAGATAAACTGCTTCAAGTTAAAAAATGACTGTCAAAATTTTAAAAGATTTTGTACTATTGTCAAGATATAAATTCAATGAGCCAAGAAAAGACGACAAAATTGGATAAGAGCGAGAGTGCGCGCGCGAAAAAGGAATGGAGAGTAAGAGAAATCCAGATATCATCAGTTTCAAATTAGATGAGATGGGCAGAGTTGACATGGCGACATTTATCAATCTCTTATTTTTAAGATGTTTTATTAACGTTGATAGGTTGAGGATTAAGTTTCGGTTCATATTTAGCCACATGAAATATACCATGATAGATTCAGAAAGCCCCTGGAATTGTCCGGTCGATCATTTGTAGCATCTTCAAAACATGCATCAGTAGTCACCCAATAATATTAATAATCCCAAATTCTCATTATAGTGTCTATATCTGAAATGGTGTTAGCACAAGATTATTATACAACACATAACTAGGGTATATAGATTTGGCAATGGATGATGTTACCATATAAGAACTGTATTTGCTCCTCTATGGGGGAGCGGCTTATTGCGTTGGACACACCAGCTCTCGTCTGATTACTGAAATTAACCAACGCACCCCAGTTAGTACTGACATGGGTGGCCGCTTGGGAGAACTGGATACCGCTAATACCTCCAAATCGTCGCATTAGTGTCTGTGCAATCTCTGCATTAGAACTTCGCAGTGGACGGGGCTCTAATGACCTTGTAGTTGAAGGGCCCTAAAACACCAACGAACCAGAACCAAAATCTATAGCTGGGAGTTGAATTCTCGGGTCACTGGTAAGCAAAGTTAGATGGACACCTGGATGGATAGTCACCAGATGGGAAGGAATTTCGCAGAGTTCAATTTTTATCTTATGCATTCCCGAGAATGCACATTACTATACCATCTCTGGAGGAAGAAAAATGGTGGGAGCGGCGAACTGCGTTGGATACACCAGCTCTCGTCCGATCACTCACGTTAAGCAACGCAGCCCCAGCTAGTACTGACATGGGTGGCCGCTTGGGAAAACTGGGCACTGCTAATACCCCAAAATCGTCGCATTAGTGTAGTGTCTGTGCAATCTCTGCATTAGAACTATGCTGTGGACGGGGCTCTAATGACCTTGTAGTTGAAGGGCCCTAAAACACAAACAAACAAGAAATATGGTAGGATTTACCCACTGACTCGTAGACATTCGAAATGCAAAAGCAGAATAAGCAGCAACACGAGACAGATGAAATAAATATTTCTTCTTCTCATCCATGGCAGGATGGGTACTCAGAGTTCAGGATTTAGAAGCATAGCAGAAAAACATCGAGAAAACTAACTGATTGTGGTTTGACGTGGTTGACTTCCGCCCTAACTTCAGACATGCCAAATACCACAGTCGTGATAGCGAGCTCTACGATCAAATAGGGATACATTGGACCCTAAATTCTA
Organism: Trigoniulus corallinus; assembly: GCA_013389805.1. Classification (NCBI taxonomy): domain Eukaryota; kingdom Metazoa; phylum Arthropoda; class Diplopoda; order Spirobolida; family Trigoniulidae; genus Trigoniulus; species Trigoniulus corallinus. The sequence goes on along the minus strand of JAAFCE010001036.1, from coordinate 49,494,349 downwards.
CGTTGGCACCCACACAGGAATAGCATCAAGACGATTAATCAATCACATATAATCTGCAGTAATTCCATGTAATAGGTCTCTCACCTAGTCACAGTTTGACGAGGTTTTAGAGCGAATGGCAACAACTTCATCATACGATTATAGAGTTCAAAAGCAAACTGATTAGTGTCGTCTGGTTTTTAAGCAGAAAACTCGTTTAAATATGAGACGTACTTTGCGAAAGGGCCTTTCCGCAGGGCCGCCATACTTGTCTATTCCCAAATCCTTGATATTGAATGGCTCCAACGACTGTCGTCACTAACGTGTGCACCGAAGTCGCACTCTCCACTTTAATAGACATACGGCGTCACGTTGCAATCTAAATTTTAAAATAAAATAGAACTGCTTACGTGTGCATACATAAACGAGATATAACTAATACAATCTCAATATTAATATATTAAATGTACCTTTTTTAATAGACTTGGAGTCGCATGCACTAATTTATGTATAAAAAAATTTTCCCTTGGTGGTAGAAAAAGATGACAGTGTATTTTGAGTACTGTACGTGTATTCTTTAAAGAAACGGAAAACGGTTATGAAAAAAAAAAACTTGACATTGTCGATTTTGAGGCACTTTTCCTGAAATGTTTAAATTCCAGAAGGATGCTTTAAGAGAGGGGAAAAAAAGAGAAAGATAGGGAGGAAGTTGGCCTTGTAGACATTGATTTGTTCATAAAATGGGATCTCCTATTTCTTTTATAGTAGTCTATCTCTTCTTTCTCTCCTACTCTTTTCTATTCCCGCTTCTACTCCTCATTTTTGTAGCAAAAAAATCAATGCTAAGTACAGAGACCACAAAAACTAGTCGTGTGTAGTAGAGAGGTTTTAGACGTAGTAGTAGTATTCAAATGGATCATACATAGATTATTTTTATTCTCAACGTTGTTTTCTCATCCCTGTAAAAAAAAATTCACCCATTTTTGTATCTCGATTTGAGATTTTCTCTGTCTTAAAGATTCTGGTTGATTCCCTCCCACTTCTTCATCCTTCAGGTCTTTTCAGCCCCTTTCCATACCACATCAAGGCAAATATCAGTACCTATTCCTGACGTAAAATACTTTAGGATGTGAATATCAATATTGATCTCAATAAAAATCTTATAGTTTGAGTAATAAAGACAAAGGCTATTGTTTTCAAACAAAAATTTTCTTACTCTTCTTGTATGTATACATATCAGTTAAAATTTTTTGTTGCCTCGAACAGGAAAGATGTATACTGTGGCAATCTGGATGGAAAAGGTGCTTGTGTGTACGTGTCTATGTCTCTTTTTAAGGAAACGTAATTTTTACTTTTTTTTTACAGTCCAGAAATTTCTTTAAGTGTATTTCTTCCTCTCTCTCTCTGTTTTTCTCCTTTCTTCATCTTAAAAAAAACGATGTCTTTAGGATTATATTTGGTAACAATGCCTAGGAAACCCAAAATAAGATACAGTCCTTAGTAATTGTGTACTTTAAAGTCGCTTTTTTCGTAAGACAAAATCTACTACTGTATTACTGCCCAGAAGTACGACGTATGAAATTGAAAAAGAGCACTCATATTTATTTATCACATAATAAAAGACGACGATGTCAGATATTTTAAGTTACCTCTCTGAACTTTAATCTCTATTGATAAAATTACTCTCCAAAATTTATGTCTGAAAAAAAAAATAATCAAGTTAGCATTAACATTCGAGTATATGAAAAGTGAGTTTTGCATAATACTCATATAATTAAACTTTATCATTATTATTGAATTATCTTCAAAGTTGACATGCTCTTACAAAAGACTATTTAATGCGTTTATAGTCTTCTAAATTGTCATTATTAGTAAAATGATAGGGACGAAGGTGCTATGGATCTTCTCGAGGCACTTATTGCACATCTGCAATGCCTGGGACAAAAGTTTTCTGATAACGCAGGAAAAAAAGTCATAATTTTCCTTTGTAAAATACAAACTGAAATAAGACCCAATTAACTAAAAGAAAGGAGGACCCTTACGGCTTCTAGCCAGACTTCCTCCTGATTTGAAAATCACCAGACTGCATCAATATCTGATAGTGCCTTTTTTTCGAAGAAAAGAGCTCTCTTCTTTTCCTTTATGACTGAAGTCACAGAATCCCGATACTGAAGTCGCTCAAAATTATCAATTTGTAGCCTGTAAATCATATCATCTTTTGATGGAAAGAATAAAGAAAAATTTTACCCAAACGTAATCACCAACAACCCCCCCCCCCCACTCTTGCCTAACTCCCACCTGGTCCCCGTCCACCCCAAACACTAGCATATCCTTACGGACAACCTACTAACCAGTCAGCTTTGGTTCCAACCACTTGCATTCCTGTCATGGACTTAACGAGATCCTCCTCCCATTACGTGTCCATACCACCTCAATCTACTCTCCCTCATTTTTTTCCGCGATGTCCGCCACACCCCAGGGCAACTCTAATGTACTCATCCCTAATTCTATCAGCTCTTGACACCCCACTCATGTACCGCAGCATTCGCATCTCATCTACTTATCTTCTATTTAAGTGGTTCTTCCTTACTGCCAAAAACTCGCATCCTTATAACATAGCTGGCCTGACCACTGCCCTGTAAAACTTCCCTTTCAACTTCATTGGAACCCTCCTATCAAACAGGACTCCGCTTGCCTGTCTCCAATTGATTTTTTGGGCAACATCCGAACCTATCTCCCCGTTGCTTTGGAACACTGATCCTAAGTAGCTACCTTTGGTACTTTACCTTTTGCACCTTTGTCACGAGTTCGCCCCTAGAGAGTACGTCACCATTATTTTCCTGTCCTTTCCAATTGAATGCTAAATGCTCTGTCTTCTTCATGTTTATCGTTAGTCCTTCCTTTTCTATTGCTGCTCTAATATCGTTTAGATCCTTATTAATCGTCTAATTAAAAATATTCCTACTGCCGTACTAGGCCCTATGTCGGCGATAGTCTAATAAATTACCTTAATTGTCTAGATATTTATTAGTACCAGACTAACTTTCAGGACGATGTTATTTCATTCTCATACTTTTCGTTTTTTTTCTTACCGTTATAACTTAAGAAAGCTTTTGTTTTCTTTCCTTCATCTTCGTTAATTGAAACAAAACGCTATGCCGACGATAACATAGCAAACTATTTGGATTTAGTGTGTTTAAAGATTCAATGAAAATTCATTAAATTGAAAATTGAAGGTTAAAGTAAATGGATTCGTTATAAATTACAGAAAACGCTTTTCGTTAACGTTTGTTAACATGAGAAAACCGTGCATTTACCTCGCCCCAAAGGATTGAGCACAATTATTTTGGACGACAAATGGCGGCCCTATCGTTTCGTTTAGACTCTAGACTCTAGAATATGGTGGCTCAGTCAGACCCGGAGCTTTTCTGTGGGGAGCAACATCTCAACTGGTGCCATATCTACAAAAACAACTGCGTCCTGAATGGACACAAGGGCGATATAATGGATAGTGTTTTTCTGCAGCCAGTTGCCGACCAAAGCTACAACCCCTATGCTTATTTATCGTCAGTCTGCTGTTCATTGGGGCACTCCATCGACACCAGGCAGCGATTTCCTACACCAGGAAATTTTGCCTCCTATATACCCGTTGCAAAGTAGAGAGGGTTCTTTTCCCTTCAAATGCCATTGTACACCATGCGGGAAAGACCACTGACGCAGTTGCCAAGCACGACATCTACTGCGCCATCGAGGCGGTATGCCAACACTGGAAATTATGCCTTCAATTAATAATGCTATGGTGCAGGTATCTTCGTGGGCTATTTTTCTTCAAGGTCCGATCGGCTGCAAAATGAAAACCACAGTGAAAATCCAAACTGTTTTATTTGGAACATTTAGGTACACCTTTCAGCTGTTTCTCTACATAGTCACCTCTCCGACTGATACATGTGTCATAGCATGGTACCAACTTTTCTGTACCCTCGTCATAGAAGGTAGTGGGAGCGGCGAGTTGCGTTGGACACACCAGTTCTCGTCTGATCACTGAAGTTAAGCATCGCAAGCCCAATTAGTACTGACATGGGTGGTCGCTCGGGAAAGCTGGGTACTGCTAATACCCAATAATCGTCGCATTAGTGTAGTGTCTGTGCAGTATATGCATCAGAACTATACAGTGGACGGGTCTCTAATGGCCTTGTAGTTGACGGGACCTTAAACTCCAACAAACAACAACAACAAATAGAAGGTAGCCGCCTGTCCTTTCAGCCAATTCTGTACATTGGTCTGCAGCTCATTGTCCGAGTCAAACTGCTATCCTGCTAGTCAGTGTTCCTCCAGCAGCTCTCCGTACCAAAATTTTAATAAAGTTTGTGCAGTGGCTTTCGAGACATTTCAATAAATGTGATTAATCTCTTAATTTTGAACATGATCGTGCAAATTACATTGCCGGAGTACATCTGAATAAGATCTAACTACCAGATGCCCAGTCTTAAATCATGGCATTTAGCTTTGAACAAAAAACTGATATAAAATTGGTACAGTTTAACTGAATGCAAATGCTGAAGGACTACATGGAATGTAAGGTCCTTTCTTATGTTTGTGAATGCTTAAGCTGAGCTCAATGTAAGCCTCCTACTGCAATAAGCGGCGTCACTGACTACCACTTCTGCAAGTTAGGATAAGATCCTACTCACCAACGCCTAACAGAAATATGTAAGCAAACGGTGTTAACGATGTCGTAAGCGATCAATTTTGACTTGTCACAAAAGTATGCAATTCACACTGTCAATGCGTCATAGAGAATAGGGTCCTGCCTTGTTATTTCGTGATAGTAATGGGCACAGAACAGTTGACTCAAGGGAGGCAGGATGCATATACTGCATATAGAACTTCTGGAACACCACTCGGTTGATTTACTATTCGATTTTGTGCCCCTTAAGGCATTTTTTGTGTTCGTTAAGTGCGGGTGCAGCTTGACATTCGACATACTACGAATATCATACGAGACAGCTGTTTGTTAACATAAGTCTTACGCCGCTCGTTTCCGAATTGATTGGGGCGAGGGTGATTCTGGAGCAACAGGAAACGTGTACACGGATGTCGACCTAACTACTTCACACAACCTACAAAATAAAATGATTTCTCTAACCCCAATGGTTCCTGTCACCAATCAACTTCTTCTTAACTTGTACTGAATTTTATATACACTTCCTACATATTGTACTATGGTTCGTTTACTTATTTTACTGAGTTGAATGCTGGGCTACGCTTTCCCTGTTACCCGGTTAGGGGCTTTTTTTGGGTTCGTTGGTGTTTTAAGGCAAAATTATTGACGAAAACAAGTATTTTTATGACTAAACATTATTTTCCTGGGCAGAAAGAAAGCGGAATTGAGATTTTTCTGTACCTTAAAAAGCGAGATTCGTACAAACGGGATATTCCTGGCTACACGAGATCATTCACAGAATCGTGTATCTTGTTCGCGGGGTTTGGTTTGTTGGTGTTTAAGGTCTCGTCAACTACAAGGTCATTAGAGACCCGTCCACTGCATAGTTCTAGTGCATAGTCTGCACAGACACTACACTACTGCGACGATTATTGGGTATTAGCAGTACCCAGCTTTTCCGAGCGACCACCCATGTCAGTACTAACTGGGCTTGCATTGCTTAACTTCAGTGATCAGACGAGAACTGGTGTGTCCAATGCAACTCGCCGCTCTTGTTCGCGGGGAGGAGCCCTTCGAGCACGAAGGGCCAGAAGGGCAGAGGTCCGAAAGACCAAAAGTAGAGATCATTGTAAAGATACATTACCAAAGATAATTCATCGCATGCATCTTTCACCTCAATCGCTAGGTAAAATTAGTAACCGGGTAAAATGGAAAGTGTATCTAAATGCTGTAAGATGATAACTTTTCTTTTCCCTTTAGTAATTATGCTGAGTGAACTCTCAAGTAATGTTTTCAACATACAGAATGGTTTTAGTCGCCATTTTGATGCCTTCCACCTCGAAATTGAATAAAACCAATTTCTAAAACAAGATAGGAATAAAATCACGTGCGTCTAATTTGATCAGTTTACATCAATCATCATACCCCTATCCCGCCTGTGCCAGGGTCGAGTCTGCGAGTTCAAGCCCTCCACCCCTGCCTACTACCTACGAGGTCCCGTCCACCCCAACACTACCATATCCTTAAGACAACCTGCTCCCACGCCTGCTTTGGTTTCTCCCTGCCCTGAATGCTTCCAACCACCTACATTCTTGTAATGGGCCTAATCAACTCCTCCTCCCCTCTTTTCATTACATGCCCATACTACCTCAATCTACTCTCTTTTTTCCGCGATGTCCTCAACCCCTCAACTACCTCTAGTATACTCATTCCTAATTCTATTAGTGGCTTATTGCGTTGGACACACCAGTTCTCGTCTGATCACTGAAGTTAAGCAGCGCAACTCCAGTTAGTATTGACATGGGTGGCTGCTTGGGAAAACTGGGTACTGCTAATACCCAAAAATCGTTGCATTAGTGTAGTGTCTGTGCAGTCTCTGCATTAGAACTATGCAGTGGACGGGGCTCTAATGACCTTGCAGTTGAAGGGCCCTAAAACACCAAGAAACCAAACCTAATTTAATTAGCTCTCGACACCCCGCTCATGTACTGCAGCATTCGCATCTCGGCTACTTGCATTTTATGTACTGTACGTGGCTCTTCCTCACTGCCCAACACTGATCCATAGCATAGCGGACCTAACCACTGCCCTGTAAAACTTCCCTTTCAACATGATTGGGACCCTTCACTTGCCTGCCTCCATTTCAACCAGCTCCATTGATTCTGTGGGCCATATCCGAGTCTATCTTCCCTTTGCTCTGGAACACTGATCCCAAGTACGTTACCACTTGCACCTTTGTCGCCAGTTCGCTCCCAAAGTGTACATCACCATTATTTTCTCACTACTGTATATTGTCTTACTATGTATTAAAAGGAAATTATACTCGACGTCAGGAAGTTATTTCATTGATATAAGAAACGATTTCGATTTCTGCAATTAGATACTGCTACTCAAGAAAAAGTGTCTTGATGTATGCAAGATCGATAGGTAACCTAGGATTTTTCTGTCATGATAGGCCTACATTTCAATTTATACTCGCCCTGGTGGTGCAGTGGGTAGTACGCTCGGTAACGGCGTCAGTAGTTCTAGGTTCGATGCTGGACTGAGGTGGGGTTAGCTTCTCTCGAGCGAGAGAGAGAGAGAGAGGGGGGGGCCTGAGTGCACCTTCTTTCGGATGAGAAGTAAAACCGAGGTCCCGTGTGGTATATGATGGCATTTGCACTTCGAGGAACCCTCTCTACTATGCAACGGGTAGATGAGGCAAAATTTCCGCGTGTAGGAGCTCGCCCCCCGTGGCGCCGGTGGAATTTCCTAACGAACAGTAGACCGACGATAAATAAGCATAGGGGTTACAGCTTTGGTTGGCAACCGGCTGTAGAAAAACACTGTCCAATAGATCGCTCTTGCGTCTCTTCAGAGGGCTCGTTCGTTCATTAGTGTTTTAGGGCCCTCCAACTACGAGGTCATTAGAGCCCCGCTCACTTCATAGTTGTTATGCAGAGACTGCACAGACACTACACTAATGCGACGATTCTTGGGTATTGGCGGTACCCCAGTTTTCCCAAGAGGCCTTTTTTTTGTTTGTTTGTTGGAGTTTAAGGTCCCGTCAACTACGAGGTCATTAGAGACACGTCCACTGTATAGTTCTAATGCATATACTGCACAGACACTACACTAATGCGACGATTATTGGGTATTAGCAGTACCCAGCTTTCCCGAGCGACCACCCATGTCAGTACTAACTGGGCTTGCGTTGCTTAACTTCAGTGATCAGACGAGAACTGGTGTGTCCAACGCAACTCGCCGCTCCCTCCCGAGAGGCCATCCATGTTAGTACTAACTGGCGTTGCGTTGCTTAACTTCAGTGATTAGATGAGAACTGGTGTGTCCTACGCAATAAGCTACTCCTCTTGAGAGGGACAAGATGAGTACCTTACCCTGTCATAGCCGGGGTAAGGGTTAGGAGTTGCTATTGCTTTGATACATATTAATTTCAGTTTGGAGAAGCCAGTAGTGAATAGGCCTTTATGTACATAAACATGTCAAAATTTACGGAGAAGTTTACATCGTTGAAGATTCAACATTGAAGCATACGTAAAGTATATAAATTGCCTCATCTAATATGTAGTTAATCTTATGAAATGGAAACGGCAAAAAATCAACTAAATTAATGGCGGGCGTCATTTGAAATTGAACTTTTAGTTATTTATAATAATTTATCCAAGTTTAATGCTGTTTTAATCCCATTCTTTTCTATGGATAATACTTTCATTTCGTGACATTTGTTTGCAATTTCATATGATTTAAGTATATATTTCAGTGAATTTTTTTTTTGAGGCAATTTTCGTAGAAAACTAGCATTAACAAGTTCAGGTCTAAATCGATTGGTCTGGCAGGCATTTTGAAAAGAGTTTTCGAGGGAATAGGGAGTTTGTCAGTGATGCAAATAAAAATATAATCTTGTACAAATCTGTAAAGTGCACTCCTTTTCCCTACAGAATAGAGATGAAATTGCTAACAATCTTTTTTTCCCCCAAGGCACCCTGATTTTAAGGTTTTGATTTAAGAGTCGACAATCTAAAATATCATGTTTAAATATTAAAAACCACCACTATCACCATCACCACCACCACCACCACCTTGAACTAATTTGTAAAATCTTGTACAGTTTTCAGGCCTTTGATTTCCAACTCACTCTCTCCTCAGCTCTTTTTTCTGTGTCAAATCTTTATTCAAATAAACATCAGGGTATAGATAAGTCTAGGAAATGTTTTATTTTTTTTTCTTCTTGAGGATATTTGTATAACTTATGTGGAACAAATCGATTTGAGGAAACACAAGTCTGATTTCTAGGGAGGGAAATTGTATCCCTAGACAGTTTCGTCTCACTAAATTATATTGTACGCAACTACACTTTAAAAGTTTATAAATTATATGAAATCAGATACCATCACTACAGAATATATTGTTAAAAATATGTATGTAGTAAGCAAAATTATTTTTTTTTATAAAGAACCTTTCATGACTATATATTTGATGGCGAGTGTATCGTTTACTTTACTATAGTTATGAAATGAGCACATGTGAGGGGAAAAATTCCATTTTAGAAGCCGTTCGAGATCTCGCGCCAAATTCTATTTGCGGACGAGAAATCTGCCACACTTAAGTCACCTTCTACACTGAAGCACGTGCACCTGTTCCAAAACAATTCAAATTCTACTAAATTACAAATGGCAGGTTGAATGGAGAGAAAGAGAGAAAGGAAAGCGGGACCTTTTGAGATTGGAGGGTCCCAATAAATCTGAAGGGGAAGTTCTACAGGGCATTGGTTAGGCCGGCTATAAATATGGAGAGCGGCGAATTGCGTTGGACACACCAGTTCTCGTCTGATCACTGAAGTTAAGCAGCGCAACCCCAGCTAGTACTGCCATGAGTGGCCGCTTGGGAAAACTGGGTACCGCTAGTATTCAAAAATCGTCTCATTAGTGTAGCGTCTGTGCAGTTTCTGCATCAGAACTATAAAGTGGACGGGGCTCTAATGACCTTGTAGTTGAAGGGCCCTAAAACACCAAGTGGCCAAGGGAGTATAAATATACAGATCAGTGTTGGACAGTGCGGAAGAGACATGACAATAGAATGAGGGTAGCTGAAACACGAATGCTGTGGGGTGTCGACGGGAGCAGCTTTCTGCGTTGGACACACCAGTTCTTGTATGATCATTGAAGTTAAGCAACGCACCCCAGCTAGTACTAATACGGGTGGCCGCTTGGGAAAACTGGGTACATCTAATACTCAATACTCGTCGCATCAGCGTAGTAGTGTCCGTGCATTATCTGCATTACAACTGCGAAGTGGACGGTGCTCTAAATGATCTATGTAGTTGAAGGGCCCTAAAACACAAACAAAACAACGGGGTGTCGAGAGCAGATAATTTGATAATGCGGACCGTTTGGGACCCGCCGCCCTTGGTCAGAGGTTTCAGGTTCGATCGAGGTGCTTTGGCTTCTTTCGAGTGAGATACTCCATTGCGCATTCCGTTGGATGGGAAGTCAAAGGGGGCGATTGTATTGCATTGGGCACAAAAGTTCTCGTCTGACACCGAAGTTAAGCAACGCAACCCCAGCTATTACTAACATGGGTGGGTGCTTGGGAAAGCTGGGCAACGCTAATACCCAAAAATCTACGCATCAGCGTAGTGTCTGTGTAGTCTCTGCATTAGAACTACGCATTGGACGGCGCTCTAATGACCGTTGTAGTTAAAGGGCCATAAAACACCAACGAAATAAACAAACAAGGGAAGTCAAACCGTAGTTCCGTGCGAGGTATAACTTTTCATCTGCACGTGAGAGGGTCGAGTCTGCGGATTTTAGCCTTCTGCGCTCAACTATTTCCCATCAGGTCGCCGTCCACCCCACACATTGCCATATCCTTATGCACAACCTGCTTTGGTCTTTCCTGCCCCGGAAGCTTCCAATATGCCGCACCCCTCTAATGGACCTAACGAAAAAGAACTCTTATGACACGGAATAAAATATATATCTGCAGTTCGACAAAATTTCCAAGAGTAGGATTTCGATCCCTCGGAGGAGTACAAGTGTACCAATGTAGAAAAACAGCCCGGTGATAAATAAGCATACGCGTTGCAATGGCAGCAGACTACGAACAAATATCGTCCAAAAGATCGCTCAGGTGTCCCAATGGGATTCACATGGGTACCCAACCCTACCGTATAGGTGGGAAAGATTTGATTGATTCACCATTAGGGGTCGTTTGGGAGTTGGGGACGTTGATACGAGCATTTGTGGTACTAAAAGAGGAGAAGGAGGAGGACGGGCTGGTTAGGGCCTTATGAAATTTATAGGGAGTAGACGGCATAGAGCCGTAGAGGAAGACAAAGCCAGCATGACAGTAGGTTTTACGGGGAGACATGAGGAGACGGAAATGTGATGGGGAAATAGAAGGCAATGAAAGCCCAGAATTTAATAACCCGTCCCTGTCATTGGTTGGACCGTTTTATGACGTAACCGCGAAGACGTCCTCTCCGTTCGAAACGTTCTTTCGACTGACGTTCTAAATCCAAAATGGCGTCCATTGACGATGTTGTGATTTTAAACTTATGAGTACATATTGCTATTTTTCTTTTAATGTGGACATTTAAAATGTGGATTCATGCGCTGCTGACGGCAGTGGGAGAATGGGCGCCACAGTGCTTGGTATTTGCTGACGATATCGGGAAGCTTAGTGACAGCAGAGAACAGATAGAGAAAGGACTAAACGACGTTAGAGGAGCGGTAGAAAAGGGACGGCTTAAAATAAACATGAAGAAGACAGAGTATTTAGCTTCCAATTGGGAAGGACAGGAAAATAACAGTGACGTACGTTCGAGAGGCGAGCTGGTGAAAAAGGTGCAAGAGGTAAAGTAGTTAGGATCAACGTTCCAAAGCAATGGGGAGATAGACACTGATGTGACCCGCAGAATCAACGGGGGGTGGCTGAAGTGGAGACAGGCAAGCGGAGTCCTATGTGATAGGAGGTTCCCAATCAAGTTGAAAGGGAAGGTCTACAGGGCAGTGGTTAGGCCAGCTATGCTATGTCAATAGAATGTAAGTGGCTGAGATGCAAATGCTGCAGTACATGGGTGGTGTGTCGACAGCTGATAGAATTAGGAATGAGTATATTAGAGGTAGTCTGGGGGTGGTGGACATCGCCAAAAAAAATGAGGAAGAATAGGCTGAGGTGGTATGGACACGTACTGAGAAGAGGGGATGAGGAACTTGTTATGCCCATACTAGGAATGGAGGTGGTCAGTAACACACGGAGCATGGGGAGACCAAAGCAGACATGGGAGCAAGTTGTCTGCAAGGATATGAAGGTGTGTGGGGTGGACGGGGACCTTGTGGGAGATAAACGGGAGTGGAGGGCTAGAACCCACAGACCCGACCCTGCCACAAGTGGGATATGGGTATGATGATGATCATGATTCATGCGATGATGTTTCTTTATTGAATTTCTGTTGTTTGATGGTGTTTTAGGGCCCTTCAACTACGTCCCTTAGGGCCCTTCAAGCCCTGTCCACAGTGTAGTTCTGATGAAAGGACTGCACAGACACTACACTAATGCGACGATTTTTGGGTAGTAGCAGTACCCAGTTTTTCCAAACGGCCACCCATGTCAGTACTAGCTGGGGTTGCACTGCTTAACTTGAATTTCTGTAAAGAAATGCCACATATTCCGAGACCAGTTCTAGAAAAGCAGAAAAAATAAAGTAGAACAGCAGTTAGTGATTTCCTTTAGTGTTAACCTTTGTTCTTGTTAGAAAAACAGTGCGTTCAAAAAGTAATGAGCCAGAGGCTGGAATGCACAAACCGGTGACAGGATGGTGATATCGTGGCATGTGTAACAAGGTGTGGTTCCGACCAGAGCGTGGAAGGTCACAGCCCGTCACTAGTGGGCATGCGTGCATGTCAGGTGACGATACAAAGCAAGTAGCAGCATGCATCCACCGTCCAACGCTGCCAGTCGCATTGACCAAGATGGCCCCCTTCTGATACACTTCATGCAGCACAGGACAACAGTGAATGCCCAGCGTTACTCGCAAACCTTGACCACTTCTGCTCTACGACAATGCAAGACCTCATATGGCCAACACAGTCACGGCACTCCTGCAGAAATTGAGATGGGAGGTTCTCGGCCACCCTCCATACAGTCCAGACCTCTCTCCCTGTGATTACGCCATGTTTGGTCCCCTGAAAAGGGCTCTGAGGGGCCACCGATTCACCTCGGACGCCGACGTCGAGCTGTACGTGTTTAACTGGTTCACATCGCAGCCCAGGGAATTTTATGAAACAGCCATTCACTGCCTCGTGTCACAGTGGGACAAGTGCCTCAACAGCCAGGGCCAATATTTCTAACATACAGGTACTGGTTTCCGTCATTATGCCTCTGGCTCGTTACTTTTTGAACGCACCTTATAGATACAGTATATCCATATAAACCTCTCATCCCTTTGAAGAGCAAGAGGAAGACAAAGGTAAATAAATTCTGCATTAAATTCCATTATTTTTCTTATTACGGATAGCCATTAAAGTTTACCAAAATAAAATGTAATTTATAAGAGAAGGAAGATTGGTGGGCAAAAGAGAACCATGAATTCCTCGGTGACGCACAGACACACTTCTTAAGCTCTTCATCTTTGAAAACTTACTTGCTTGACATAGCTTTACTTTAACATTTAATAACAATATAAAATTCCCAATTGGCACACACATCTCATGTAGGTAATATCTGGAATCTTGGCCACTTGATCACATGCAAACACCTCATGTTAAAACCAAGATTACATAATAGTAGGCTAGTTCAGTCGCATTTCAATAAGTGGTCCACTATTACACTTGGTGATTAAACCTTTTATGTTGTTAGCATTATTTAACATTTTAAAATGAAAAAAAAACATATATACATATATATTCAAATATATAAACAAACATGTTTCTCCATTTTTGATATCCTCTTGAGAAATATTAAAAACATGGCTTAAATTTTATTGTGTATGCATATCAATATGCAAATAACTTTTGAGAGTAAATTCACATGCAATTCACAAAGGACTCTTTCTTTTTTGCCTTCGACATAAACCTTAGGCCCTTTTCTAAATGATCACAAGGAGAAAAAGTAAGAAAGACTTAAACTTGTCGACGTTAAGATGTTACAGATGGTAAAGAAACTGCATTAGAAACAATTCTTAGAGTAAAATAAATGATTTTTTTGCTCCCCTCCTCTGTTTCAAACTAAAAGAGAAAGAGAGAGAGAGAGAGACATCTTTCGTAAGCAAATAACTTATAACAGACATCAAATTATAAATGTAGCCCAAAGTTGTATAAATGGCTATAAGTTGATGTTTTTTCTTCTCCCTCAAACATGTATTTTATTAATAATATCATGACGAAAATGCAGACACACACAGCTAACAACAACAACAACAATATTTAGTAATTCATTTATTTAAATGAAAATGTCAAAAATAAAGGCTGACATATAAGATAAAGAATGGGAGTAGATAAAGAAAAGCTACTATTTTTCTTCATAAGACGACTGTTGTGCCCCATTCATTACTGCACTAGGGACGTTGCCTTGTATATAATAGTTGTTGTTGTTGTTGGTAAAATTACACTAATGGCGTCACGGGATTAAAATACTAAACTAAAACTTCAAAACGCGACGAGTTCATCAAAGTTAACTAACAGATGTAGCTTTCCATGTACGCAAATTATGTTGCCACCAATCCATACTTCGTTCAGTATAAAAGCAACTCCTAACCCTTTTCCCGCCTATGGCAGGGTCGGGTACCCATCTTGTCCCTCTGAATGGACACAAGGGCGATATATTGGTCATTGTTTTTCTGCAGCCGGTTGCCGGCCAAAATTGCACCCCTAATCTTTCTTTTATCGTCGGTCTAGTGTATAGAGAGAAGCCGCGAGTGTGCCTTCTGTCGGATGAGAAGTAAAACCGAGGTTCCGTGTGGGTGTACGATGGCGCTTGCACGTAAAAGAACCCTCTCCACTACGCAACGGGTAGATGAGGCAAAATTTACAGGTGTAGGAGCTGGCCCCCTGGCGTCGGTAGCATTCCCCAACGAACACTAGACCGATGATAAATAAGCGTAGGGGTGCAGCTTTGGCCGGCAACCGGCTGCAGAAAAAACTATGTCCAATATATCGCCCTGTGTCCATTCAGAGGGACAAATGGGTACCCGACCCTGCCATAGGCGGGAAAAGGGTTAGGAGATGCTTTGCTTTGAGTTGTCAACTTTGGTTCATATCGTCATTGTCGCCATCATTGACACTCCTTTAGTTCACCGACTGGAATGTCAGTCAGGTTTTCGAGTTCTGGCTTCCTATTTTCCTCATAGGCAGTGCTGGATGTATGGACCCTGGGCTGAAAGTAGAGCACTTGATGAATGACAACCCAGGTATTCATATATCGAAAGTTTCGGTCCCAAAATAATGATTAAAACAACGCGTATAACACCAGGTCTACCCGTCACGGAAGCGTTGAGGTATATACCCTTTTGGAAAGTTGTATCAATAGGTCCAAGTCCGGAGGTTTGGCTTCTTCCGTCAGGTGGGAAATAAAGTCGTGGTCCCATGTGGTGTGCACCATATCGCAACTACACGGAAAAGAACCCTTGCTACACGAAGTGAAATATACATGTATTTCGGCAAAATTTCCAGGTGGAGCAGTTCGACTCCCTTCCCCCCTTGGCGTTCGTGGAGTACAAGAAAAGGGGCTTCGGCATTAGATTGGCAGCGGGTTGTGTAAATTACCTCCCAAGAAATCGCTGATGTGTTTCAGTTGGACACAGTGGCGTAGCTTGAAGGGGCAATGGGGTCAAATTACCCCGGGCGCCACACAAAGCGCCACCTTGGAGGACGCCTTGATGGAAATCCGCCGCCGCGACACCATGTCTGTAGGACGACTTTACGGCAAATAGAAAGTGCCTACAGACGGCTAAAATGTCTGCTCAGGACAAGCAACAGGAGGACTCTTGCCCCGGGGGCCACAACTGAAGTTACGCCACTGATTGGACACAAATGGGCACACGACCCTGTTCCAAAGAGGAAAATGGTTAGGATAATAACAACACCGGGTCTCCTTCTGGGGCCCTTAAACTCGATGTTTCACTATACGTAAATTCGGCACTCTTCATAGGCCTTTGGGGCCTTTTAGTCACAATGGGGACAAGAAAATTGAGGCTGGTGGACGTCACTAGCACGTGTGCTATAAATGTTCATTCAAGTTCAACAAACTGCATGTGACCTTTTCATTAGAAATGAGTAGTGTTTGATTTCGGCAACTAAAACTGATAGTCTGTATTTCTATTATAACCTTTAGAAAATTTTCATTAACCTCTGAAGTAGATCATTCAATTCCGAAAACCTAGAAATGAAATATAAATTATTGGTCCACTTCTTTTTTTCTCATGTTTGGACCTCTTCATTTCTCAAGAAGAAAATCAATAACACTGTTTACATATATAGACCAGATATTATGTCTTTCATACAACATTTTTAATATTACGACATGAAGTGATTGAAAGTTTTTATTTCTCCTACTGAGACTAGGAATTGTCATCGTTATTATGATTAGCAATTGATTCGAAGCATTTCTTGGAAATGCACTAGTCGATTTGGGGCCATCCAAAACATCCACGCATGAATCTATTTTTAGATCTTCAGGGTCATAGGTGGATAGAAAAAGAGACATCGCGCGCACACACCCACACACGGAACTACAGTTTCTACTTTCTTTTTATTGAAAGTCAAGTCAATATTAGTAGCGAACCTGCATATATCGACCTGAAAAGACTTCCCCTAGCAGTGGATTGGTGCAGTTTCTCTAACAATCCCTCAATGAAAGCAAAAAAGTAGGGCCCTTTTTTCGTTTCTTCTGTAACGCAGGACGAGCAGTTGCTTTACGTTCGACACACTAGTTTTCGCCTGAGCACTGAAGTTAAGCAACGTAACCCCAGTTAGTACTGACATGGATGGTCGCTTGAGTTCACTACGTTCCGGTAATACTCAAATATCGTCGTAACAGCATAGTGTTGGGAGCACCGAATTGCGTTGGACACACCAGTTCTCATCTGATCACTGAAGCTAAGCAGTGCAACCCCAGCTAGTACTGACATGGGTGGCCACTGTGGGAAAGTTGTCCCCAGAGCCGACTGGAGGTTTAGAACAGATGGGGAAACGTCCATCAGTATGAATGCAACGGACAACTAACCTTTTCACGTTCTAACCATTATGTCCAATTTTTTACGTGGCCGGTTGTCAAGCTAAGACTACATCCCTTATGCTTATTTTGATTCGTTGGGGCACTTGATTCCTCCAACGCCACTAAGGGGCGGGCTCCTACACTAGGGAATTTTACTGATTTACGAAGTTTCGTAATTGAGAAAGTATAGGTTAGATTTAGATAGAAATTATCAGAAAAAAAATCTGACCTAAGGGGAGAGATAGCTTTTGTGGGTGTTTTAGGGCCCTTCAACTACAAGGTCATTAGAGCGCCGTCCACTGCGTAGTTCAAATGCAGAGACTGCACAGACACTGCACCAATGCGACGATTTTTGGGATATTAGCAGTACACCTAGTTTTCCCAAGCAGCCACCCATGTAAGTACTAACTGGGGTTGCGTTGCTTAACTTCAGTCATCAGACGAGAACTGGTGTGTCCAATCGTTTGTTTGTTTGTTGGTGTTTTAGGGCCCTTCAACTACAAGGTCATTAGAGCCCCGTCCACAGCATAGTTCTTATGCAGAGATTGCACAGACACTACACTAATGCGACGATTTTTGGGGTATTAGCCGTATCCAGTTTTCCCAAGCGGTCACCCATGTCAGTACTAGCTGGGCTTGCGCTGCTTAACTTCAGTGATCAGATGAGAACTGGTGTGTCCAACGCAATAAGCCACTCTCTAGGGGGGGGGGGAAGAGATAGTGGCCTTGAATGAGTGACTGACGGGTCGTTAGCTAACCTGATGCCACAATATTTTTAAATGCCTCTTGCATTCACGTAGAGAAGGTTGCCTAGGGCCTGTTTAGTTTACTTCAGAACTGAAGCTAGAAATAGAGATTATGACCTCAACAGGAAAAGGGCATTTGACTAATTACGGACATCGGTCATTCTATATAATGCGACAAAGCTTAACAATGATTTTCCTCTTGTTGTCCGCTTTTTTTTAAAGATGCTCTCTCGCTCGCCAGTGTTCAAATAAATGAACTGGACAATGGGGGCAGAAATGACACGAGGATGAAAACAAAGCATTGTGACGTCCATTTATGACTAAAGAACAACACTAAAGTGAGCAACATATGGTCATGTAACAGCAGCATCAACTATGATTGCATAATTATAAGGCTCAGTGAACATGGACGAACAAACAGTGATCGATGTTCACAGTGCTTTTTTTTAATAAAATATTAAGCAACAGCCATTATTTGACTTAACTTTACAGATTTCATTATTAACTACATAGGATAGCTAATATATCTTTTTTTGCGTAGGTCTGTCACGTGCGTCATCGTGTGACGTCACTGATATTGATTTGAAGTGGTGCTATTGATGTTGGTGGTGGCATAGTAAGAGAGCATGCGTGTCAGGGTGATCTCATAGGACACCTGTACTCCTGTAGCTGCTTACCTGTGTGTTTCATACGAAACACTTGTTGGTTACAAAAGAAACAAAAAAAAAACATCCTTCTCTCTCCTACTGCAGGTTGGAGAAAAACAAACAAACAACCAAAAAAACAGAAACTGACCACAACCATCAATAACAAGAAGCTACAGCAGCAACAGGAAACATCAGTGCACGGTGTTGATAACGTGTTAAACATCACTAAATTAGAGTAAAATGTCCCCAAAGGTGACCACCACTCACGGGATTACCCAAAAATGGTTATTCACTGAACCAAACAATAGACCAGCTGTTCTATACGGGTATGATGATGGTGTAGAAAGGGCTCTACTAACCTACGTTATTGGTGCAAAGGTAGAGTGCTCGACATCTACATCTGTAGTTCTGAGCTCGATACTGGGCCGAGGTGGGTTGGCTACTCTCGGGCGAGAAAAAGAGGTTGGTCCCCCAATACGCCTCCCTTCGGGTCCCTGGCCCCGTGTGGTATGTTCGAAATGTCACTTGCACGTAAAAAGAGCCCTTTTCTACATGGAAATATGGCAATCTTCCCAGGTGTGGGAACTCGCCCCCCCTCCTTGTCGTCGCTGGGGCCAAAGGACCCCATTGAATAAAAGTAGACCGACAATAAATAAGCATAGGGGTTATAGATACAGTCCAGCAGATCGCTCACGTATCCCAATAGGACAAGGAAAGGGTTAGTGGTTTTATGTACTGTATTGTAATAAGGGGCCTGTTACGTTGAGATGACACATGGGGTTATGGTAGTCGCATTTAGCGTTTCCCTCTTGTCCGAAGGGAGGAAATCATCTAATTCTGTCAGGATCGATGTTGCAACCATGAACTTTTGAAGTCTAATCATTGAGCCGCGGAAACAGACATGAATAAGCATATCGATTATTAGTTGATTTTGATAGGGTCAAGTAGGGTGAATTTGTGACGCGAAGCAGACGAACATTCAAGGTCATTAAGTGGTACCGCAAGAAGATGGATACGAAATTGGGCGTTGATAAATGTACTGTGCTAGACGGGGCTCGGGAAGGGG
>JAAFCE010001036.1:49418610-49468627 GCA_013389805.1 Trigoniulus corallinus | reverse complement strand
GGAGGCCCCCCATTGCACCTTCCGTTGGATGGGAAGCAAAGCCGATGATCCTTATGGTGTGTATGATGTCACTTGCACGTAAAGGAACCCTTTCTACTATGCAACGAGTAGATCGGCAACATTCCCAGGTGTAGGAACTCACCTCCTCCCTGGCGTCATTACTGGAAGACAAATGTCCTAAGGAACAGTAGGGGAGCGGCTGTATTGCGTTGGACACACTAGTTCTCGTCTGATTACTGAAGTTAACCAACGCAACCCCAGCTAGTACTAGCATGGGTGACTGGTTGGGAACACTGGGCACTGCTAATACCCAAAAATCGTCGCAACAGCGCCGTGTCTGTGCAGACTCTGCATTATAACTACGCAGTGGACGGGGCTCTGATGACCCCTGTAGTTGAAGGGCCCTAAAACACCAGCGAAACGAAACAAACCAACAGTAGACCAACGATAACTAAGTACAGTGGCGTCACTAGGGGGTTGCGGGCCGCACCGGGTGACAACACTCGCACTATGAGAAATGGGATGACACCAAAAGCGGCTTTTTCGGGAGGGGGGGTGATCCCATGGTGTCACCGCACCGGGTAACGTCAACCCTAGCGATGCCACTGACTAAGCATAAGGGTTGCAGCCTTAGATCGGCAGCCAGCTGCGTAAAAATACCTTCCAACCGCGCATGCGTCCACCAAGAGGGGCAACATGGATATCCGACCCTGCCCTAGGCCTTAAAAGGGTTCAGGGGGTGAAAAAATCCTTTTGGGGCCCCAAAATATTTTTCCGAAAGTAAAAATTAAAGGATTCAGAGTAAATGGACTCCTCTTAGATGCCCTCCTGTCCCATTCTCAAATGCTTCCTAATTTTGGATGGCATTGCATTATTGGATGATACCATGTGTCCTAATATGTCGCCATTGTATTTATGAGTTGGTCTGAAAGCTTATGTGGATGTCCACACCTTGGAACATTTTCAGTTGGAGCTGTGTCATTATATATTTTTTATTACACTTCTGATTATTAAAGGTATTTTGGTTTTAACAACCCCAAAATAATGGCATTATTAAATTATTGACTCTTAACCTCTAATTCTGGGTTGTTCAAACTGTGGCCCATGGTGCATCATTTCTAATTATGCATTATAGCGTACCTGCTATGCAACACCTAACGTTATCTTCACCCGTTTTGGTTTTGACAGCCGGAGTCTGGCAATCAGGTCACGGACCAGCCGAGTGACCCACAACGCCAGAAAGGTTGTATAACCCTGGTGTAGTTCAACGGCAGGTTTGTTAGGTTACGTTTAGGTTATGTTGCATTGGCAGGGTCGAATGAGGGACGTTGCTCCTACAATAACGTATTAAACTTTTAATATTAGCAATGATCTGGGCCCTGATGGGTACTGATGATGGGGCCCCCCTTCAATCGTGGGGCCCGGGTGCAATGCACCCTCTGCACTCCCCGGATGGCCGGCCCTGAAAGGGTTAGCAGTTTTTCTTTTACTACTGAGACAACAATGGTGCCGTTAATGTGTTGTTGTTGGCATCTCTTATGTTGAATGAAGAAGGGAAAAAATGCCTAAAGTGAAGGAGTGCAAAATAATGTTTATTCTAATAGATTTTAATTTAATTCAAAAGTAGTAAAATAAACTAATTATACCTGAAACAACGTAAAATGAATTAAGTCAGGGTTGCAATATAAAATCTTAGATCAGAAGAGAGAGAAAGAGAGGAGGGAGAAGGTGCGGCGTCGTTATTTTTTCCCCCGCCAAAGAAAGAAAAAAGCCCTATGACGCTGCAGCTTAATTCCCTCGTTGATAAATTTAATTCTTTCACTTTAGAATTGAGATGTACAGACGTTAATGTTGTAAGTCAACATGAAACTAATTTCTATCAAATTTTCATGTTGTAATTTAACATCAAAAATCAATTATTGTTCATCAAAAAATAAATCTTTTGTTAGTAAATAAAATCAGGAGTAAGAAAATTTAAAAATTCGTTCAGCCATTTTTTTCCTTTCCTCTTGTTGTCGATGTTGTTGACGATGACGAAAGGAAAAAAAAAACAGAGCGGTAAAAGAACGACCAAATTCATTATTGACCAATCAAGTCATATCTCCTCTCCTCGCTTTTCACATTCTTCTTCTTCTTCTCCAGTCTATTTTTATTTTCTACTCTACAGAATCGCCAATGGTCAGATTCTACTACCATTTCAGAAGTCTGGACAAACGAATCACATCAGAGTGTCCAATCAATAATTTGCTGCTGCTGCTATGTAGTCCTTCTCTCTTTCACTATGAATGACCATCTTTTACGAACCATCAAATTAAAAGGAAAAAAGGTGGTAACAGGAAGGGAGGAGAAGGAATTTTCTAGCCACTGTGGTCATCATCATCTTGCTCTCCCACTCTCTCTCTCTCAATGTTGTACTCCCGTCTTCACCTTTACCGGACATCACAAAGTAGAAGTAGAATGACGACTTTAGGTCAGCCAAGTAATATGTTTTTTTAGAGTGGTCAGTAGTCAGGTCAATTTTTGTTAGGCATAATCAGTAATTGCAAAAATCTAAAGGGCTGAAGAGGAGCACAACAATTTGTTTTTCATTAACCCTTTTTTTTCGTGTTTACTATTAATACAACTACTAATCCCTAGCCGGCAGGATAAGATACTCCTGCGTTCCAAAGTAAATAAAGGGAGATGGGTCATTGGATCCTCATGCTCCCTCATTATATCATAAACCCTTTATTTGCCTCTTCCGGTGACAGTTTCCACACAGTGGAGAATGTACAAAGCGTGGCTAGCGGCAGGGCTCTTTCCTGTCCGGTGGAAGGTGGCACGCGTTGTTCTCAACAAAAAGAGCAAAAGAGACCCAGAGTCGCCGTCTTCCTATCACCACTCTGCATGCTGAATACGGCAGGAAGGGGCCTGAAGATGCTCTTCAGGGAAAGACTACTGAAGCTATTAGAGAGGCTGGTGATGTCTCGCCAAGACAGCGAACGCGATCCATGATGTCGTCAATGCTGTCAGGAGAGCAGATCACAGCGTGGGACCCTCGTGGTCACACTGGATGCTAGAAACGCATTCAGCACTTCAAGATAGCGCGACATATTCATAGCACTGGATAGTGTGTTCCGGTGACTTAAGTACCTCCTGGGGATGATGGAGGACGACTTTAGGAGTTGCACCCTTGTCTGTGAAACTGCAAACGCTGGACGGACTATCACAGCCGATGTGACCCAGCTAAAAAGCACACTGCTTGGGTTTGCGGCTGACGTTGCGGCACTCGTCTCGGCTGTAGATGTTGACCTGGCGAGCCTCAAACTTAATAGCGTGATGCGCAGGGTCACCTAATGAATGTCACACCACGGCCCCTGTCTTGCAAACTGCAAGAGAGATCGTGTTGATGACAAACAGAAGAATTCCCACCATACTTTCTCTACAGGTTGGGGACGAAGAGTGCGAGATGAAAGAAGTCTGAGCACAGGCTCTGGACAAAGAGATCTACCGAAAACGAACGGGGCAGGTACAGAGACGGTGAGCACTCAGGGTCTCCTCAGCACACCGCATGATATCACAGCCAGCAGCGCTGGTAATCGTAGGCGTCATCCCGATCGCCCTCCTGGCTAGAGAACGCCAAGCGATATACCCCAAGAAGAGTGACTGCAGAAAAGAGGGAAGAACACTCTCGATACCTGGCAGGCGGCCTTGGAGCGGGGGCACAGAGGGAGGTGGACTGTGAGGCTTATCCCAGACGTGAGGCCGTGGGTTGGGAGGAGGCACGGAGAGATTGGGTACTACGTCACCCAGTTCCTGAGCGGGCACCTACCTACATAAGGAAAGAAAAGCAAACTGTATGAACGTGGAGTGGCCGCTCTGCCCGGGGGTGAAAGATAATGCCCATGACACATTTTCCGACTGTGACAGATGGATCACTTGATACACTGTGTTGGAGGCGAATCTTGGCTACCTGACCCTGTACCATCCTCAACACCATGATGGGGGAAGGGACGCCTGAGAGCGGCAAATTGCGTTGCACACGCCAGTTCTCGCAGCCCCAGTTAGTACCGACATGGGTGGCCGCTTGGGAAAACTGGGCACCGCTAGTATCCAAAAATCGTCGCATTAGTGTAGTGTTTGTGCAGTCCCTGCATCAGAACTACACTGTGGACGGGGCTCTAATGACCTTGTAGTTGAATATATCTTTCCGTTTTAATAAACGGGGCCTTCTAAGTTCAGTGTTTTCTATCAGCTCCCCCTCTATCTGTGAAATGACAACCCCCCCCCCCCCCCCACCTCGAACACGATGGTCAAGTACTCTACCTCTGAATCATCCAGACGACCTACTTCTAAAAGGCCTCTACAAAGAGCCTGAATAATCTTCCAAGAGTCATTAATGAAACATCTCTTCTTCCTCCCCTACTAAAGAGGCGAGACGGGACAAGATTGGTGGTGATGGGCTAAGTGAACTCTTTAATAGGGTTTAGTGGACTTTCTTCTTCACTGATGTGTCAAACCTCTGAACTGGACATAAGCTTGTATTATTTATCTTCCACGAGTTAATCCTTGTTCAATTGATAGCATGCAATGTCCGCTATGCAATGGATAGATGAGGCACAAAATTTCCAGGTGTAGGAGCTCGCCCCTTGGCGTCGGGGAAGTGAACTAGTTCTCGTCCGATAACTGAAATTAAGCAACGCAACCCCAGTTAGTACTGACATGGGCGGCCGCTTGGGAAAACTGGGTACCGCCAGTATCCAAAAATCGTCGCATTAGTGTAATGTCTGTGCAGTCTCTGCATACGGACTACACTGTGGACGGGGCTCTAATGACCTTGTAGTTGAAGGGCCTTAAAACACCAACAAACAAACAAACAATCGGGGAAGTGACCAAATGATTGCAGCTATGGTCGACAGCCGGCTGCGGAAAATCACCGTCAATAGATCACCCTTGAATCCATTCAGAGGGACGAGATAGGTAGCAGACCCCGCCATAGGCGGGAAAAGAGTTAGGACGTGGTGGCGAACCTTTTTTGAAAACGGGTCACAATAACACGAGAAAAATAACAAAACAAAACGTTGTCCAGGGGTCAGGTGCAAGCACTATTTAATTTCATGAATAAAAACGAATTATTATAAATAACGAATAAAGTTTATTAAAGTAGCAAATAGAGAACATCATCATACCCTTATCCAGCCTGTGGCAGGGTCGGGTCTGCGGGTTCTATCCCTCCACTCCCGCCTATCTCCCACCAGGTTCCCGTCCACGCCACACACTACCATATCCTTATGGACAACCTGCTCCCCCGTCTGCTTTGGCAAAGTATCAAATAGAGAACAAACCTTAAAATAAGATTGGAAACAAAACGTATTCATTTTATGTAATACATCAGTGTGAAATTTGCTGTTGTTTATGAGATATGATTCACACTCGGGTCACCTAAAATTGCATGGTGGGTCGCAGGTTCGCCACCACTGGGTTAGGAGTTGCTTTCCTTGAGCAAGTTTCTGCCTGTGCACCCCGATGCAGTGGTTTTTTTTAAAGAGAAAGATTCAGAAGAAGAAAGGCCGTCTAATTGGTATTGGTGAATAAAACAACTAGGCTGCAGAAACACGTCTGACATTACGCCAAAAAATGTTCCCATTTCGGTGCTTGATAACGACGAGGAGGCCCCCCCTAAAGAGTACTAGTTCAAATTTTAATGGCTGAATAAATGTAACTAACAGTTTTAATTACCCAATTAAAATTCAGATCCTGAAATGCATAATATGTAGTTAACAATAGCGATGTAATACATTCATAATGAATTTTAACCACGTTAAAAAACATGTATCAAGTCAAGCGATATCACCATAACCTTAAACTCTGCTGACAACGCTCATTGTTCAGGGAGGCTGTCTCAAGGATGTTAAAGAGAGAGCCTGTCTCAGAATTTCAATTATCATTGTGCCTTAACCTTGAAGTTGTGGTGCGTGAGTTCGATCCTGACCGAAATGGGCAGTTGTTTTTCCTTTAAGACGAAAGTGAAGGAGGCAGTGGCGTCACTAGGGGGTGCAGACCGCACCGCGTGACACCACTCGCACCATGACAAATGGGGTGACACCATGCCGTCGCAGCACTGGGTGACGCCTTTGGAAGGACGAAAACGTGGACTGCATCACCAGTCCCAGATGAGAATTAAATCTGATGCTAGTGCAAACGATCTTCAATCACAAGGAAAAGAACCGTTCTTACGCCTTCTAGAGCGCCTGAATTGCGTTGGACACATCAGTTCTCGTCAGATCACTGAAGTTAAGCAACACAACCCAAGTTAGTACCCACATGGATGGTTGGTTGGGAACACTGGGTACTACTAATTTCCCCATTCCTACCTCCCCTTAACCCACGAGCAGCCTGCGCGGGATTCGACACGTTATGACTGCTTGGCCGACTCCCCCCACCCATTGGCGTAACTAGCTAACTATAGACGCATGGGCGGTCTATTGGACGGTATTTTTACATAGCCGGCTGCCGACGAAAGCTGCAACTCCTATGCTTATTTATCGTCGGTCTACAGTTCGTTGGGGCATTCCACCGACGCCAGGGTCTAGCTCCCACACCGGGAAATTCAGCCTCATCTACCTGTTGCATAGTAGAGAGGATTGTTTTACGTACAAATGCCGCTGTACACCACTCAGAACCTCGGTTTTACTCCTCATCTGCAGGAAGGCGCATTCGCAGCCTCTTTCTCGCCCGAAAGAAGCCAATCCACCTGGGTCCAGCATCGAACCTAGAATCACCGACGCAGTAATCGAGCAAGCTATCTCCTGAGCCACCGAGGCGGTGTTAAAACCTTCTATACACGGAATAAAATAATAATTTGTGTAAAATTCCCGAGTTTAGGAGTTCGCACTTTCAGTAAGCGGGTGAAATGAGTACATCCACCTTTACCCCAGGCAAACTCAAATCTGCATTTATAGGGTCAAGAGTACACACAACACGGTACTTATCAACTGAACTGACTGCTACGAAGGCTAGGCGGGCCTGTAGCACGGTTGAATTCAGAAAGAAGTTTTAGGGCCCTTCATTCGCAAAGGTCATTCGAGCTCCGTCCACTGCGTAGTTCTAATGCAGAGCCTGCACGTCTGTTACGACAATTTTCGGTATTAGTAGTACCCGTGAGGTCACCCATGCTAGTACTAGCTGGGGTTGCGTTTCTTAACTTCAGCGTTTAGCCGAAATTTCATTCGTTCCTTGGTGTTTTAGGGCCGTTCACCTATGAGGTCATTAGAGCCCCGTCCACTGCGTCCTTCTAATGCAGAGACTGCACAGACACTACACTAATGTGCCGATTGTTGGGTATTAGCGGTACCCAGTTTTCCCAAGCGGCCATCCATGGTAGTACTAGCTGGGGTTGCGTTACTTAACTTCAGTGATCAGACGAGAACTGGTGTGTCCAACGCAATAAGCCGCTCCTACGAGTTTAGAAGCTAACTACTTAGCTAGTGAAAACTGTCATAGCGAAGTAGTCTTGATAGCAGTAACTGTGAATTATGAACTATTAAGAGATGAGAAAGGAAAGAATTTAAGTGTATAAAAACATAACTACATTACTGCAAATGGCTGAAATGATAGTTGACGTATTAAATATGATGTCAATTTATTCTTCTTCTTTTTTTTTTTTTACTCTGAATGTATCTCCTTGTTTCCCCTACTAACATACTTCCACCTGCCTTTAAACATTTCTACTTTGAACGATTAGGTTATTTCCTTTTATTGGGGCTTCAATTTCAAATGTTTCAATATGAAAACTATAAAATTTGGTAGTAAATTCACGATTACAGTCTTGAAAAAAAAAACACGCACCAGTCTCACTCTCCCTCTTTTTTTTGTTACTCAAAATAGTATACACACTCACAAACGGCACAAGAGGAGAATTTGAGGAATTTACTTCATTTACTTCTACTATTGTAAGTTGAAACTAAAGTAATAGTTGCTTCTCAAGAGTGGGGAATTTCTTTTTCTTACATTGTAAGAAAAAAATCTTATTGAATTTAAAGTTTGGAAAAAAAAACAACAAGAAGAAGAATATAACATTAGAAAAGCAAAAATAAACACCATGACTACTACTACTGCTCCTAGCATTTCATCTTAGACTTTTTGTCCTGCACTAATTTGTAAGATGTCCTTTTTTTTTGTTTCAAATTCTGAACTCATCAAGTTGAATTGCGCACAGTTTTAATGAGAGATCAATTAAGTAAATCTTAAGACTCTACGACGTCTTGTAAGACGTTTTACCCGAAAACGCACATACACACAGTCATTGAAATAGCTTTTGTATCAAGATGGTTGTCGGATGATGTTTGGTGTCGACATCACAAGTCTATAAATATATAACCTCTCTGTCGAGGAATTTTCTACAGACTCACTCTAATTTCGGTGGTGGTTCTCCTCTTCCTCCTTGTCAGTTCCCTATTACCACATTCTTTGATGGATAGGAAGAGGAGGAGGACCGTCCAAGTGAAGAAGAGAAAGGAGAGAAACAGAGATTTTCAACGAGAGAAAGAGAGAGATGGAGACATGATGTGTGAGTTGAAGCAAACTACTAGAAAATCTCCTGCACAATTCAACCCCGTCTAGTTTTGAGTAGGTGTACACGGTACCCTTTGAGTATCAAAAAATCGATATTGATACTTTCTCTCACTTTTTATGACACGGAAAATGAAACAGGCAAATTTATTCACGCAAGGACACCACAATGTAAATAAGAGGGGAGTAGGAAAAGAGAGGGTTGCAACTTAACGTGCAACATGCAAAAGTCACATTATAAAAGTGAGACAGAAAATAAATGGGTGATGAATAGCAGGTTAACATCAATACAGGTTTCAACCTCTGCACCTTGCACACACACACACCCTTATCATTCGCACCCTTTCCCCTTCATTGAAAGTCAAATTAAATGTCCTTATCAGAATAGATCATTTAGATAAGTTTTATTTTTTTAAGGGATTGCCATTTAAATTCTAGAATTGCACACAATATGCATTTTTATAGCATGAAATTTGTGAATGTTTCATTAGAAACGCACATCAATATATAATTGCGTCATTAAACATTTGGTTTTCGGCGTATATTCATCAAGCAAAATGGTTTTAATTTAAAAATCATGTCATTTTTTTTTTTGTAAACTTTCACTTTTTCCATCCTTTGAATAAATTTTGAAAGTTAAATGCTAGTCATTATTGACATTTCCCCCCATGTGTATTAAAAAGAAATATTTTTCAGCATAGTTATCAGACTGCTCCATATTTTATCAAATGATAAAATACATACCTTTTTCTATTGAAATTTAATATATTTTAAATTCCTTTTCTCTACTCCTTCCCCTGTAATTTAAGACATTAACAAATATTTTGAAAATCTTTTAATTCCAACTGCAAATAACTCTACTGGAATATAGCTCTACTAGGATTTATACGCGAGTTTAGCATCGCAAATTTCGTTTCATACCAGAGTCTGGTGATGAAATGCAACCCGAACGAAATGATGGGTGGCTATACGCTTATGTCTCACAAGTCATGTCACGACGTATTTTTCTAAGCAAAAAGGCAGCATCACTTATCGACATGAGTGGCTAGTCAATGGCGTATTTTCCACGAGGTTTTCAATATTACCAGCTAGTGTGGTACAGGGTTCAAGCCTGATGGATGGTAGTCGGTTTCTGTCCTGTAAAAGATGGAATGTATGGCTTTTGTTTCGCTAGTGTTTTAAGGTCCTCCAACTACAAAGGTCATAGAGCCCCATCCACTGCGTAGTTCTAATGCATAGTCTGCACAGACACTAAGCTGTTACGACGATTTTTGGGCATTAGCAGTACCCAGTGTTCCCAAGAGGTCACACATGCTAATTGTTATTGTTTGTTGGTGTTTTTAGGGCCCTTCAACTACAAGGTCATTAGAGCCCCATCCACTGTGTAGTTGTAATGCAGAGACTGCACAGACACTACACTAATGCGACGATTTTTGGGAATTAGCGGGATCCAGTGTTCTCAAGCAGCCACCCATGTCAGTACTAGCTGGGATCGCGTTGCTTAACTTCAGTGAGCAGATGAGAATTTGTGTGTCCAACGCAATTTAACGCTCCCCGCCCATGCTAGTACTATCTGGGATTGCGTTGTTTAACTTCGTTATTCAAACGAGAACTGGTGTGTACTATGCACTACAGCCGTTCCCTGAATGTATGGTCAGGCATGCAGAATGAATAATGAACGGGACTGTCTAGCTCTCTGTTGTATGTTAGCAGAGCCTCCTGGCATGTGTTAGTATACTTTGGTGACCTTTGTATCGGATTGGCTGTCTCCCCATAGCCTTGTTATTTTAATCCCAACCTACGACTGATGCGTTTATGACGCCCGTGAG
The DNA here is from genome assembly GCA_013389805.1 of Trigoniulus corallinus. Lineage (NCBI taxonomy): Eukaryota > Metazoa > Arthropoda > Diplopoda > Spirobolida > Trigoniulidae > Trigoniulus > Trigoniulus corallinus. The sequence goes on along the minus strand of JAAFCE010001036.1, from coordinate 49,458,248 downwards.
TGCTGGATTTGGAAGTCGACGTCTGACAGTCTTTAAGAAAGAAGATCTTTGGGTACGCCTTCAGTTAGTTAAGTTCAATGGAGTGGAAAGTACGTAAGCCTGATATGTCATCTGCATATCAACAAGGCTTTCCACATGTTCAAAGTGAATATTTTGTTAAGTTTAATCGTATAGGAAGTCTTCCACTGACGCCATTATGTAGTCCTAGCACCTTTAGTGTCAAGTCCAATTTAACTTACTTAACTACCACCTACCTGAATAAAATCACCACAAATCGATTCAATCACTATCTCATGTATTCCCAACTACTTTATCTATCCACAGGAGGGGAAAAGGGCAAGGTCCTATATACCTAAGGTCTAAACATTTTGAGGTGAAAGGGATTTTGTATGTTGTGCTGGTATTTTACATATCCCCTGCCCCCCCCCCCACCTGGCAAGGGCTTCTTTTCCTTTTAAACACCAAAATGGCTGCTGAGACTGGAACTATTAGAGCAAGAGATTCCTGACTGAAGTTAAACTGCAAATGTTTTTAAGTTTGGAATACCTCCATTATAAAGTTCATTTTCAGATTCCTTTTAGACAGAAAGGGTTATTTTACGTAAACCAGGTGAAACCCAAGATCGTGACGAAATATAGGCCCTACATCTCTGAAGCTTCCCTTTCGTCTGGTTACTCACGAACTCAGCGCACAACCAGCGAGGCCCAAAAGTAATCATCGCTAACATTTTTCGGCTATAGCAGGGTCGAGTCGGGTGCCGAAGTTTGTCCCATTGCAACACGAACAATTTATTGGACGGCATTTTTAAGTACCGGCTGCCAAACTATCATAGACCTATTTTTCTTCGTTGGGGCACTTTACCTCCATGGATGCTAGGGAACGAGCTGCTGGCCCTGGAAATTTTGCCGAACTACACATACATTTTACATAAGGACTGAGCGAATCCTGAGGAGGAGCAATGCAGCAAATGCTCGCCCCTGAGTGCCTCACTGGGGCGCATATTTCAGTTGATGTATGATTCAACTTTGGAACTGATGAGACATTTTTGCATTGCTTTCCCTATATCTATACTGCCAGTCCAACAGTTGAAGTCCTATCTGCAGTTGGCTAAACCGCTGAAGATAGGACATTGTCGAAGGGCCAGTAGAGGACCTATTGTAATTGCTAGCTGGAGTGATACTAAGGCAGCGGTGGCGAACCTATGGCACGTAGAGCAATTTTGTTGGCACGTGCCAGGTACATGTACAGGGTAATCTACAGTATATAAAACCAAACCAATCAGCAACTTCTAACCCTTTTCCCGCCTATGACAGAGTCGGGTACCCATCTTGTCCCTCTCAACGGACAGAAGGGCGAAATACAGGACTGCCGGTTTTGCCGACCAAAGGTGCAACCGCTACGTTTATTTATCGTCGGTCTACTGTTCGTTGGGGCATTCCAGCCACCCTCGCTAGGGGGCGAGCTCCTGCACCTGAAGATTTTTTCCTCATCTACCCGTTGCAAAGTAGAGAGGGTTGTTTTACGTGAAAATGACATCTTACACCGAAAGGAGGCGCACTCAGAGTCTCTGCCCCCTCCCACAAAAGCAGCCCGGCCGACTCGGTCCAGTACCGAACCTAGAACTACTGACGCAGTTGCCGAGGGAGCGTACTACCACCCATTGGTGAAATTTTCATTTCCTGTAACAAACCGGAAGTAAGGGTCCCCTACGATATATTCCTTTAACACGCTACTATGTGGCACGTTAGTAAATCAAGAACTATAACTATTTAAATGTTTGGCACGCCAGCAGAAAAAGGTTCGCCACCCCTGTACTAAGGGATTCTGAATATTTAAAAATATTTGGGGCGCACTTTTTTGAAGCGCTTCCCCTGATCCACCACTGACAAAAGGGTTTTGTTACGTGCAAATGACATCATGCATGCCACATGGCGCTACCGCTTTACGTCCTATGTCGCCCAAAAGAAGCCATCAGGAACGAACCTGGCATTACTGACCCAATAGTCTGCGCCACGAGTGGCAAAATCTGCCCATGTGAAGGTGAAATAGCTTACAGGCAAGCGGTTACATTCTGACCCCTTTTAGACATCTCTTAGGCATGCTTGATGACTGAGTCCAACTGAGTCCATGGTTCCACGTTCGATCCTGGTCAATTTTGGGCGGTTCTTCTGCTCAGGTTCGAGAGCAGGCATTCACCTCGCCTTCTGTTGGATGCAAGTTCGTGATATTAACCAGGAAACGATGTTGATCTAATCTCTCGAACGATCTCGAGGTTTGTCTTGTTTGGAGGGGGGGGGGTGCTCAAGCCCTAGAAATTAGAGATAACTCCGATAAAGGAAAGAATGGCCCTCGAAAAGCAATACTCGAATCGAACCCATGACCACTCCAAAATTTGAATATTTTACCCCATCATTTTATTTCACCCATCATTGTCAGGAACGAGTTAACATCTTTTAAGATAAATGTCATCAATAAATAAACTAGTAAAATTTAATTTGAAATCTGCGAAAAATAATATCACTCTCTCTTTTCAAATCTCGTCTAACCCTTCAGGCCCAATTAGAGGATGATAAAAATTTAATAGTGGTCTAAATTCGACAAGGAAAATGGGAACAACACAGAGTTGATACGGAGAGAGGGAGGGGGGAGGTGAATGAGGAGGGATTGTTTTGTTCGAGAAGTTAAATATGTGTTAAATTATTCAGGAATTTGGACTTCCTACCCCCGCTCCTCTTTTCGGTTTGTTTCTGCCGGCCTCGTTTTAATCTATATAGACTAAAATTCAGATACAAGCTAGAGGATGAACAACAGAATTACGCAGAAAAAGAAATAAGATGGCGAAAGGAAAGCTTCACTTTATATATAAACTTCAATGAAGCGCAAAATTTATTGATTGTGAAATTTCACTATTCTGTCAACAACAAAAAAGTGCAAATTTAGAGCACTCTAATCTCGTTTTTGTTACAATTTGATTTCCGTCCAAATTGCAATATAAGATTCTTTCCCTCTCCTCTTCTCCCTTTCTCGTGTCCTCCTCTGACTCCTTCCTCTCTACTCATTTTCTCTGTGTGTGTATACTGTACTGTTGATCCCGAAGTAGGACCCGAAGTAATTCAAATATATATTTTCACTATGTTCACTTTACTTTCAACATCATAACAATTCCCTTTTGAATTGCTCTTTACTAGCAGCTACGTAAAAGAGGTCCATCCAAAAAAAAAGCGATACTAACCTACGACTACTACTGCTAAATGGATTTATTTTTGGACTTCAGTAGCAAAACAAGAAAAAAAAGCTTCACTAAGTTCAGTTATATTGAAGCGAGAAGCTAAATTCTGCGTTGATTTCATGCTGCGTTATAGCATCCCAAAAGTGAATACAACAGGGAGAGAGAAAGCTATTCCCCCTTGCCTACTGCAAAAAAAAGGACCATCCCATACTATGCTACTATTATCATTACATTTCGTTTAAACTTCTACTAATTTAGTTACTCCATTTCCTCCTCTTCCTGGCCTTTCTACACGTCCCCCTTATTCCATCACTAACAATGAATAATCTGTTGGTGTTTCACTACCAAAAAAATGAAGAAGACAAACCTGTTGCTTTGCGCTATTCAACTTGAAATGGCTTTCAAATGTATCCTATTTAACGAGTATCCAACTGTTTTGTCTCGTCGTAATTTACGAACGACTCTTTTTATACCACAATTTACAAAAGAAAAAAATAAAACAACTACTATCCCTTTTCCCGTCTGTGGCAGGGTTCCCTCTGGAACAGTGTTTTTCAACCAGGGTTCCGTGAGATCCGCCCAAGGGTTCCGCCAATGCGCCAATGGCAAGGTAAAATATAAAAATAACAATGAAAACACAAGAAACGAGAACGACTTTTGTCTGTCGAAGATGAACATCGGGTGTCTCTCCAACATTAGGCCACAAATTCATCTGCTTATGCAAACACACACCTGTATCAATTAATGTTTTTTTCTGTCCCCGTATGGGGTTCCGCGAAAGGTCTAAATGTTCCAAAGGGTTCCGCGAGAAGTCTATATGCTCCAAAGTGTTCCGTTCCAATAAAAAGGTTGAAAAACACTGCTCTGGAAGGACACATGGGCGAACTATTGGACGGCATTATGATGCAGTCAGCTGTAAACCAAAGCTCCAACCCCAATACCTAGTTACCGTCGGCCTCCTGCTCTTTGGGAAACCCACCGAGCTCCTACACCTGGGAGTTGTACCTCATCTACCTCGTATAATAGAATTCGCCTCGGTGGCTCAGTAGGTAGTGTGCTCGGTAAATGCGTCGGTGGTAGGTCCCACACTAGACCGAGGTGGGTTTGGCTTCTTTGGGAGAGAGAGAGAGAGAGAGACCCCTAGTGCGCCTTGCTTTGGATAAGTAAAACCAAGATCCCATTTGATGTACGATGTCATTTGAACGTAAAAGAACCCTCGCCCCTTGGCGACGGTGGAGTGACCCGACGAACACTAGATCGGCGATAAATAAGTATAGGTTCTATAGAGGTCGCAGCTTTGGTCGGCAGTCGGTTTCGGAACCAGTGTGTCCATTCCGCGAGACAACATGAGTACCCGACCCTGCCATAGGCGGGAAAAGGATTAACAGTTGATTTACCTGTTGTATAGTTGAGAGATTTCTTTTACGTGCAAATGGCATCGTTCACACCGCAATAGGGTACCGGCTTTACTTCCCATCCGACGGAAGGCGCACTCGGGCTCTCTCTCTCTCGCCTGAAAGAAGCCAGCCCACCTCGATCCAGTATTGAAGCTGGAACCACTGATGCAGTGGAACGTCACCAAAGTGGGTACACTTAATAACATATAATAAGGGCGGATGCCGCAGCACAAAATGCGAACACGAAGGTAGATAGATACAAATGGCTGACACTCGCGTCACCCAATCTTTTTCGCATATTTCACTTGGACACTACAAATCAGAGTGATTTCCGGTAGGAATTAGAGGCAAACAGAGGCTTCCACTGCATATATATAGAAGCCGCGTATGTAACCGCAACGAGACCTGTCACTTTCGATAACAATAACCGGCTGATAACATTAGGCAAAGGAAGAAAAAGCATACATTACTGAACACAATTTATTCCAGAATTATGCAACCTACTTATATTTATCCCAAACTACCTATTAATTAACAACTTTTCTAAAAAAGAGACAAAATTTATTTGAATTTTGTTTCGTTGGTGGTTTAGGGCCCTTCAACTACCGCATAGTTCTAGTGCAGACACTACACTAATGCGACGATTATTGGGTATTAGCAGCGCCCAGGTTTTCAAAGTGGTCGCCAATGTCAGTACTTGCTTGGGGTTGCGTTGCTTAACTTCAGTGATCAGTTCTCGTCTGATCACTGAAGTTAAGCAACGCAAGCCCAGTTAGTACTGACATGGGTGGTCGCTCGGGAAAGCTGGGTACTGCTAATACCCAATAATCGTCGCATTGGTGTGGTGTCCGTGCGGTATATGCATCGGACCTACACAGTGGACGGGTTTCTAATGACCTCGTAGTTGACGGGACCTTAAACTCCAACAAACAAACAAACAAACGAGAACTACTATGTCCAAAGAAATAAGCCGCTCCCACATTTATTTGAAAAAGAATGTCATGCATTGCTGTTTGTCGTTTGTTTGAATTCATTAACTCCTGAATATTAACCTGCTATTCAGAGTGTTTCTAGAAGTTTGTTGCTCTGTATTGAACACCACCCGCCATCATCGAGCTCAACAGATCACAGATACACACACTACACTGGTCACTCTGTATGTAACGGTCTAGCAACACTTTTCTTCTCCAAAATTAAACATTATGTGCTGACCATCAACCCCGCATGTGGTCTGGAATATCCCTTCTGCTTACTGTTATTGTGCAATAGGTCAGACACCATGCAATATTACAACCAACAAAGCATTAATTTACCTGCATAACGCAGTGTAGGAACACGTGGGGTAGGCCGGCATCCCCCCACAGATAACAAAGCCAATATTCCTGAGGGTTCCAGACGCCTGGCTGGGGTGACCCCAGTCAGAGCATGTTCAGTGGACCTGTTCAGGATAAGGGTATGATGATGATGATGTGCTGATCATCAACGCTAGGTTTTGCATGCAGCCACTATCCTGAGATGAACTTAACTACTCAATAGTGGCATGTATAACATCACAACTGATGACAATAGCCTGTGGTCGGAAGCACCAGGGCCAGCGGGAGACCGGGTGGGAGCAGGTTGTACATAAGGATATGGTAGTGTGTGGGGTGGACGGAGACCTGGTGGGAGATAGGCTAAAGTGGAAGGCTAGAACCCGCAGACCCGACCCTGCCGCAGGTGTTATCATGATGCTGATGACAATAGCCGAAGTCTGATTAGAAGATGCTGAGTGAGGAGGAGCAGCAAATTGCGTTGGACACACCCGTTCTCGTCTGATCCCTGAAGTTAAGCAGCGCAACCCCAGCTAGTGCTGACATGGGTGGCGGCTTGGGAAAACTGGATACTGCTAATGCCCAAAAATCGTCGCATTAGTGTAGTGTCTGTGCAGTCTCTGCATCAGAACTATGCTGTGGACGGGGCTCTAATGACCTTGTAGTTGAAGGGCCCTATAACACCAACAAACAAACAACAAAGAAGATGCCGGTAATTTTCTATGAAGCGGTACGGGACTGACCGATTGTGATGGCAATAGCCGATTGATAACATTATCCGTGATTATAATATTCGGCTTCCTATATATATATATATATATATATATATATATTACTAAATTCTGCACTACATGTTCCGGCATATAAATGTACCTCATTTTTCCTTTATCAACGTCAGAGAACTAAACTGGAAATGAGATGATGCATAAAAAATGTTAATCAAAATTTGTGATGATGATGATGATACTCATGTTCATATCATTTCATCACAATCAACACACGTTTAATAACCTGAACCTAAGACGTATTAATATTAATCGATTTCATTGTAACAACTTTCGCTCTACATCACCTTATTTGCCCGAAGAAAAAAATTATATATAAATGAGACCACCCCTTCCAGCGGCATGTCAGTTTTTTGTATGTTTGTTGTTATTATGAATGAAAGAAGTAGAGCAGATGTTAATTTCCTTATAGTCTGATAGTATCTTTCTTAAAGTGCTACTAAAAATTATGAAAATACGTTAATCATTATCATCATCATCTTCTTCTTCACACGTGGGGCATACGCATGAATTTTTAATTTTCAGCCTTAGTTGTTCATAATAATCACTTTTTTGTCCTTACTTCGATTAACAAGAGGAAGGAGGGGGCGGGACACAAAATGGCGTGTTAATCTTTTTTTTTTATATGTGTCTATTTATATTAAAAAAATACCTGTTATTATACGCATAAATGAGGTTCACCTTCATTCTCCAAATTAATTAAATAACGGATGAAATATTTTTAAAAGATTAAACAGATATATTAAAAAAAAATAGGAATTTCCTACACGGGACACTTCTCGCGCAATATGTGTGTGTCTTTTTTGTTGTTGTTGCTGTTGTTATTCTACTCTCATAGGATTCTTCCGGTTTCGTATGAAATTAGCTTTATATTGAATTTCTAATATCCTTATACAAAAGCGTAGATCAAATAAAAACGAATCGACTTGCTTAGTAACAGTTCGCTGCTCAGCTTAGCTTGGTGTGACAAGCTGTTTTTGTTGCTGTAATTAATGAACACAGGTTCCATCCCACCCTATGGTAATACTTCCGCTTTTTTTTTACCTCAACAAGCTCTTAGTGGTTGGTGTACTCCAGAGCTTTTCACACCAATCGTTCAACAACAATAACCACTACTAACCCTTCGACTGTCTATGGCTGGGTCGGGTACCCATCTTTGCCCTATTGGGGTACATAGGCGATCTGTTGGACGGTATTCTTACGCAGCAGGCTGACAACCTAATGCTCCAGTCTCTACACTTATATATCGTCGGTCAATATTTCTTCAATAGGGCACTTTTCCTCGGCATGCGGAAGATTCGTCCCCGGCAGTTTATCCCCGACAATTCGGCGACAGTCCCGATAGGCTGTGAACAATACGGCATTAACAATGGAAAAAAATTGAGTGAATTCTGCGATTTTTTAATTTGTTAATTATTCGTTAAAATTCCTTAATTAAAATTCACAATATGGCATTAACAATTGTCAGATGCGGGGACGAATTTTCCTAAAACCCTTTTCCTCCACCGATGCCAGGAGGGTGAGCTCCTACACCTAAAATACTACCGATCTACAAGCATCCATGTAGAAAGGTATGTGCAAGTGACATCGTACACACCACAGGGATCGTGGCTGACGGAAGACAACCGGGGAGCTATCTCTCACCCCCTCCCTCCTCGATCGGGTATTGAACCTAACCTAGAGTAGTCGTCGTCGTAGTCGTCTGGTATCGAACCTAACGTAGTAGTCATCTATTAGACATGATTCTACAATTGAGTGTTTTCGAAGCATTTTATGGTTTGCCCTTGTGTGACGTCCTAAAGGCCATACTAATTGATGGTTGTAACGTTGAAGGCTGACTGACGTTCGGCCTATAAACATCCCCCTCCCACTGCTGAAAAGGCCATAGCTGGTTTGTCTCCCCCACTTTTCTCGCCCTAAAGAAACCGCGCATTTTTTTTGTCAGGAACGGACCACCGCCTCATCACATCTGCAGTCCACCCATTGGGAATGATGCTGTTCTCTCAAACAGAATGACACATAAGCCAGCTATCGGTCAGGGATGCACCATTTCTGTCTTTTTGTCTTACCCTCTTTTAATGAGTCCCGTTCATCGTAGCTCCCCTCTCCCCGTCCTCATTTCGGTTTCTAACATCTCTGAATCTCCTTACTACTCTCTGTTCCCTCCCTCCTACTCTCTCCTTCTTTCATTCCCTTCATCTTTCTCGTCCTTTCCATCATTTTTCAGATTTGATTCTATACTATTCTACTGCGTCACGGGGTCCAGGTTCGATACTGAATCGAGGTGGGTTGGTTTCTTTGGGCGAGAGAAGCCCCGAGTGCACCTTCCTTCGGATGAGAAGTAAAGCCGAGGTCCCGTGTGGTGTATACGATGGCATTTGTACGGAAAAGAACCCTCTCACTATGCAAGGGGTAGATGAGGCCACGTTCCTAGGTATAGGAGTTCGCCTCCTGGAGTCGGTAGAGTGCCTCAGCGAGCAGTAGGCCGACAACAAATAAGCATAGAAAAATACCGTCTAGCAGATCGCCCATGTGTCCATTCAAAGGGACAAAGATAGGGCCCCGATCGTGTAATAGGCAGGAAAAGGACTAGTACAGTAAAACCTGCCTAAACCGGACCTCGTATAAACCGGAAACCTGGACAAACGCAAAATAAATTTCGGAACGGATTACTACCCTAAACCGGAAAACTACCTAACGCGGAAACTGAATAAGTTTTGAGAACCGTTGCATACATAACCTGACTAAGACGGATTATATTATGCGTAATACACTCAATACAATGCAGGCATTAATTTTGAGTGTGACTACTACATGCACCGAAGTTCTAGGGGGCACAAAGAGCTACCCAATGGTGAAGGCACGACAGTGTACTTTAAAAGACATGTGGGGCAGGAGCGGATCCAGGGGAGAGCAATGCATCCATTGATCTCATCTCACTGACTCAATGGGGCGCATCTTTCAACTGATGCATGATTCAACTTTTCAACTGATGAGGCATTTTTGCATTTTCTATTCCCGTTTCTATTCTGCCAGTCCAATCTGCAGTTGGCTAAACCACTGAACATATTGTTTGTTTGTTGGTGTTTTAAGACCCTTCAACTACAAAGGTCATTAGAGTCCCGTCCACAGCATAGTTCTTATGCAGAGACTGCCCAGACACTACACTAATGTGACGATTTTTGGGTATTAGCAGTACCCAGTTTTCCCAAGCGGTCACTCATGTCAGTACTAGCTGGGGTTGCGCTGCTTAACTTCAGTGATCAGACGAGAACTGGTGTGTCCAACGCAATTCGCCGCTCCCTCACTGAACATAGGACATTGTCTAAGGGACAGTCGAGGACCTATTGTAATTGCTAGCTAGATTAATACTAAGGGATTCTGAATATTTAAAAATACTCAGGGCGCACTTTTTTTGAAGTGCTCCCACCTTGATCTGCCCCTGTGTGGGGACAGAGTAACTTTTTAATTTACAGACTTTTATTTTAAATTTCATCATCCTAATAAAAAGTTATCATATTTTTATACTGTACTTTGTTTTATAAAAACACAACCCTTTGTAAAACGGAAAAAAATACGGGAACGATCAGGTTCCGTTTTAGAGAGGTTTTACTGTAGGTGCTTGTTTTAATGATCGTCTGATGTCAGTGCAGAAAGGTATCTATCTGTGCACTGATGGATATGTATTTCCAAGCTAAAATCTGAAATCTTTGGCCCTAATTATTCGGTGTAGAAAGAGTCTTTGACCGAGATAGACAACAGTGGGAGGAAAAGGGTTAGTAGTTGCTTTTTTAGGATTCTATAAAAATCTACCAATGTCAAGAATGAATCGAACCCTCAGTCATGAGCGTGGTATGAAATTCTTACAAATTTCAGTTGTCAAGCGGCTGCTGAGCTACAGTGCGCTTGTGGAGTATAGTGATTCCTTGCTGTAAAATTCATTTATAATGCTTGTCTCCCACTTTTCATATTTTTAAGCAGATAAAACTATAAGAGAGACGGAGAGAAAACAGATATTTCGCTTCAGAAACTTAAAATTAATGTCGCCATGTTGTTTTGAATACTCAATATTATTGGACAGAGTGATACTTGTGGCAGATTTTTGGAAATGTGTCTTTTTTTTTCTTTATTTTAAGTCCGCGTTCAAGAAGAAAGGAGTGAAGACTTTCACAAAAAAAAAGACACACATATTTCTAAGCATATAATTCGTAAACAAATACATTATTCATATCACGTGAAATTTCCTGCATGTGAATACAGTATTATGAATGTCTTGAACTGAATTGAAATGAAGTCATATAAAGTATCACATTTCTTCTTCAAGAAGAAGAAGAAGAAAAAAAAAGGAGATGATTTCTTAGAAATGACACTAAGAAAATTATATTGCAACTATAAAAAAAGACGTAATATAGTCACACTTAGGACCCTATTCGATGTACATGATGGACCTCATTCTCAAAACTAAATATTTATTACAAATTTCGCGCTCTCTCTACTTATCCATCTCTTCCTCTGTCCCTGTTTGTCTCTAGGTCGGACCCCTCCCCTTTCTTAAACCTCTTGCTCCCTTTCTTCTTTCTTAAGACATTCAAATCGTTATTAATTCTGGAAGTATCTTATGTCAAACATATTAAAGCTGCCTATTTAATCGCAGCCTCTCTATTATGAAGGTCACTTACCAACTCTTGGAAGGGGGCGTAAAGAATAACACCTGGAAATTATCTGACAAAGGGCTATTTTTCATGCATGTGACACGATCCAATCCTGACAATAAGCATCGAGTTTGTATTCCTACAATCTGGGATGAAAAACACTTTTGATTTGGTCCTTTGGTTTTCACTTCAGTGAAACCACCCGCCGTTACCAGGATCGAACTTGTGACCGAAGGACGTGATTTAATCCTCTCATATTTTGGGAATGAAAACTGCTAACCTCATTCGGCAGTGAACCTACGAAGGTCGGCTTATTATGCACTTTGTATTGGTAATTCCACCCACATTGTCGTGGTTGGATTAACCCAAGTAGCACAAATTAGTGCGAGGAGAAGGGCACTTTAATTGAACTCGGAACATCCCCAACGAGTGTCGAAAAAAGTAGGAAAGAGAGTAGTTTTCCCATTAACCAAGTTGGGGCTTAACATGCCACCACGGTGGCACAAAGATAGCGAACTGGATGACTACGTCAATGGTTCCAGGTTCGATCCTGGCCAGGTGGTTGGCTCCTCCCTTGCGGAGAGAGAGAGGTCCCAAGCGCGCCTACCATCCGATAGGAAGTAACGCCGTCGCCCAGTGTGGTGTACAATGCCACCTTAACGTAAGAAACCTTGCTACATGTCGTAAAATAATGATTTGGTCGAAACATCCAGAGAGAAAAACAGGCCGACGATCAAAATGTGCATAGGGTTCGCAGCATTAAATCGGCAGCCGGCTGCGTAAAAATACCGTCCAACAGATCGTTCACGTTTCGTATTGGGACGAAAGTTAATACAAAATCCTGCCGTAGAAAGGAAGAGGGCTTGGGATTTCCATTCAGAAAATGTAAAGCAAGTGCAACACTGTAAGTAGAGGAAGACTGCACGAAATGAGAGAGGGGAAGTAAAGGATTGCCACTGATTGGCGAACTACAACCCTTTCGGTCTCTTCTGAGAGGCATGGGTAGGGCGGGCCTAAATATTTTTTTTCCCTGAATTATACAATGAGTAGGGAGAAAAGGGAAACCTCCACTACCGAAGGAATTACGATAATTTAGGGCTGACTGATTGCCACAGTCGTCAATCACGTGTCCCAATCCCTTCAGTCACATGCCCCTCTTCCTTTTCCTTCCTTTCACTTACTAGAGATGAGTGGAAGAAGAACAGAAACATATTGACCCAATTCTATCCTCTCCTCGGTCAAAATAAAAATACCCACTCACACAGAAAATTTATATCACAATAATAGCTGTTAAAAGAAAACAAAGCACTTCTGGTATCTTCCCATAATTGACACTATTATAAAACCAATAGAAGACGTCAGATTGTGATCCTATAAATCACGTTTAATAGTGACGGAATATAAATTTCGACTGGTTATTTTCCACAGTCTTGTTTTAAGAGGTCTCCAGAATTAAATAATATCAAATTTTAGATAATCAGTTGTTGAAAGCAACCTGTCATTTCTCATTCAGTACGACGATTATTAATATAACCACCATTATCGTTGTTTTCACTCTTGACGGCCATATTTTTTAATGCACCACTGCTACTGTACTACTAATACAAATCTTCAATTGACGCGTTATTTCCATAGCAAACTTTTAATTGCTTTAAAAATTACACCAATACTACTACCAGGGTTACTCTGCTGTGAAATTGATTTTATTATTGCTAGTCACTTATCACCTTCTTCAGCTTTGTGATGACGTCAATGGAGCCGCCAATCACAAGGCAGCTTTGGAGTCACGTGTCACTGTGTACACGTGTGCTACCCACGTGAGCCACATGCAAAAATAACTGCTACATCTCTCTGGTCAAAGCTAAAGAAACTACTAACCCATTGCCTGCCTATATGGTACGGTCAGTGGAAGTAGAGCCAGAGGCTTATATCTCACAGTATTAGCCTTTTTATCAGACTGCTGCTGCTGGGATGTAATGGACCTCTGGTTGGAAGTGTGTCCTTAGCTGAGTATAAGGGGACAAAGGATCATCCATATAAATTGAAAGAGATTAGGGCACAGACAGACTCATACTACTGGCCATTTTTGCCAAGGGCCATTCGACAATGGAATGGCCTTGGAGAGGATAAAGTGGAGAGCTTCATCAAAGGAACGCCCGCCATTGCTAGTACTTTAAGGGGGGAGGCACCTGAATTATAGTTTAAGGTTTTAGGAGTATAGTGGAACCCTGTTATGTCGATGGCATAGGGGTTTGCTAAAAAGCATCGAGATAACCAAACACCAATATGGCGGCAATGGTGGGGGTAAATAAAGGAGAATGTGCAATGCACATGAGTTTATACATACAACACATCTGCAGTGAACTACTACACCCCCTATTGTAGGTCATCATCATCATCATCATCTCACCCTTCTGCCGCCTGCGGCAGGATCGGGTCTGCGGGTTCTAGTCCTCCACTCCCGCCTATCTCCCACCAAGTCCCCCTCCACCCTTCATGCCACCATGTCCCTTTGCACCACCTGCTCCCACGCACCCCCTATTATAGGTGCAGTGATGTTAATGGTTAACCTTCCGTCCACAAGGTGACGATTTCTGGCACACACTACAAGGTGGGGCCTGTGATGGGCCAGTGTGGGGCCTCCTCCTGCCTATTCCCCACCAGGTCCCCATCCACACCAGGCACTACCATATCCTTATGTACATCCTGCTCCCATTTCTGCCTTAGTAACCAGTGTTTCTGACCAGCCAATCATGTTGGTACTAACTTGGGTTGCATCATGCTAATTACTTAGGAGACCTGCCAACTTCCCTAGATAGGTAAAGAAAACATCAACGAATAGGTACTCAAAGGTTGGTTAAGATTGGAGAAAGTGGTACCTGTGTAGACACAACTTTCTAGGTCTGGGGTCTGCCGAGACCCCCACCTTGTGGACGGAAGGTTAATACTGTATTCAGAAGCCAGCAGTCAAGGGGATTCCGGGATCGACATAACCAAAGTTGAGTGGCAAATTTGACCCTTTTTGTGCTCGAGATATTCGGGGTCATCGACATAAAAGGATCAACATAAGCAATCAGAAACTATTAGGACAAAGGGGGAATTTGGTGGTTCCACTTTAAAAACGTCGACTTAAAAGGGTTGTCGAGTTAACGGAGGTCGAGATAAGTGGGTTCCACTGTATTATGGTATCATAAGTTGGATTGAGAGTTAATCTCTCCACTGCCGTATTGGCCTAAGAAAAGGCTGCTTGCAGTGTAGTAAATTAGAATTAGAAGTGACCATGTGTCCCCGAGGACCAAAATGAATATTTTACCCACCTGGGTGTTGACCCAAGCTGCAACAACTATGCTTCTTTATCGTCGGGATTCTGTTTGTTGGGCATGGGGGGGGGTTACTCCACCGAGCTTCTACCCCTGAAAATTTTGGCACATCTAATGGGGCATAGTAGAGAGGGTTCGTTGTTTACGTGCAAGGGACATAGCACACGGAGCCGCCTGACGGATAGCGCACTCAGAAAACCTCTTTCTTTCCCACTCTCTCTCTCACCCCTCTTTCTCTCCCTCTCTCTCTCTCAAGAAGCCAGCCCGCCCCGATCCGGTATCGAACCTGAAATTTCTGACGCAGGAATCGAGCAGTAGTCGAACATGCGTCACCGAGGCAAGTTTCTCTCACTCTGGTCATTTTAATAATAATATTTGTCATCTGAGATATTATCATCATTACCAGAAATGTTGTGACTACCTCCTCCTGCTGACCACCAGCTCCATTTTCTCTTATTTCTTAAAGATACACAAAGAGTTTGCTGCTAAGAAATTCCCATATGAATTTCATATCGTCATCATTAGTCTCTTCGTGCTGTGGTGTTAAAGGGCCCAAGTTGACAGATATACATAAAATTGGATCGCATGTCAAAGATCACATCTAGAAAAGATACACACAGACGAACAAATAACAACACGATAGTAGTATGTGCATATAAGAAATCTCGCATTACTTTTAAAATAGTCATTTCTTAGTCTTTTATCTGAGATGGTTGTCACGAAACAAAACATTTAGTCTCTAGAGGAACGTCGGTTTATTGATCAAATTTTATTATTATACCACCACAAAGTTATATTACTTTAAAACTTGCCTTTCCTTTCAGAATGGAAGGTACTTGAAGAAAGAGTAAAATCTTTAAATATACCGGAAATAAGGATGACAGAGAGGGGAAAGGGGTGTGGTAAAGCAAGACGAGAGAGCGAAAATGGAAACGACGAAAAACAAAGCATCTAAATTATAGTGGAGAGAGAGAGGGGGGGGCAGATATTATCATTACAAATTTCACTCTAAATCAGGATCATGTCATCTGTCGTTTAATTGGTTATTCAGTTTGAATGCTACCGTACAAAGGGCTTACAAACGCACCTCTGGATTTGTTACACCAAAATTCTGACCAGTGTATAAAAGCGGGGAAAGGGGAGAGTTAACTTCTGAGTTAAATCCTCAAGCGCCTGAAATTCATTTTACATTTTCTCTTTCAACTCTAATCTCCGCGTAGAAGAATCAAAGTTATCATATCCCTATGTCAGAAACGAACTCATAATCGTTGTTATCTTACCTAATATACACGCTAACTGCAGAGCTGTAAATGTCGAGGATGGCGCTTCCAAATCACCACGTTTTTTATACGAATAATAAAAATGGCGAGACCTTTCTCGTAAATGCTATTTGGCAAAAGAAATCAAAGGAATCATTTCTAAATTCAAGAGTTTGAAGTACGTAAACGCTTGCTTCGTATTAAAAAAAAAATGGCGGCTGAATTGTTTGAATCGAAGCCCGCACGTGCTGCTACATGCACGCGCCTTTAATCCGGGCAACAAGGAGGTGGCTGCATATGCGCCTTTACAACTCACAACTAGGTGGTGTTAGGCTGGGCGTGCCCTCTGGTTGGTTAGAAGCGTGCTGGAGGACAGCACAAAGGAAGTAAAATAAATAACCTACTTTTCACTGGTACAGCCAATTGTGGAGTACTGTAGTCCAATTTGGTTTCCGTTTCAGCAGGACATATCTCGGGAAATTGAAATGGTCCAAAGGAGGGCAGCAAGAATTGTGCTAAATCGCTACTCTCATAGATTGAGTGTGTCGGACATGATCACGGAATTATCTGACAGCATTTAGCTCCGTCTGTTAGATTTTTGAGCCTGATGGAGCCCGACTGTTATTACTATTCCAGGGTTACAGTTCCCCAACCCCCCTTGTTATTTTCATCCCCCGCATCCCGCGAGCAGCCTCTGCTGGGCTTTATAGCCTGTTATGGTTGTTTGGCCGTTCACCCCAACCCTTGCTTAATGCAAACATATTTCCTAGAAATTGAGAAATTTATTATCAGACTGTTGTAAATAGGGTACACGGCGGTCCCTTGCAGAATATAGGGGGAGTAATGATCATCCGTTCAAATGGAAGGAGATCAGGGACCGAACGGACTCATATTACTGGTCCTTTCTTCCAAGTGTCATTCGGCAATGGAATGCTCTTGATGAGGATAAGGTGCGCAACTTTCTGAAAGAAGGTGCCATTATAATAGCAGGTAGGCAATGTATGGCAGAATAGATGCTATTCTTCAGGTTCCTTGGAGTTTTGAATGAGTCAATTATTAGGAATGAGAGTTATTCTGCCCACTGCCAATTTGGCCAATCAGGGTTGCTTGCAGTGTGTTCAATTAGAATTAGAACTTGAGTGACTAGGACGAGACCACGCATGCCCAACCCATCGGCATACAGTATGCGACATAAAAATACCATTGTTTAGGATGCAAACTTGTGTAAATACTCATCCGTCCGTACATGATATTATAAATAATGATCACGTATAAGTATTGCGTAGGAACTTACCTTATTGTCATTTCTTCTTTTTTATCATCATCACAGACAAAAATTTCTTTACAAAAAAATTGTTTTTTGGGTTGGTGTCCATTTGTGGTTAGTGATGTCTATTATGAAGGACGTTTTCTTTCTTGCTTTATCTGAAGTTTTCTATTTGCTTCTTTTTTGATCTATAGTCCTATAAACGAAAAAATGGGATGTTTATTAGAGAGATCAGTACATCTATATAATATTAGGACTTGCAAGGAAAGCGGAGAAGGAGGGGGGAATAGTAATAACAAAAAATAAACATTTGACCCTTTTAAGTCTCTCTCTCTAGAAGAAAAAAAAAACAAAGGAGAGAGGGAGAAAGGATGGGTAGATTTCTAAAAAAAAAATTATTGCCTCCATTTTTTATCTGAGAGTCGAAACTCTGACTAATGATCCCAAGAGATTGTGTTGTATCTTAAGGACTCCCCTTTCCCACCTCTTTTACATCCAACTACGAAAACAGATTGCAATTTTCTCCAAAAATCCAAAGATGCTTACAATTCAGCAGCAACAACAAGGGCAACAAACAATCATTAAACATTTCCTGACTTTCATACTTTCCTAATTAACAATTTTGAATAAATATACTGCTTGGTGTATCCCTGCTGAATAATGCTGATTAAATTCCCATCTGCTTCGTTACAGCTCGTAATCATTTCATTACAATTTGTTAACTATTATCATATGCTATAAATCAGTTTCAGTTTAAATTGGCTTCAATCCTTTATGCCCTCGCACACAAGGTTGCACGAATGAGATGAAAAAAGAAATATTTATATTCCGCAATTGATATAAAGATGGAAGAAGGGAGAAGAAAAAAAAAGATATGAAATTATAATACATCTTAATTTCAAAGTTGTGCTGATCCTAAAGTTAAATAGCTTTAGTTGAATTGCAAGAAAGACGGTTGAAGATGGGAGGGGAAATATATACAGCAGGTTTTATAACCACTTTATTTTCAAAGTCTCCTTCTGACGTCAGCAGATGCTGTGTGGTTGCCATAGTAACAGCCTCTCCACGTTTTCTTTATCATGTGTGAGAGAGAGAGAGAAAGAGAAATTTCTGAATTCCATCCAAAAGAGGAAAGAGAGCAGTAACAGCAGTTACCCACTACCAGTGTCGTTGTCAGTTTATCCCTATCTTTTTCCCCAAGTACGTGCTTTGGATGTCATAACTTCAAACAAAAGACAGTTAACACAGAAAATCCAAAACCGACGTCAATTTATAGTTAGACTTTAACTACATTTAAGACGTAGATACACAAATTCATGCCCTGAATGCCTTTTCATGCAAACCCTTTTTTGAATTACACTGGAATTACTAGCATCAATGATTTTTACATCCTACTCTTTCTCTTTCTATCTAGAACTGAATAGAAAAAAAAAGGATATACATAGAAAGGTTTCTAGTCTCATTATCGACGAGAGCCGAATAGTAAATTTTATCAAATAAACTAAACCTTTTCTCCCTGTCTATTTTCTTTATATTTCTACTTATATGTCATTTGAGAAATAAAGAAAAATATTGCCCTAACTTCATAAACTTTATGGTCCTGCATAACGACACAACTTACATTGAGTACCTTTCGCTCCATATGTGACGAACGCGCACTTGCCAGTCCTCGCCATTTTTCTACTTTCACAAAACAATAATCACATCTCTACACACACACATATCATCATTATATAAAATTGTTGAAAAGATATTATACAGAAAAACAAATTCTAGCTGTCATATTTATATTTAAGAGGCGAGTCACACAAATGACGACGACACTTGCGAATATATTTGTTTAAAAACGCGAGAAAAACAAAATTACACTAGGAGAAAATTGGGTTCCTGAGCTGTGTGCAACCCTAAAAAAAAATTCAGTCATTAATTCTACGTCGCTTTTATAGCCTCCCTCCTAACTTCTGACTCCATCACGAGTACGTTCCCTCATTCGGGAGGGCAACCTCCCTCAAAAAGTAAACCAGTTTCCATCCTGCCTCTCAAATAAAACCCTACGGTCCTATGTGAAGTGCGTAGGATGTCACCACCGCATCGTAAAAAGGACCATTCCACCGTAGAGTATAAAATATACGTATAGGTCTACCAAATTCCCAGGGGTACAAGCTCGACCTCAACCACCCTCCCCAGGCGGTAGTCAAATAGCCAAGTAAACCACACGGCGAATAAATGGTTCTTTGACGTGCAATTTGTTTGGGTTATATAGTTACTGAACGTCGGCCCATCTCATTCTGTTGGTCGTTTACCGACGCCGAAAGAGGAGTTCCTACTCCTGGGAGTTTTGCTGATGTTTTTTAATGCACAAAGGGTTGTTTTACTGGATAGTGCTGACATGATCCCACACGGGAGCACGGTTTCTCTTTCCAGTCGACTGAAGGCACACTTGAGACTTCCTTCCTTCTCCAATGAAGAAAGCCACTCGTCTCGGTCAGGATCGAAACTGAAACTGTGGATTCAGGAATCAAGATCGCTACTAGTGAACCACCGAGACGGGTGAGGCGTACAGGAGAATCGCCTCTTCCTTTTTTGGTTTCGTGATGAGTGATCGATCTATAAATGAGAATCGAACCTGTTCTCCACGAGTTCGAGATTGGGGCACTTTTCGAAACGAACAGGAGTTCGAGATAGGCCTCATGTAACATATTACGGCCTGTATGAGCCTAACTACAATTAGGGGCGACCCAGCGTTCTCTGACCACAAGAACGAAAAAAAACCGTTTCCTGCCCCAAAGCTGAATAGTAGTCATTCATCCGTATGATTTATTTGAAATGATTTTCGTCTGGGTATTTGGTTATTCTAGTTACATTCAACGTCGACCACTGAGATCTAGAGATGAATTCTGAGGGCCTGAAAGAAATAATGACCTACCTCAGGTTGTATCGATCTTAGAAACGCAGAGTAAACATGGCGAAGTTATTCGGCGGCTGAAAAAGTCGATGAAAGCAGAAAAATAAACTAGGGCAGTGAGATGAAAACTAGGACAGCAATTGGTACCATTTCTCATATCATTATCCTACTGGCCTATCCACACACATATATTAGGAAATAATGACGATTGGGCAAATAATGTTGAGTTGATCGTCAGCGGGTGAACAGGCGTGAGCCAGTGAAGTTCTCAGGTCAACAAACGAAACCGAGGTAACGGCGTTCGAGCTATGTGACACCGTGCGGAAATTTAATAATCCACTTTTTTGCCGCATATATTTCTACTTGTACTACTTTCACTGAAATATCTAATGATGTACAGAATTTCAGGATTTTTTTTTAAATTTGTTCCCTTCAATTAAATGCCCACTGTCCTGTCCTGGTAATCTGAACCCAGACACCAATCTATTTAGACTCTGAAACCTATTTTCATTTTTTTTTTACCAACTATTTTCGTCTACACGTAATTTGACAAAATAGCTCACCATCAGTCTGACTTGTGTCACACCATGTTTCATTTTGAGATGCAAAGAGAGGGAGAGAGATGTGTTAGTGACCTGTCTCCACACACGCACACATCATCAACATCCCAACTGCCACGTTTGGGACGTTTCTTTGAAATGAAATGTGATCGGACAGACGGCGAAGAGGAAGCAATAGCATCATCAACCCTAAAGAAATGCTTTCAAATATTTTATGAGAAGTCATTGCGTTTTCTCAACTACTATTATTGCTAGGCAAAGTCCACTCTTTTGAAACATCCAACTTTGGTGATCATTTATTTCTTTCTTTGCATCCTTTTCAATTCTCAAGTGCTTGTTGTTGGAAAGGACGAACTGACGGGCCGCGGAAGGAGAGTGGGGAAAAAATAGAGACTGCAACCTCGTACATCACCCACTCCTGCTCGCCTTTAGGATGACCACCTACCTACACACTACTCTCTCTCTCTCTATCGGTGTGTGAAAGTGTGGATTTCGTCTCCGCCCAACACATCTCACCCCTTTCTGTAGCATCATTCTTCCATCTCTTCTTCAGGCCCCAACGCGCATACACGCACAAATATGATCTCATAAATATAAATATGTACACCTAAATGAAAATATACACTTAAGGATACAAGAGTGGAAAGTGCGAAAAGAGTTCCAGAGTCAGAAAGTGTAGCTTCAGATTATGGACGACTTTAGTATTGATTCTTCAAGAAATGGCCTATATCCGTCGCCCTGTTCCTCTTTCTCCTCTTCTTCTTCGTCTACGAAACTCAGAAAGAGAGCGAGCGCGGGAGAATGTCAACTACTATATACACTCGTCATCATCACCATACCCTCATCCCGCCTATAGCAGGGTTCGGTCTGCGGGTTCCCACCCTCCTCCACCCTCCTCCACCCTCCTCCTCCTCCTCCAGGTTTCCATACACGAACAAGGTTGTTCTCCGTCCGCCCCGAGTGCTTCCAACATGGCCTAACCAACTCCTCCTCCCCTCTTCTCATCGCATGCCCATCCCACCTCAATCTATTCTCCCTCAATGTCAACTATACACTCATCCGCCTTCCAACATCGCATTGAGAAATTAAACTTAGAGGAAAACGCATGCGCAATTCAACTCAACATCACACACTTTAGCAAAAAAAAAATGTTATATAAGCGCATGCGCATTTCTAATTGGAATCTCACATAAAAATGGCGACCGGCCGCGGCAGCGGCCTCTTTTTAGAACGATACCTCGGAGACGAGAGTTGGAAGCCGGTTACTATGGTAACGAAATGGAACCAACTGACTCTTCTTATTTGACTTTCGTTCACTATTAGATACTCATAGAGGCAATACGCATGCGTGCGAGCTTGTGTAGTTTGTAGTAGTGGTGATGGTGGCGGCAGCAGCAGCAGCAGCACTGTTGTTGTTTTTGCCTGTTATCGGTGAGTGAGTGAGTGAGTGTGTGCGAGTGCAGCAGCACTAGTGAGCTTATCCTCGCAGACTTGATTATCAACGACTCTCCATAGTCCAATCACATGTATCATCATCATCATCCTCCTCTTTCACTTTCTCTCCTGTTCTAATCGGACTTGTATACTGGACACCAGAACAACAACAACAAGCAGTGACAAAAATGTCAGTAAGAATAATACGCGACATTATCTTACACCGTGTCCATTCTCAGATTTTCACCTCTACTACTACAACAACAACAACGAATCCAACCTATTCTGTGATGGGACAAATTAATTGACTGTTATTCAACCAATCTATATTTTTAGTTGATTATTAAGTTAGTAGTGTGTGTGGTGGTTGGCGGTGGTGGTAGTGGTGGTACCTCTATTTTGGTACACGACAGCGTGTTGTTTGCTATATCTTCGATCTCAAAACACCAAAAATATATATATAATAATAATACCTAACCCCATGTTCAAGTAAGCGCTTTAATTTCTATTTTCTCCTGATTTAATATATAAATATAACCCCTTATGTATGTTTACGTCTCTCTCTCTAGTCCTCTCGTCAACCCTTTATCAATTCAGTAACTTTGAATATTTCAAATATTTCATTCTATCATCACTCATTTGTTTCATCCCTTCTTTCCTTCCCCCACCACTCTGGTCTCTTATTCGTCTGTCCTAGTTGAAAATTATATATACAACCCTTTCTTTTTCTTTCCGGTGAACTCTTTCGTGTATATTTTTAATAGTGGTTCATTTCCTTTCGTCTTATTTAGTTCTCACTTTTCTGACCGGCTTCTGCAGCCATTTAGTAAGAAGAAAAAAATATTAAAATCACTCCTTTCTACTGTCTGTCTCCATCATCTCCATCACTCATCTATCTATCAACTTCTTGAATTTTACCCTCCTGTTTTTTGTTTGTGTGTTTTTTTTTTGCTAAAAAATCAAAATCGTTTTTTTCTTCTGCTTATATCAACCACGTGACTACTTTTTTTGTTGGTCAACGAAATAGAAACTTGTCTGCTATTTTAAAAATACCATTTCTGCCATAATTCTTTTACCCTTTTGTCACATTTGAAATACTTTCTCCCTCTGTCTCTCTCTTTTTCCTTATTCTTGTCTCTACCGTTTTTTGGGGAGGGGCATTTTAAATCTTTTTTTTTTAAAAAAAATCTCTTTGTCACTACAAACAAATAAACAACCAAAATACAATCAAACAAATCTCGAAGGTTTGCAACAAACACAATTTGTCAACTGCTGCTACTACTACTACTAGTCTAAAAGTGAATGTGTGTGGCTTGTGTGAATTTACAACATATGTGACTAAGAAAAAATAATAATTATAATTATTAAAACAACTTTTCTCATCGATGGACATTGAGTGGTGGTCAAGATGGTTTGAGATACGTACTCTTCAGGAGCAACAATTAAGTGTAACAATATTATCATCCTATTTTAGTTTCTAGTGTTAAAAAAAATTTTTTTTTTTTGGGCTGAAAATTTTTAAAATATGTTTTCCATCAAATTAATTATAAGTGCATCGCCGACAATAATATTATTCAGTCAACAACTGCCTTTACTTAATCAGAAACAAACCAAAAAGAAAAAATGGACTTAAAAGTTCAAACTTAAGACGAAAAAAAAGGGGGGAAACCCCCTTCCCCAAATGTCAGAGCTACTAATCAAATATTTAAAAAAATTTCATTAACAAATCTATGAACGGGAAATAATTTTTTTTTTTGCTTTTCAGTTTCTTGAAACTTTTCAATTCATTTGATACAAATATCTCTCTCTCTCTATTTATTAGTGTTGACATCTAAGGAGAGACTCTCTACCGCACAATATATATTTTTTTCTTTCTTTTTTTAAAAAAAAAATATTAAATTTAAAAACTATCACCAATTATGGAGGAGGAGAAAAAAGAAGAAGTGGTGTCACAACCAAATGACATTTTTAATATCTTGTATATAAACAATTCAGTGATCTCACCCCCTACTTCTCTCCATATTTGAAATCAACCAACATCAACTATGTGTGCACGCCTGTCTCATTGCAACCTTTTGGTCCTAACCTGTGATTAGTACTCTTATCATTATAAATATATAACAACAATCTTTATGTTTCGTCACAAGAAATATTTTTTAAACAAAAAAGTAAAGTGAGGAAAATTCTACACATTTGACTCGCGTATCCATTGACTATGCATAGTGAGTACACATAATTACTACTAATTTTTTTTCTATTCAATTAATTTAAATTAAGTTTATATTTACTATTATTTATTTTCTTTGTTTATTTTATAAATAATCGCCAGTAGTTCAGCATGTCTATTATATTTATATAATATTTTTATAATAATAATAATAATGAAAAAAAAACTACATATATAGTAAAATGTAAGGGTCAATCAATCTACAGGGTTCGTGTGAAATTGCGTAGAAAAACTAAATTTCTCTGTTTTTTTGGAAGAATATTTAACCGCCATTTGGACCTAAAAGCACACCCTATAGATTGAATTTTAAATTAATTATATACATTTGTTGTAGAAATTCAATAGTTATATTATAATAATTAGTTTTGACTGCATCTTAACTATTTACTTTTTTATATATATATATTTCTAATCTATGCATTTAAACATTTTTTTATTCAAATTCAAAACTCTTCCTAATTTTATCCAAAAATGATAAAAGTGACCTTATCTCTTGACAGACGTCAGGGGTCAAATGGTATTTCGGCCTCAGTACATGAGGAAGACTCATTTAGGTAGGACAGCTATCTAAAATATGTGTGCACTATATTTTTTAATTATTTCTTTATCTATTTTTTTTTATCAAAAAAATACTTCCAATTAATTTTATCTTTGAAAAATAATTAGATTTTAATTATCTCTATTTGCATTCAATTTTTATTATCATCATCATCTTTTTTCAATACTATTTTTTTTTTTTGGCTTTTCATATATTCTTATAATCAAATTATTGTATTTATTCATAATAATGGTGGAAAGATTATTGATTTGCAGGAATTTAATAACGCAAAAAATAAAATTTTCGTCTAAGATGAATAGAGAAACGACAGATTAACTTCATAGATAAAAATTTTAAATTATTTTAAACAACATCTTCACTGATTGAAGACATTTCAAAATCTGTATACTGAGTTTTAATAAGGGGGTAAAAAAGTCTGTGTCTGTCAGCAGTAGGAAAGGAGGCAATACTCACATTAAAAATAGCGGATGACCACGTGATTACTATCAGAACAATTTTAAATATTAGATAAAAAAATTAGCAGTTATTTTGATAATGTTATGCTACACCAGTGTTTTTCAACCTTTTTTTTTTTAATGAAACGGAACCCTTTGGAACATTTAGACCTTTCGCGGAACCCCATACAGTGACAGAAAAAAAACATTAATTGATACAGGTGTGTGTGTTTGCATAAGCAGTTGAATTCGTGGCCTAATGTTTGAGAGAGACACCCGTAGTTCATCTTCCACAGACAAAAGTCGTTCTTGTTTCTTGTGTTTTCATTGTTACAGTGAAACCTCTCTAATTGATACACCCGGGAGACTCAGCCAAAGTGTATATACCCATCAGAGGGGTGTACCCATAAGAGGGGTAGTAATAGCCTATGGATAAAAAATCGGTGCCAGAAGAATGTGTACCGATATAAGGGGTGTACCCATAGAGAGGTTTTACTGTATTTTTTATATTTTACCTTGCCATTGGCGGAACCCTTGGGCGGACCTCACGGAACCCTGGTTGAAAAACACTGTGCTACACTAATGGGTTGAGGAGTAAGCCAAGCAGCAATAACAGGCCGAACCCTTAGGAGGCTGCTCGCGGGAGATGAGGAGGTAGGTGTAGAGGATGTAGGAGAGGATAAATTTGCAGCACCCAACGCTCTTTACCAACCACCCATGTTGGTACTAACGTGGGCTTGTGTTGCTTAACTTCAGTGATCGCACGAGAACTGGTGTGTCCAACGCAATATCAAATCCTTAAGTATAAAAGAAATGAATTATGAGGCGGAAAAAGGAAAAACTCATTCCTGTCACAACGAAAGTAAGCCACATAGAATAACCTTTAAATTTCAGTTATAATTAGTATCATCATATAAATCAATACACGAATTAACTGATCAACTTATGAACTTTAAGTCTAGTTCCTGTGGTGGCAGTTTGTTTCTTTCTTAAAGACAGAAAAAAATCTTTCTTTCTGCCGCTCTCTGCCTGTTTGTCACATTGTCCTCCTTCTCTTCCTTGAGGGAGACAATTTTCTTCCCTAAACTGTGTATAAAATGGCTGTGTATAGCAAAAATATATTGTGTGACTGTCATATTTAATGTGTTTGAGAAGTGGCAGGAGAGAGAGAGGGGGGAGGAGAAGGAGGTAGAGGTTGTCTTAAAGTAGCAACTTCAAAGAAAGACCATTTTCTTAAAGAAACTTTCCCTCTCTCTCTCTCATACTACTTACTCTCTTATAACTCTGCTCTCCTTATTCACCCTACTGTTCAGATCGTTAGTCACTGGATTTGGTGGATATCATCCCGGATATCCTATCATCCATATAACACCCCTGAAAAAAAGGGGCAACAATAAAATACACATTAGTAGAGATTTTTTTTTCATATACAGACAGAGTTATATTCTTCAAGAAATGAGAAGGAAGAAGAGAAGAGACTTGAATTGACTTGGTTGTTGGGTAGATTGGCTACTACCTTATGTGTAAAAAAAACCCCTACAATTTCAACATTCAAAGAGGGAGAGAAAAAAAAGGGTTAACTGAAGGAAAAACAGAGCTATTCACGACAAAAGGGTGATGAAACAACAACAATAACACTACCAATCTATTTTCAGGAAGAATAGCAGACATAGACAACAACAACATACCATTAACTGCCTAGATATAATAAATACACACGTCGCAAAAAAAAATTTCCTCCTCCTCCTCCTTCCCTGTTTACAGATGAAATATTTCAAGAAATATGCCTGCGAGTAAGTGAATATACAAACTGGTCATTTGACACATTGCTGTTTGGTACATCTCCAGACATTGAGTCATGGGCTTACACATCTTTATTCTCCCCTTGAAATATTAGACAAAAATATAGCAGTTATTTCGTTGAAAAGTTAGGTTGATGTAATTTATTGACTGACTGGAACGACATTTTGGGTGATAATTTTGCTGTCGCTCACTTCCCTTTTTTTTTGTGACCATCCTGAATATGAAGACCGACCACTTTCGGTTTGCCACTTTGGGCATACTGTCTGTAACAACTACTGCTGATTATGCAATTTGATTATAAAGCTAAAAAAATGTTACTTAATCCATTACTGATCAACAAGGAGAGGCATCGATAAAACAGGACTCGAACGAAATAATAGAAACTTTTATATAAATATTGAAAAGATACGACAAGTCTGATGAGATAGAGTTTTTTATATACTGTACTTTCTGCCTAGAATCTAAATTAAATCAATACTCACAACTTCGTAGGAGAATGTGGATGATGCTTACAATTTCGCACTTTTTTTCTCGTTAACGAGTTTGTCTTCACCATTTGTATCAAGCAATTAAGTAGTAGGTTGGGGGAAAAGAATGGGTTTGGGTCTCTCATTCTTTAATTGTCTCATCTTCAAATATGATTGGTTATTTGAATACGATTACTAAATATTATGTCTTGTAACTAAGAGTTGATTTCGTCTAATTCCAAGTTAAGAAAAGTTCACAAAAAAATCATTTTTAAAAAGCCTAAAATGTACTGTTACCGCCATTTGTAATACTAATTCCAAAAAAAAAAATGGAATACACAAAAATTAGAACGTTCGAACCATATAAGGAGGTGTCACGCAGTTGCGCACGCGTACTGGCAAGCTCGTCCAGCACCGATGGAGATGGGTCATTCGAATGTTACGACAAGTGTTGATTTCTTGCTTTTATGTCATCTTTGACAGAACATATCGTCAAGAAATGAGAATCAAGAAATGAGGCTCAGAAAGAAAAGAGGCGCAAGAAATGAGAATAACTAGACAACAATGAAAGAGAGAGACGTCAGTATCTTAAGAATAAAGCTTCTGGATGATATACTGAAAGCAACTCCTAACCATTTTCCCGCATATGGCAGGTTCGGGTATGTTGCCCCTCTGAAGGGACACAAGGGCGATCTATTGGACATTCTTTTTCCGCAGCCGGTTGTCGACCAAAGCTGCAACCCCTATGCTCAATTAATGATCGTCGGTCTACTGTTCGTTGGGGCATTCAACCGACGCCAGGGGGGGGGGGTGAGCTCCTACACCTGAAAATTTCGCCTCATCTGGCCGTTGCATAGTAGGGCCTAGAAAGGGTTCTTTTAAGTGCAAATGCCATCGTACACCACACGGTACCTCTCTTTTGCTTCTTCTCCGAAAGAAGGCGCACTCGGGGCCTCTCTCTCGCCCAACAGAAGCCAACCCACCTCGGTCAGGCGACAAATTGCGTTGGACACACCAGTTCTCGTCTGATCACTGAAGTTAAGCAGTGTAACCCCAGCTATACTGACATGGGTGGCCGCTTGGGAAAACTGGGTACCGCTAGTATCCAAAAATCGTCGCATTAGTGTAGTGTCTGTGCAGTTTCTGCATCAGAACTACACAGAGGACGGGGCTCTAATGACCTTGTAGTTGAAGGGCTCTAAAACACCAACAAGCAACAACAACACCCACCTCGGTCCAGTATCGAACCAGTATCACTACCCACTACGCCACCGAGGCGCGTTTTCTGGATGACATACTGAGCAAAACAAATATCAGTAATCAAGTTTAGTAGGAGTGAGAAAGAGACCCTGATAAGAAATAATAACATAATACGGTTAATGGAAAATGATCAAAAGTTATCGTTTCATATCTGCTATATTTTTACCCTCTCTTTCTGCGTGTCGCACACATTTATGACGTTGTTCAACATTTCCCGTTGCTAACGCTACATTTATTTTCAAGGAATTAATTTGCCGCTTGATTTCTACTTGTCATCTCTGACAATTTTTGTGGACTTAAGTATATAACGTTGAGCCTGATATCAAAACGGATAATTTAATACATTTATAGGCACCAGACATCGTAGTCACCTTTTCATTATGGTTTGTCGTCGTCATCATCATCAGCGTCATATTCTTATCACACCAATGACCGGCTTCGCAAATATCAGCTCTCCATCGCCTCTTCATGTCAACAACTAAGGTTCCTTTCACCTTGGAAATATTCCCTGTGTCAAACTAATTTCTTCCCCAGGCTACTTTTCCAACAAGTTAAAATTCAAGCCGCACGATGTGAATTTCTATTGTTACTCAGTCTGCTTTTCAGGTCCACGTTTGCAAACCAAAGAATCCTCTCTGCTATGCAACGGGTAGATGAGGCCAAATTCCCAGGTATTGGAGTTCGCCCCCAGGCGGTGGAGTCTCCCAACGAACAGTACAGATTTGATTTTATTGATTTCATGGCTTCGGGAATAAGGCAAGCAGCTATAGCAGGCCGAATCCTTAGGAGGCTGCTCGCGGGGGAGGAGGTAGGTGTAGAGGATGTAGGAGGGGGGAAATTTGCAGCATCCAACATTCGTTACATGTTGTTCACCCATGCTGGTACTAACGTGGGCTTGCGCTGTTTAACTTCAGTGATTTCACAAGACCTGGGGTGTCCAACGCAACTTGGCTGCCGATAAATAAGATTAATAAGCATAGGGGTTGCAGCTTTGGCCAGCAGCCGGCTGCGGAAAAATACCATCTAACATATCACTCTTGTATCCATTCAGAGGGACAAGATGGGTACCCGACCCGGCCATAGACAGGAAAAGGGTTAAGAGTTGTTTTGCTGTTACTCAGTCTGTTTTTCAAATTTCACTTTCTTTAAATATTCAACGAAATATCAAATTGTTAATAATAAAGACGCTATTATTAAGTTTCAACAGTCATGGCGGGCCCTTTCTCGTCCCTAACAGATTGAAGTTCTTAAATAAAATCGCTCTATAAACAGGTTTGTCAAAATCGTAACTTCCCTGATCCTAAGATTGTTCAAAAACAAACCCCTCAGCAGGGCCCGCTCTGAGGGGGGCAACCCGGACATTCGCCGGGGGCGCCATTTTGGCTGTAAGTGTGAGAACAGAGCGCTGTTTCAAGGGGCGGCAATTTGTCCTTTTGTCCGGGGGTGGCATAAGTGCTAGAGCAGGCGCTGCCCTCAGTTCAACCAAGTTCGAAGCTAAGAAGGAGTACCAAAGGTAAGGCTAATGGAGATAGGAATAAGCAAAATGGTGGATTTGTTGTTGTTTGTTGGCGTTTTAAGGCCCTTCAACTACAAACGTCATTAGAGCCCCGTCTACAGCATAGTTCTTTTGCAGAGACTGCGCAGACACTACACTAATGAGGCGATTTTTGGGTATTAGCAGTACCCAGTTTTCCCAAGCGGCCAGCCATGTCAGTACTAGCTGGGGTTGCGCTGCTTTACTTCAGTGATCAGACAAGAACTGGTGTGTCCAACGCAATTCGCCGCTCCCGGAAAATGGTGGAGATGGGGACAGAAAGACAAAGCAGTTGAAGAGAAGAAGGAATCTGCTGAGGGGGGGGGGAGCGAACTGTTGGACAATAGTTTTTCGAAATGATTGAGCTCCATAACCCTTATAAGAATGCAACGGCTCTCTCAACTCTAAAATTTATGATTTCAAATGCATCAATTCCGCCTAAATGTGACGCGAAGGCCGAACTAGTTAGACTTGAATACGAACCCCTGATAAAAATACATTTCAACTCCACCACTGTGGTAACATACTGAGACCAGTAACTTATTTGAGTAAACCACATATATAATGATTTTGGAAAATGGCCAGGTTGCTCAGTTTCTCTCTCTCTCTCTCTCTCCTCTTCTCACCCTTTCTCACCCCGTCCCACTCATCGCTATAACTACCACCAAACTGAAATGTAACGGGTTTCAAAAACTTTTAAAAAGAGGTCTGCCAATAATGGCGGTTTTTCTTTCTCTCTCTTTTTACATCAGTCCAATGATCTTTATTCTACCCAAATAATAAAAAAACGGGGAGAGGAGGGCATTTTAAAGAAAAGTAGGTGTAGAAAGAGAGAAGATTGAACGATTTATTTCCGTAACTCTTAAAGGGTTTTCAATATCCCTACATTCCTATTGTGTGAATTTTATATCATATTTATTCAGCTATAATATGAGCAACGTTAAAGAAAAATTCAACAATGGATATGTCTTAGTGAAAAATCTCTCACAAGAAGCATTTCTACCCACCTCGCCACCACCTATCTTTGAATAAATGGTGAAAATATTGTATTACTGTCTACAATCACCTCTTTAAATTAACTCTTTTCCTCGAAAGCCTATCAGATTTATCATCTTGAGAAATCTCTTGTTTACCCGGAGACTGTTAAGTGAACATGGCTTCCTTGTAACTGTTGATGCGTCACCAGAAATGACATTGAAACTACGGGGCGGTGGATGTGGCTTTTTTTTATTCTTTCCTTCCACTACATCACTATTTTTCCCAGTTATCAGGTGAAACACGACCTCACTTCACAAACACAGCCAATTTTGACCCGTTCCTATTCTTCCTCTTCAGAGTTTAGCTTAAGAAAAACGGAAAAACTAACCGGATCCCATTTTTCCATTCCTCGAATTTAGAGGGACAAAACATTTATATACCTTTTGTTGTGCTGTATGTCAGATGACTTTCCGTCATTTCCGGCATTATTCAAAATAAAGTGGACGTCAGCAGATACTACTATATTTTCATTCAGTGGATTGTTTGTTTGTTTGTTGGTGTTTTAGGGCCCTTCAACTACATGGTCATTAGAACCCCGTCCACAGCATAGTTCTTATGTAGAGACTGCACTGACACTACACTAATGCGACGATTTTTGGGTATTAGCAGTACCCAGTTTTCCCAAGCGGCCACCCATGTCAGTACCAGCTGGGGTTGCGCTGCTTAACTTCAGTGATCAAACGAGAACTGGTGTGTCCAACGCAATTCGCCGCTCCCTTCATTAGGTGGATCGTAAGGTTTCAGACCTGCATGCGGCCTGGAATGTCCCTATTGCTTATTGTTATTGTGCAATAGGTCAGACACCATGCAATATTATAACCAACAAAGCATTAATTTACCTGCCAAAAATTTCTATTTTGGTTGTATAATGCGGTGTTGGGACAGGTGGGGTAGGCCGGCATCCCCCCAACAGACAATTCAGCCAATATTTCCTGTGGGTTCCAGACGCCTGGCTGGGATTCCCCCAGTCAGAGCATGTTCAGTGGACCCGTAGACCGACCGTGCCACGAGCGGGATAAGGGTATGATGATGATAATGATGTATCGTAAGGCTTCAGACCCGCCTAAGCGGCGAAATAGGAAGCGTGCTCGATTTACTGCGCCGGTGGTTCTAGGTTCGATACTGGATCGATGTAGGCTGGCTTCTTTCGGGCGAGAGAGAAGCCTCAAGTGCCCCTTCCTTCGGATGAAAGTAAATCCGAGGTCCCGCGTGGTGAACGATGGCATTTGCAAGTCATCAAAGAACCCTCTCTACTATGCAACGGGCATGCGAAGTGGAGTGCCCCAAAGAGCAATAGACCGACGATAAATCAGCATAGGGGTTGCAGTTATGGTCGGTAGCCGGCTGCGGAAAAAAATGTATCACCCTTGTGTCCATTCAGAGGGACACGATGGGTACCCGACTCTGTCATAGGCGGGAAAAGCATTAGAAGTTGCTTTTTTTTGCTTTGTATCGTGTCATACAGGAACAATGAGCTGTTAGAGGGGTCTGCGAGTTCAATTCCTTAGTGCACTATTGATGAAAAGAATGAACGAGTCGGAAAAATAGGACGAAAGAAAGGTGAAAACTAATCCCTGTGTGTTAATATGTGTGGGTGCGTGCATTTTTCAGAAGAAGCAGATGCCTTCTGCATCGTGTAAACACACTGTCATCAAACGTCAAACAACATTTCTTACAAGACAGAGATATACAATCTTCCTAATTTAAAGCTATACAAAATGCAGTGCCCCTCACGGGTGAGTGGGAGGTCAGAGAGGTGAATGTTAGAGGTTAAGGCCTCTCAGCTGCTAAGAATATTCACTGACAAGTGTGGAGAAAAGGTGAACTGGGAAACCTTTGTAAATGATGTGGCCCGTGGTAAATAATTCAAGGATCAGTTGAAACTACTTTCAGGACAAATCAGAAGCCCCCTTCCAAGTCATGTTCACCTTCTTTAGCGACACACGCGCCTTACAATCCTACTTTCTCAACTGTAGCCCTGGGTACAAGCGTCTGTTACTCAGTTTCAAAGCTATTCGATTGACGTCGAGCTACACATTAGAATTTTGCCGAAAAGCAGCCCGGTTCGAACCCACGCTCCACGAGCTCAGGAGTCAAGCACGCTACTAGATAAACGGCACATAAACGTACTTGAATTCGTTTAATACTAACCCTTAGGAGATCACGAAAATATGACAAAACGATGGATGATGGAAGGAATGCGTGATATAAAAATTCTGTTTAGCAAGGGTTAAATCCCCTAAAATGAGGGTTAATGTGCGATAAATGCTTATGGCGCCAAATAGTTATTTACATTATTTAGAAGAGGAGAGGGGAGGGTCAGTATCGCAAGGGTGACTTCGTGTTAATGTCCAGTATTGCCTACTGCTATCACCAGGGGTGCATAATAGCAAGACAGTTATCGATACCATCACTGACCAGAGGGGGTGCCATACGGTTTTATTAGCTCTAAACCCGTCTTTATCCACATAGTGGACATTATCCAGCAATTAGAAATCATCGTGAGGAGGGTAGTAGTGAGGGAGAGAGAGAGAAGAGGAAGAAGAGGTGAAGGATGAGGAAGAGGAGGAAAAAAATGATGGATACTTTGAAGGGTAGTAACATTGGCGACTGCGCATTCGTGTCGCTTTATAACTAGTACTATATTCCTCATAGATAGTTATATGTATCCAGAATATGAGTAATAAAACAGGCGACTCTCATGGACTTAATTAAATTTTCAAATCAATATATCGTCAGTTATTTGGTGACCATTTCTGTCGAGTTTGTGCTCAAAGAAGCTAGTACTAATAGAAAAAATATAAGCGTGTGTGAGTGTGGTCTCACAGACAGCGGTTGCCATGGCAATGCCTTATGATGCCACTACTACATCAGTGTACTTTATGTCTCTATGTCCAGTCTCCTATAGTCCTATGGTGTCATCATGCCCCCAGATGAGTAACTGGGGTGTAGTATTTGGCCATTTAACGTCCGCCTGTCAGTTCTGAAAGGCATTAGCTGACGCCAGAAGGAAAGACGCGTGCTCCTCCACCTTGCAATTTTTGCAGATCCATCATTTCTGTGTAGAAAGGGGAGTCTGTGACGTGTAGTGTTGACGTCATGAGACATTTTTCTTAAGGTTTTTTTCTCACTTCTTTCTGTCTCATACCCCAGTCTGAACGGGTTAAAGGCGACCTCTTCCATTGACCCTTGCTATATCCTCACGACTCCATCAGTTGACGGGTAGTCACGATCACAGTCGTCTGAAAAAAGCCTGAGGACTGGTGAAAAAACACGTTAATGACACGCTTATATGTGTGCTCCATCTTTCGGCATCTTGAGAGCCCTTTAGTCTAAGAGAGGTGTAGGGGAGGAGGAGACGTTTGTTGTTGTTTTAAGGCCCTTCAACTACAAGGTAATTAGAGCCCCGCCCACAGCATAGTTCTTATGCAGAGACTGCACAGACACTACACTAA
Source organism: Trigoniulus corallinus (assembly GCA_013389805.1). Taxonomy (NCBI): domain Eukaryota; kingdom Metazoa; phylum Arthropoda; class Diplopoda; order Spirobolida; family Trigoniulidae; genus Trigoniulus; species Trigoniulus corallinus. The sequence continues at coordinate 49,423,353 of JAAFCE010001036.1, read as the reverse complement.
TGCGACGATTTTTGGGTATTAGCAGTACTCAGTTTTCCCAAGCGGCCACCCATGTCGGTGCTAGCTGGGGTTGCGCTTCTGAACTTCAGTGATCAGACGAGAACTGGTGGAGAGAGATGTTTGTTACGTTCATCACAGGGATGCAGGTTATAGGAAACAGGAGGGTAGAGATAGGACAAAGAAAACCTCTGTCTCTCTTTCTCTCGGGCAAGACAGAGAAAGGTCCCAAACGTGCATCCGTAGCGCAGTGGTCCAATGCATTAGCATTTAAAGGAGCTCTTACCTCATAGAGTAAAATATATTTAGATTCAGAAAGGGGAATCGGTGGAGGAAAAGTGTCCCAACGAATCAAAATAGGTCGATGATAAATAAGCACACGGATTGCATCATTAGTTTGGCATCCGGCTACGTAAATTACCATCTAACTGTACAGATCGCCTGTGTCCCAATGGGGCAAGAAAGGGCACCCGACTTCCCATAGGCAGCAAAAACGGTTAATGATGATTCGGTAAGAAATTTTATAATAGTAATACTGATATTAGCAGAATTGAAAAAAAAGAAGTTTTGAAGACAATTGTGGGTATCATCTAACTGTTCCTCACTGTCGAAAGAAATCTCATATCTACTCTTAAGAGGTAGGGCCCAATACTGATCCCACTTTTAGAAAATTGCTTAAATTCGTCAGCTGAGTCAGAAGAAACGATTTCAAGAAGACTATCAAGCAAGAAAGGAGTAGATGAAGACGACTAAGAGACTACTCTAAGGAGGAGGAGGAAGAGAACATGAAATAAAGCAGACAAGATGGCAAATGTAGCGGAAAAAATGAAAGTTTATCGGCAGATGAATAAAATTTTTCCGTAAGAAAATTTTAACCGGAAATCTCTTTCTCCTTTCTCTTCACTCCTCCTGTTTTATATCTCGGGACACGATAGTCTTCAATTTATGATCAGGTTATTTTCTTTGATCATTATCTTTTATTCTTCCTACTAAGAAGTTCAAAATCACTCCTTGCAATATTACTACCAACAGTGAATATCTCGTGTGTGTCTTTCTTATCGTATATCTCCCTCTTTGAATATTTTACTCTTGGTATAAAATTTCATATTAAGCTTCTTTTTTCACCATGATTAAATTTTATATACCTGCTAATAGCCTAAATATATTTTCTCTCATTTCTGTCCTTGCGCCTCTCTTTCGCTCCTCTCACACGCTAAATTTACAACAACAATTCCGTGTTCAAAATTTCAAACTGCTATAGTCTCATAAAGGAAGTACAATAAAGTGCTTACAGATGTTACAATCACAAATACAAGCGTCATTTTTACTCACGTTCCATATGTGCATACAACTTACGCACACACTTGTATATCACACGTCAGTTCTCAACAATACACATTCATATCAAGTTACTTCACCATTATACCCTTATTCCTCCTGTGGCAGGGTCGGGTCTGCGAGTTCTGGCCCTCCACTCCCGCCTATCTCCCACCACGTCCCTGCCCACCCCACATACTACTATATCCTTACGTATAACCTACTCTCACGTCTGTTTTGGTCTTTCCCTGCCCCGGGAGCTTCCAACAACCGTCCATGTGTCCCAATGAAGCAAAAGTGAGTGCTCGACCCGGCCACAGGCAGAGAAAAGGTTACTAGTTGTTGGTGTTACTTTCATGGGTTGGGGAGTAAGCCAAGCAGCCATAACAGGACGAACCCTTAAGAGGCTGCTCGTGGGAGATGAGGAGGTAAGTGTAGAGGACGTAGGAGAGGGGAAATTTGCAGCACCCAGCGTTCTTTACTAACCACCCATGTTGGTACTAACGTGGGCTTGTGCTGCTTAAATTCAGTGATCTCACTAGAACTGGTGTGTCCAACGCAACTTGGCTGCACTTGCTGTAGAAGGGATTCTTTTACGGTATAATGGTGACATTGTACATGCCGCAAGAGGCCAGGGCTTTACTTCCAATTAGTTGGTTGGTGGTTGATTTGTGGGTGCCCGCAGCCGTCATAACAGGTAGAACCCCTAATGAGGAAGCCGGTGGGGGGACGGGGGTGACGCGATGGATTCTGGGCTGCGGAAGCCCTGGGGTATGGAAAGGTGGAAGTCCTTCCCTCAGGATGGGGGAAACAACAGTGGTTATGGAAAAGCTTTGCCAGGCATTTTGTGGATATAGAAATGAACCTACTTTGCTGAAAGGTCCGGAAGGTTCCACTTCGACCATGAGTTTCCGGCACCAACGGGACAAATGAATACCTGACCGGGAAAAGCAATAATAAATTAAAGCTGAAATGAGTGAATTCGTGAGGACCCAAAAGAAGAGAAGCTACAGTCCGAAATATATGTTATGAATTTGAATGATGACGCCATTTCACTTAGAATGTATACTGCCGATAATTTATTCTTGACCTACTGTATATTGACATTTATAGTGGTGACCACTGCCGGCCTTACGAAGTGGGAGGCCCAGTCGTCCACCGTCACGGGTATGGCATAGCATAGAATATCAAGAATTGAAGTTCTGCCTGTATCTTATTACAAATTATATTCTACAGAAGTTAAAATTGCCCGTATTCAGTGAGAGGCCCCGGGCGGCTGCCAGTACTGCCCGCTCCCAAACCTGGCCCTGCTGGTTACTATAGCACAGGGAGGGTAGGGATGACAAGGAACCCTCTACATTTATCGTCCTAGATGGCCATCTTCTAATTAAAATAGGTTCTCTAATCGCCAGTCCGTCTCAGTAGGTCTGAAGTCGAGCTGCAGTTGAGTACATGATATGCAAGATTGGTAGCGAGAGAAAGAGCAAAAATTTTGTGTGTCCCGGTCTCTGGATGGCCCTTCAGAGTCGAGAGATCGGCACTACATAACGCAATAAACAAACAGACTATATGGATAAATTACAAAGTATAAACGAAATCCACAACTTTCCAATATGTATTTCCCCGCCCGCCGTCTTCATTTCTATCTGTAAAAAAAACTTCTGGTCTATTATGATAAGTTGAATTATTAACACCCCATCAACTTTTATTCAAACAGGGTGTTATTTATAAAAAGTGAAGCATCTCCAGTTTCCCGCCTTAAGTCATAAATAATGACAACTACAAGTAGGGGGTAAAAAATGAATCACAGAGTCAAGTTTTACTGAGCGTTATTCGAGCTAATTTCTAAATTTATCTTCAGAGAACAGTATTATCTGACCATATGTTAGATTGTTCTACTTTAATATCATTGTCGTCATCATCCTCATCTCCATCATCTACTTCCGCAAAAAAAACATATAAATTTTAAATCTGTATCATAATAACCACTCCATTCTGACATCATTCAAAGCTCGGTCTTCTTTCTCCATTTAATATTCATAACTGTTCAAGTGTATGATATGAATATGAAAGTACGATCATAGACAAGTTCAGACAATTGCAAAAAAAGTATTTTCAGTAGCGATAGATAGGGGGAAAAGCAAGTGGGGGTTGCTTACTGCGTTGGACACACCAGTTCTCGCCTGATCACTGGAGTTAAGAACCGCAACTCCAGTTAGTACTAACACGGGTTGCCGGTTGGGAACATTGGGGACCACTAATATCTAAAAATCGTTGCATCAGCGTAGTGTCTGTGCATTAGAACTGTGCAGTGGACGGGGTGCTAATGACCTTGTAGTTGAAGGGCCCTAAACCGTCAACAAAACAAAAAATGGGAAAGCAAGTACCCAGTGAGGATCCGGGAGAAAATATAAATCCTACTTCAGCCCAGAATGTCAAATGAAACGGTGAAGGAGAGGAGGTGGTCGTTGTTCACAAGAAGAAACCTGAGTTCACTCTCGGCTTAACTTTGTATCTTACCGATCCGTCCCCTCCCCCGTTTGTTCCCTCGTCCCATTATCTAGCACCCTTCATTTTTGGTTGTTTCCTTCAGAAGTTACATTAGGGCCACCTCGATGGCTTACAGGTAGAGCGCTTGACTTATAAGTTGTGTAAGTTTCCTGTTTGGAGGCAGGTGGCTTCTTTGAGACGAACTGGAGACGCCCCTCCATCAGACGGAAAGTGAAGCCCGTAGCATCATGTAGAGCGTGCCACTAATACGTCAGTGGAATTAAATACACGTGTTGATTGGCAACATTCTCAAGTGTAGGAGGTCGCCTCCTAGCATCAGCAAAGCAAAAAAGCAACTCCTAACCCTTTTTCCGCCTTTGGCAGGGTCGGGTACCCATCTTGTCCCTCTGAATGGACACAGGACAATATATTGGTCATAATTTTTTTCTGCAGCTGGTTGCCGGCCAAAGCTGCACCCCTACGCTTTTTTTTATATCGTCGGTCTGGTGTTCGTTGGGGAATGCTACCGACGCCAAGGGGCGAGCTCCTACACCTGGAAATTTTTGCCTCATCTACCCGTTGCGTAGTAGAGAGGGTTCTTTAACGTGCAAGTGCCATTGTACATCCACACGGGACCTCGGTTTTACTTCTCATCCAAAATAAGGTACACTCGCGGTCTCTCTCTCTCGCCCGAAAGAAGCCGACCCACCGTGGTCCAGTACCGAATCTAAAACTACTGACGCAGTTGCCGAGCGTGCTAACCACTACGCCACCGCGGCGGGTTAACCTCCTAAGGGCATCAGCACAAATAAATAATTAGCAAAAAGAAGGTAGGGTGATGTGAAATAAACTAAACAAACCGAACTCCTGAGTGTCCAAACTTGCTACTCTGAAGGCAGGAAATTAGTTTGTTATGAAGAAAAAAAGATATCTTAATAG
>JAAFCE010001036.1:49375493-49389518 GCA_013389805.1 Trigoniulus corallinus | reverse complement strand
AAAATCGTTAGACACTCACTAGTATGAATACAACCGTAGGCCTATTGTCATTATGTTCACCTACCACGAGTTTCTAGCCTCATTTATTAAAGACTATTTTATCAATACTCATTCGTATGTGTTGAATGTATTGCATACATTAAGATTTACAAATTATTGAACTACTCTTTTAATGGTTACACTGCAAAGTTTGGTGATCGCTGGTACAGTAGTTAGGCCTACCATTCTCAACAAATGCAATGTCGGTCGAAACAGTCGCCAAACCATGTCGTTCTACGTATTCCATTATAACTAATAAGACAATCGAAATTCAGTAATCTACAAAGCTCTCACCATTTTATCCGTTTTCATCACAGATTCAAAGTTTTCCATTTTTCACACAGAGAATTTTTGTCATCGCCACAAAAAATCGTTATAAAAACATTTCTCGACGCGACTAAAAATCTTCCCGCTCGCAGCTGTACGGTGACCGTCTCTTACGGTGGCTCTGAGTTGTCATTCAGCAGCTGTTTCTATTTTGTAGAATTTGCAAGCACAGTCACTGAGTTATTTCCCTGGGAAGGGCAGGGAAAGGGGTAGGACAAAGGTGCAGGAGTACAAGTACCTAGGATCAGTTTTCCAAAGTAATGGAGAAATGTATTCGGTTGTGGCCCATAGGATAAATGTAGGGTCCCAGCGGTGGCCCGAATCAAGCTGAAAGGGAAATTCTACAGGGCGATGGTTAGACCAGTTATGGCCCAGGGGTGGCGAACCTATGACACGCGGAACAGTTTTGCTGGCACGTGGCACGTATAGATAGATACAGGGTAACCTATAGGGCCTATGTGAAGTCAAACAAGCGCTGGTGGAATTTCCATTTCTCTGATTGATTGCTTTTTTGGGTCCTTCGATTACAATGGTCATTAGTGCCCCGTTCACTGCGTAGTCGTAATGCAGAGTCTGCACAGACACTACACTGATACGATGATTAGGGTGTTAACAGTTCCCAGTGTGCCCAAGCGGCCACCCATGCTAGTACTATTTAGGGTTGCGTTGCTTAACTTCAGTGATCAAGACGTCCAATTTTTTTTTGTTTTTTGTTGGTATTTTAGGGCCCTTCAACTACAAGGTCATTAGGGCCGTCCACAGTGTAGTTCTTATGCAGATACTGCACAGACACTACACTAATGCGACGATTTTAGGGTATTAGCAGTACCCAGTTTTCCCAAGCGGCCACCCATGTCAGTACTAACTGGAGTTGCGTTGCTTAACTTCAGTGATCGGACGAGAACTGGTGTGTCCAACGCAATTCACCGCTCAGACGTCCAACCAAGACCTCCTAAACAGGAGGCTTTGGCCCAACCCAATATAGCCGCTCCTTCCGTTTTCTGTAACAAACCGGAAGTAAGGGTACCCTACTATACCGGTATATTCTTGTAAAGCGGCATGTACACTGTAGATTTGTTTGCTAGATTTGCTCTAGCTAGAGCGCTCTCCATGAAATCTACAAGTGTAAACACTTCTAGAGAGTGGTCTAGCTAGAAACCACTCTACTCTACCATAGAGCACTTACTGTCCAGGGAGAGCATAGTGTAAACAGCATAGAGCTGCATGGTATTCATTTAGAGTTGTATGAAGAAAATGTCAAGTGGTAAAAATTTCTAGACCAAAGAGAAGACATCATTATTAACATTTAACTTTTTGGGACTGTTACTATAAATAACTATAATTATTACTTCATTACGTCTGAAATTTTATATTATTTTTCAAAAATGCTGCCCCCCCCAAATGGTCCTCCCCACCTTTGCTACACCACTTATTAATGGATGCATTTACTTTACCCTAGGGGCATAGCTAGGGCTTATGCCACTCAGGACAGTTCTCAAATTTGCCCCCCCCCACTCCAACCCCCATGGCCCCCCACCCTTGCTATGCCACTTATTAATAGAGGTGTGTAATATACCCCAGGAATGTAGCTAGAGCTTATGCCACTCAGGGTAGTTCTCGTGAGATCACTGAAGTTAAGCAGCCAAGCTCACGTTAGTACCAACATGGGTGGTTGATAAACGTTGGGTGCTGGAAATTTCCCCTCTCCTACGTCCCCTACACCTACCTCCTCATCCCCCGTGAACAGCCTTCTAAGGGTTCGTCCTGTTATGGCTGCTTCGCTTACTCCTCAACCCATGAAATTAATCCATTAATTAACGGCATGGAATTCCACACTTTACATGTTTGGGCACGCCAGAAGAAATTGGTTCGCCACCCCTGAGCTATGCTATATCAAGCAGAGTGTTGGGCAGTGAAGAGGAGTCACGTAAATAGAGTGCAAGTAGTTGAAATACGAATGCTGCAGCACATGGGTGGGGTGTAGGGGGCAGGCAGAATTACAAATGAGTATATTAGAAGTAGTCTTGGAGTGGGGGACATCGCGGAAAAGATGAGGGAGAGTTGATTGAGGTGATATGGGCATGTAATGAGACGAAAGGAGGAGGAGGAGCTCGGTAGGTCCAGCACAGGTTATTGGGAGCACCAGAGGCAGAAGAAAACCTAAACAAGCGTAGGAGCAAGTTGTACGTAAGAAATTATTAGTATGTGGGGGTATGGTGGAAGATAGGCGTGGACCTATTTTCGTACGTACAGAATTACTTTCAAATAATACATTTTAATTTATGGTCAGGGTTCAAATTGTGGAGGAGAATGATTCATTTAAAACCTAAAATGCCAAATTGTTGTCGACTTCAATTAATTATTTGATACGCACGTAATTTAGTGGGCATTGTTCAATTATGCAACTTGGTCAAATTCAGCAGCTGCGTTTTACGGAATGTGGTTGAAATACATGATCTCAACAGCTTTTTAAGATAATGACTTTCCGAAGTGTTTCCGGATGAAGAGGCCCAGCTGTGAATTTTCACTTCATTCTACACTGGCCTTTTCTCGATCTTCGGTATTAAATCAAATTAAAAAAGGGGTGAAAGACAGACATTTGCTCACGTGACCCAGTGTTGCAGTCATTGAAACGCGATGATATATTCTTGGATCGTTTTAACATATTTGTCCAAAGTAATATATGGACAGGCCTTTTGGCCATGGCGACCATTTATTCTTTTTCTCTCGTGAGCACGTGACTGACGTTCTTGACGCCTTCCACGTTTTATGTGCGTTCTTTATGGCGACTATTCCAAATGGAAATGAAAGAGAAAAGAATGCAAAGGGGAAGGCGAAATGTTGAACAAAATAAGTTTGTTCAAGATGACCAGCGACCATTTTCTGCTACCAAAGAAGGAGATGAAAGAGGAAGATAGCGACAGAAAAAGCAAAACCCCACGAGAAGTACTGTAAATCACTTTCTTAGTAATGTATTAAACCGACGAAAAAGAAATGGCGCTGTTCTAAGTTCGAACGACAAAGTGCGCTTAACTAACCCGATAAGGCAACTCCTAACCCTTTTTCCACTTATGGCAGGGTCGGGTACCCAGTGGCGTCACTACGGGGGGATGCGAGCCGCACCGGGTGACACCACTCGCACAATGAGAAATGGGGTGACACCAAAGCAGTCGCGGCTTTTTTGGGGAGACGGGAGTGACACCATGGCGTCACCACACAGGGTGATGCCACTGCGGGTACTCATCTTGTCCCTCTTAATAGACATAAGGGTGATGATCTATTGGACAGTGTTTTTCCGCAGCCGGTTGCCGATCAATGCTGTTCCTTGAGGAATTCCACCGATGCCAGAGCGTCTGTATTGCGTTGGGCACACCACTTCTCGTCTGGTCACTGAAGTTAAGCAACGCAACACCAATTGGTACTAACATGGGTGGCCGCTTGGGAACACTGAGTACCGCTAGTACCCAAAAATCGTCTAACAGCGTAGTGCCTATGCAGACTCTTCATTAGAACTACGCAGTGGACGGGACTCTAATTACCCGAAAGCACCAATTAATCAAATCCACCGACGCCGGGGAGGGGGGGGACGAGCTCTTACACCTGGGAAGATTGCCTCATCTACCCGTTGCATAGTAGAGAGGGTTCTTTGACGTGCAAATGTAATCGTACATCACACGACACCTCGGTTTTACTTCTCTTTTAAAGGAAAGGCTCACTCAGGGCATCTCTCTCATCCGAAAAAACCAACTCACCTCGGTCCGTCCAGTATCGAACCTGGAATCACTGACGCAATTACCGAGCACGTTACCCACTGCGCCACCGAGGCGGAAACTTAACAAACCCGGTGAATAGACAAACAGACACAGACTGCTGTAGAAAAATGTTGCCGAGTTTTAAGTTGTATACTTGATTGAATATGAATGCAACTGGGAGACGAAGGAATTAAAAAGTCTATTAAAAGCTCTTCATCTCATATCAGAAATAAGTGGAAGACCCTTGGAAGAAAAAAAGTAGCCGCCAAAGTAGTTTCAGCAGCCATTAATCAAATCGATTTGCTTCTCAAGCTGTCAACAATAGTTTTATAAAAGAAGATATACACAACACACGAAAGGCTTGAATATGGAGAGAAAATTTTTCTTCTAAGTGCGAATATTTTAGTTTTTCTCCTCCTTAAAGATAGAAATAGCAAAGAGAGATTCATGGTCTAAATAACTTAAGGAATGAATAACGAAACCCCCCCCCTCCTATTATTTAATGAGGCTAAACTAAAAAGATGATGGCGAAATGAATAATTACGTCGTTCATAGTTAAAACTATGTTTATGTCCACCCCTCCTACAAGTAATAATTTAAAAACATCAAGTTTAATGAACCATCTTATGAATCGACTCCAAAATTCCACATGATAGTTAAGCAGAAATGGACAGTATATTACCATCATCACCAAAGCTATACATTATCGGAGTTGCAAGATATTAATGTGATATTTTGGATTATTAATTCTCGTAGGCGCTTTTGGGACTATTTTCGTCGTACTTCAGCGATGTTGCAATCCCGCCTCGGTGATGCAGTCGGTAGCGAGCTCAGGAACTGGGTTTGTTTGTTTTGTGTTTTACGGCCCTTCAACTACAAGGTCATTAGAGCCCCGTCCACAGCATAGTTCTTATGCAGAGACTTCACAGACACTACACTAATGCGACGATTTTTGGGTATTAGCAGTACCCAGTTTTCCCAAGCAGCCACCCATGTCAGTACTAGCTGGGGTTGCGCTGCTTAACTTCAATGATCAGTCGCGAACTGGTGTGTCCAACGCAATTCGCCGCTCCCTCAGTAACTCCGTCAGTGGTTACAGGTTCGATCCTGAACCGAAGTGGGTTGGCTTCTTTCGGGGTGAAAGAGATGCCCCGATCGCGCCTTCCGTCGGACGAGAAGTTATGTCCGTGCGGTGTCCGATGGGGTTTGCATGTCAAACAACCTTCTCTACTGCCCAACGCGTTGATGAGGCAACATTTCCAGGTGTAGGAGCTAGGTTAAGTGTCCCAACCAACAGTAGACTGACGATAAAAAACAGAGGTTGCAGGTTTGGTCGGCAAGCGGCTGCGGAAAAATACTGTCCAATATATCACCCCCGTGTCCATTCAGAAGAACAAGATGGGTTCGCGACCATGCCATAAACAGGAGAAGGGTTAGGAGTTGCTGTAGCTGTATCTATGTTACACTAATGGGTTAGGGCAGTGGTGGCGAACCTGTGACCCACCGTGCAATTTTAAGTGACCCACCCGAACGTGAATCATATCTAGTTTATCGTATCATAAGTGTGTGGGTTGAACGGGGACCTGGAGGTTATAACCCATAGATCCGACCCTCCCACAGGCTAGATAAGGGCATTATGGTGATGTTCTCTATTTGCTACTTTAATAAACTAATATATTCATTATTAATAAAAAAAATTTATTCATAAAATAGTGATTGCAACTGACCCGCGGACAACTTTTTTGCTCTTTTTTCGTGTTATTGTGACCCGTCATCAAAAAAAAGGTTCGCCACTACTGGGTTAGGGAGTAAGCCAAGCAGCCATAACAGGCCAAACTCTTAGCAGGCTGCTCGCGGGAGAGGAAGAGGCAGGTGTAGGGGATGTAGGAGAGGGGAAATTTGCAGCACCCAACGTTCCCTACTAACCAACTCACAAGAACTGGTGTGTCCAACGCAATTGAGAAATTACAAAGCTCACTTTTCGCCCACTCTATCATAGCAAAAAAAAAATAGGTGAAAATTTGGAATTTCTCCCTCATTTCCGCCTGAAATCTTTCCTTAGCCTTTTAGATGTAATTTTAAGATGTAGGCCTCGCCAAATCGTGTAATTTCAATTCTTGATCAACTCTCATACAGACGCACAAATTCGTGGCATTTATTTTGACGAAAATCACGTTTCGTTTTAGGCTTCACCAACCAAAGTTAGTTGATCGTCCAAGGTCTAGTCTTACGACTTAATTGTAAATCAATTTTTGGTTTAACAAAGGAAATATTTGACACGCCTCTTTCTACTTTCTCTCACTGATCTGCTAACTACAACTGTATGTGTAGACTCTCTCTGACTCTCTCTAAAAATATATTATCATGCACCCCCTTTTCCTACTTTCCCCCTTCAACTCTTTGATTTTTTTATCCAGTAATTTTCTCCCTCTTTCTCCATGTCTGTTTCTGCATTATTTTTTTTTTTAACTTTTAAAGTTGGACGTTTTCCAGATTCGAAAAAGTGAATGTAATCAATAAGTTGATATGATTAGACAAGTTAAGGAAGTTGGTAGTCATTTTTTGCCCTCCAAATGAGACCTTTTACCCTCGACATTGATTGGATAAGAAGGACGACGACGATGACAACAACAAAGGGACGCCTTTCAATATCACCCCCTCCTCTCTGATTTTAACAACATAATATAATAATTAGGTTATCTCGAGTATCAAATGAATCGCAAAATACAAGTGTTGATAAATAATGATGATAATTAATTAATGGCAAATGAGGGGAAAAAAGGGTTAGCTGTTCCTTGTAACAGCGCTGTTTTGTGTGATTGCCACCTTACAAGGGGCCTGCTGTTGTGGTTGTTGTCGTCGTGTCAGCACCATCACCGTCATCGTCGTCGCTACTTTTTTATACATTACCAGTAAAGAGGAGGGATTCTTGACGATGATGACGGAAGGGCTAGAAGGGAAATGATTAGTAGAGGGGTTCCTTGGCGATGGTGATGGGATGAGGGAGAAGGGAAGTGATAGGCATTTATCATTTTATTGGCATTTTCATTACTGTATGTAGATTTACTCGCCTCCGGTTATTGACTAACATGCCACACATGCCAAATCAGAGAATGACCTAAGAAAAAGAGAAGTGCACAATGGCGACATTAACGTATTACCTGTTTAGTAATAATAATGATAAACTCATTAGGTGGGAGGAGGACCAGATACGGGATAGACGGAAGAAGAGGGCCTGAAATCGCAGACTCTACCCTGCCGCAGGCGGAACAATGATGCAATGATGATTATATACGCATTACCGTTCCAACAGGATTTTGGACCACATTGTCCTCCTCCTTCACTCGCTTATCTTCATACGGGGGACCCAAGTAGAATATTCAACCCACCTCGATGACAAAGGTAGAGCTTGAGTCTTGAGTTGGTGGTCACAGGTTCGATTCTGGTCGAGGTACTTTTATCACCGAGAAAGGAGGAAGGAGGCTCCCATATGCATCTTTGATCCAGAATGGGAGGTAAAATCGTGGAATGTACGATGTCATCGCGGTACTTAAAAGAAGCCTTCTGCATCAAGTTAAATATACGTAGAAATCGGTAAAACCACCAAAAGCAGTGCTCCGCAACTGGTGTGCCTTGAGCCGATACAGGTGTGAAGCTTTTGATGTGCCACGGAATTCTAGGAAGAACTTTGGTGTGCCGTAGGTGAGAAAAGGTTGCGGAGCACTGCCCTAGAGTATGAGATATCGCTTCTCTCGGGTGGAGCTATAAATGACCGTCAGCTAGGGCTGGCGGAAGCAGGACTTCAGAGCCTGAATTGCAGACGGGGTAGGTTATTTGAAATTTGTAGGCGGGATTTGAGCAATCCAAACCTGGACCTGCTTTAAAAAAACGGAAAAACTGGCGTTAAATAGCCAAACATTCAGATATTCAGTTCAAATATTTCAAATATTCAGGCTAGCTGTGTCACACATACTAATGAGAGGATTTCATCTGATTTTATGTCGACTTATCAAATTTTAAGGTCGGCAACAGATGCTAGGGGAGGGCCAAGTTTCTACTTCTCTATCCTCAGCAGAAAGCCGCACTTTCCTATGGTCACTCGAAGGACAGCACTCATCTAGCCAAGAATCGAATTTGGGAGCCATAAGTGCAATAGTCATCCGCGCTATCCGTTTGAGCTGTCGAGGCAGGTTATCACTTCAAAGGCTTTCCCTTATTTGGACTCATTATCATCATCATACTCTTATCCCGCCTGTGGCAGTGTCGGGTCAGCGAGTTCTGGCTCACCACTCCCTCGTATCTCCCACCAGGTCGTCATCCACCCCACACACTAACATATCTCTTTACACAACCTGCTCCCAAGTCTGCTTTGGTCTTCCCCTGCCCCGGATGGTTCCAATAACCTGCATCCCTGTGATGGACCTAACCAGTTCCTTTCCCCCTTTTCTCATTACATAAGCACACCACCTCAATCTATTCTCTCATCTCCCTTCTTTAGGACTAAGGCTTTATTTCCTGCTCGACAAAAGGGTACTCTCCCTCTCTCTCATCGGAAATAAATCACCTGCCTCGCCTAGCATTGAAAGAGTGAGGCAGGTAAAAATCGGACCCACCTAGGTAAAAGCGGATATAAATGCTGTTGTCCACTCTACATTATTACTATTAGTAGTAGTAATAGTGGTATTTTTGTGCACATGGTCACTTTCGTCAACTATTTTTATTAAATTGATCCGCGCAGGCGGAGTGTGATTTAGGTGAAGGACACTGGTGAGGGTTGGCTTTTTTTGTTGTTGCTCATTTTCACTCGCCTGAATATGTTTAAGCAGAACAAAAGCTTCAGATTGACTTAACTGATATGTAATGATTAACTGGCGGACAGAATTTATTGGTCAATTGATCGAATATGATATACTGAAAACGACTGGACATCACCATTATTTTTGATGGACCTCATTAATAGCCTGTTTCACATAATTGGTAACAACCATAACACACGACAATGACGACAACAATAAAAAAAAGACCGATATCGGCTGGCCAGCAAGGATCGATGTGCGACTTCATATCGATATTGTGAAGGAAAATCAATGGAACTGTTTAAAAAGATGCTCGAATGTCGACATTTTTACTGCCATAGTAGGGACATTGTGAGTCTCAATCTGGAGCGCTCTCAAGTGCTCTCTTTCGCTACACTGTTTCTCTTCCTCTACATACGTAGCGTACCGTTCAGCATTGCAACGCAAAATGTCCAAAATATTTATAATTGAAATAGTGCCGTATGAAAAAAAAGCAACTCCTGATTATGGCAGGGTCGGGTACCTTCCTTTATCCCTCTGGATGGACACATGGGTGGTCTGTTGGACGGTATTTTGACGCGGCTGGCTGCCGACCAAAGCTGCACCCTCTGTGCTTATTTGCTGTCTGTCTACTGTTCGTTGGGGCACGTCACCGAGCTCCTACACCTGGCAATGTTGCTTCATCTGCCCTTTTTTTACGCGCAAATGACGTGGCGCACCACAAGATAGGGCACCCACTTTAATTCCCATCGAACGGAAGGGGAGCGGCAAGTTGCAGTGCACACACCAGTTCTCGTCTGATCACTGAAGTAAACCAACGCAACCCCAGTTAGTACTGACATGGGTGGCCGCTTGGGAAAACTGGGTACCGCTGGAATCCAAAAATCGCCGCATTAGTGTAGTGTCTGTGCAGTCCCTGCATCAGTACTACACAGTGGACGTGGCTCTAATGACCTTGTAGTTGAAGGGCCCTAAAACACCAACCAACAACAAACAATCAAACGGTAGGTGGACTCGGGATCTCTCTCTCCCTCTTTCTCTCTCTCTCCCGAAAGAAGCCAGGAGTGGCTTATTGCGTTGGACACATCAGTTCTTGTCTGATCACTGAAGTTATGTTATGTCATACTAACGGGTTGGGGATTAAGCGAAGCAGCCGTAACAGGCCGAACCCTTAGGAGACTGCTCGCGGGAGAGGGGGAAATAGGTGTAGGTGGTGTAGGATTGGGGAAATTTGCAGCACCCAACGTTCTCTACCAACCACCCATGTTGGTACTAACGTGGGTTTGCACTGCTCAACTTCAGTTGTTTGTTGGTGTTTTAGGGCCCTTCAACTACAAGGTCATTAGAGCCCCGTCCACTGTGTAGTTCTGATGCAAAGGCTGCACAGACACTACACTAATGCGACGATTTTTGGATACTAGCGGTACCCAGTTTTCCCAAGCAGCCACCCATGTCAGTACTAACTGGGGTTGCGTTGCTTAACTTCAGTGATCTCACGAGAACTGGTGCGTCCAATGCAACCCTAGCTAGTAATAATGTGGGTGGCCCCTTGAGAAAACCAGGTACTGCTAATACCCAAAATCGTCGCATTAGTGTAGCGTCTGTGTAGTCTCTGCATTAGAACTACACAGTGGACGGGGCTCTAATGACCTTGTAGTTGTAGGGCTCTAAACTACAAACAAAACCGACCCAGTCGAACTGGAACCACTGACGCAGTAATCGAGCACGCTACCTCCGGGGTCACCGGGATATACATTTAAATAGTCATTATTTGTTTGACGCGATTTTGAAATGATTATTACGTATTATGATGGTCAGGAGATGCTTGGAATGAGTTGGACGTTTCATCTTTGAGGCGTGTGACTGGAGCTCGTGTCCCATTTCCCCCCAAAAAGCTAAAAATGACTGCTTTAATGGGTTGTTGAAATGTGAAGAGTATCTTTCTATAATAGTCACGGAAAGAGACAAATGTTAGAGATATTTGATTACCGGAAGGCACAAAAGTAGATCATAAAATGTTTTCTCTTAATTTCAAGTGCATCTATGCACATAAAATACATTAAACTCATAAAGTCACACTGCACAAATTGCCATAGATAGATATGCGATACATGCATGTGTAATAAAATTCAGTGCTTTGGTGATGATGATATATAATCTAATATTAACTCCAAGCGCATCCCCCCAACCCTTCTTTTCTAACCCTTCCCTGTCAAACGGAATTTTTTTTTCTTAAAATGTCCTAGTCGGTTAATTTCGTCTTTAGAATAAGTTTTCTTCGTTTTATAACTATTATTGTCGTATTTTTCATCTGTTTCTTTTCTAAAGCAACTATTCCCTCCTCTACCCCGCCATCACTACTACATCTGAAAAAAAAGGACGGGGTGGGGGTGGGGGAAGAAAAGACAAAGAGATGATAGGGTTATATCGTCTTTTGCTACTGATTGTTTATTTCAAGAAGATGAAAAAAAAAGATAGAGGGAAAAATACTCTCCACCAGAGAGCAATTTTAACTGTAAGATTTGATTGCAGCCATCAAATTTTAGTGTCTTACTAACATTCATTATTATCAAGCATTGGAGATTTTGCAAAAGTCATTATAGGAATGGAAGGGTTAAAGGACAGAGGGTGGTCAGGGATAAATGTGAAGGGGGGGGATGCCAGGGAAAGAGAGAGAGAGAGAGAAACATGAGCAAATTGCCATCCTTATCAGTCAATTACATGCCTTGAGTCAAATAAATGAAAGCGGATAGTTCAATTATGGAAAAGCATCTACAATGTGACCACCACCACTAAAACAAGACCAGACCATGTCCCAACATCCTTTTACTTCCCAACTCCTTCCCTTTTCCCGTTTTCTTCTAAGCGGCCAGTTCATTTTCCTACTCTTTATGTCCTTTTTGGTTTACTTTCGGTCCATCCTCAATTTCGTTCTCCTCCCTCCTCCTCAACTGTTATCTTAGACTAGTTAAATGTTTAGATCTCACTTCGCCCATCCGTACCCACTTCCTCTTCCTCCTACCCTCTATTACTCCAGCGTCTTCAATAACAAAGGAAATGAAATAAGTCGTGGATGAAGTTTTTGGTGGTGGTTTGTTCGGACATCAAATGCGTCTACGCCCCTTCTTTTCCGAGCAATTTAGTCAAGACGTTTTATATATACACGCAGAAAACAGCAACAAAATGAAGTTATTTTCTCGTCTGTGACGTTAGTTATCCATAAAATTGGGATCTTCATTGAATTAAATCCAAGATTACAGTCTTGGAATGTGTCTTGCGTATGCGTACCCACTGATGACCAAAGCTAAGGAAGACCCTTGGAGCCGTAGTCTAACCTCGGTCGCTCACTATTCGGAAGTTCGAATCTTGTTTGATCAAAGTTGGTTGTTTCCTTCATAGTGACATTTACAATGGCATAGCTAGGTGGCAAGGGGGACATTTGTCCCAGGTACTAAAAACCCTAGCTACGCCTCTCAGTGGCAAGCAGATAACACCCAAATACGCCTTCTGTCGGGTAGACAGTAAGGTATAGGTGCACATCCCTTCCTTTCCAAAATAGCGGCGAATTGCGTTGGACACGTCAGTTCTCGTCTGATCACTGAAGTTAAGCAACGCAACCCCAGCTAGTACTGAGATGGGTAGCCGCTTGGGAAAACTGGGTACCGCTAGTATCCAAAAAATTGGCGCATTCGTGTAGTGTCTGTGCAGTCTCTGCATCAGAACTACACTGTGGACGGGGCTCTAATGACCTTGTAGTTGAAGTGCCCTAAAACACCAACAAACCTTTCCAAAAATTTTCCGGAGGAGTGCTGCATATAACACAATAAATAAACAACAGTTTCCGTACGTGACATAAGGTGAACCGGGTTCGATCTGATATGCAACCTCCTCCCTGATATACATACTTCCACCTCATCATCATTCCTAACCCTTTTACCGCAAATGGGCTCGTTGTTACCGGGATCACGCATGCCAATTGCTTGATGGCATTTTTACGCAGCCGGCTCTCTGCTTTATTTAAAGTTGAGCTAACTTTTTATTCGGGACAAATTCTCTTTCTTTTAATAGGAGGCAGGCTTTCTTATCTGGGAATGTCACTATTCAACAAATGTATTTTCTCTCATTTAGAAAGGGTTTTTGATGACTCGCCTCGGGGGCGCAGAGGCAGAGATAGCGTGCTCAATTATTGAGCCGGTGGTTTCAGGTTTGACGTTGGATCGAGGTGTTTTTGGGAGAGAGGGTGAGAGAGGCAGGCCGAAAGTGCGTCTTCAGTTCGACGGTGTGACGTCACCTGCACGTAAAACAGCCCTTTTTACATCCACGGTATGGGTAGTTCGGTAAAAATTTGATGATGTAGGATCTCTCGTCCCCCCCTCACCTTGGGGTCGGTGGAAGAAAAGTGCCTCAATGAAAAAAATGAGCTTACGATAAACACAAGGAATGCAACATTAGGTTGACAGCCGGCTGTGTAAAAAGACCGTTCAACAGATCGCCTGTGTCCCAGTGGGGCAAAAAAGGAGTATCCGATCCTGACATAGGCATAAAAAGGGTTACTGGATTGATAAATTGATAGACTGTAGGTGACATTGTAAACACAACAAAAGACCACGGCTTTCCTTCCCAACTTGAGGAGGAGGGCACATTTGGGACTTCCATAACTCTCCCGTCCGATTGAAGTCTCCCTACCTCAGTTCCCGCTGTTGATTCTGCGCATATGAGGGAGCGCAGGTGAACAATAGTGACGGTTGTTATTAAGAGATAACGGCATTACCTACTCATTGAGCCATGACTTGCAATGTTGAAGGGATACACTTGTTGTCATCTTGTGGAAGTCGGGATCGGATCTGTGGTACTTGGGAACAATGGTTTCTTGGGATGATGATGATACATGATGAATGTCATTGTCGTTGATTGCGTTTATCTGAAATGATTGTTTAACTCTTAATGAGATAAATGAGTCAAACTTGATTGAGGCCGACAAGTCATTTGCCTTTTGAGATGTGACTAATTATGATGAAAAATGTAAATCTAATTGTTAGTACGTGAAACGCTCTCTGGTATCTTGTTCAGTCACAATCTCTAGGGGGGGCAGGGGCGAGGGACGTGAGGTG